>CM033476.1:3241129-3596710 GCA_019447015.1 Hymenochirus boettgeri | reverse complement strand
ATACAATATGATAATATAATAATACAATATGTTATAATGTCCTATTATCCAGATAACAGTCATAGTTAATAAAGTCCTACATACAATATACTAACTATGGAGAGTCCCCCTGCTTTTCTGTCTCTATGGAGCTGTCACCTTGCTTTCTGTACCAGTATTTATGAGCTATCACCCTGCTTCCCTGTAGTTGTCTTTGTTAGATGCTTTCTTCCTTCTTACTTTATCTGTCTCACTGTAGAAGCCTCTCCCTGTTCTGTCTGATTTAGGTTTAGGTCCCACTATGTGTGTTGCTTTTTCCTTGCGTCTTGTGAATCGCAATGTAACTTAAAAAATTAAATGGAAATCACGATTATCGGTTTTCCACCGTATAATTTGCATTCCAAATCTATTTAGTCCTGTTTTTTTTATTCGCACGCGTGCGCAGATTTTGGTCCGTGTGTGTCAGAATCGCATTTTAATAAACGTTTAATGGAAACACAAAAAATGCGGACATCTTATTTTTTGCCTTTTTTTCTGGTGTTTCCTGTTGATTTTACAAAAACTGCATATGAACAGAAACGTGGACAAACGCATAGAAAATCGTATGTCTGTTAATTCACAAATGGACTGGAATGCGTAAAAACGCACACAGAATAAGAACGAAACTTACCCTTGAAGTACTGTCCTTCAGTTTCCCTGTGGTTGTACTGTCTAATCTGCTAAAAGCACTGTCATCCTGTTTTCCTCTACCTGTCTGTCTGCATGGAGCTGCTATGCAGTATGCCATGATTGTTTCTTTAGGACTACTACCTTTTTTCCTGTACCTGATTGTGTTGTGGAATTGTCACCTTGCTTCCTATGATTGCGCTTGTCTGTTTGTAAGGAGCTGTGTCTCTGCATAGTGTTTGCTGTCCAGTCTACATTCCATCTGGTATAGCAGTTGCTGTGTGTTTGTAGCCTCTGATAGAAGCTGTCATTGTGTGTGTATGTCTACTATCTGAAGCTGTCATTCATTTCAAGTGTATCTAGTTTTCTCATCCGTTTTGGGTTTGTATACAGATTTCTATTTGTCGTGTATCAAGCATTCTGTATTTACTTGTCCAGTTTTATAAGATTGCAATGTTTTTTTATGCAGTTACATTTTGGCGACAATATTTATGTTTTAATGGATTGCACCTATGTGCAAACTGAGGCACACAGCAAAAAGGTTATGATAAGGCACTTTAATGACATATGCTTCAGACTAATTATCTAAAGAAATAGGTGACATAAAAAATGGTAACAGGATATAGTTTCCCAGTCTACTATACCCTTTAATTCCAATTGGCTTTTTTTAAATACTGTTGATGGTGGTAGGAAATGGTTGTGTACTTTATAATACACTCTGAACCACCAAGACACAACAGCAGTAGATGTGGAATATTTGGTGAATAGATCCGATAAGTCCATATTGACCAAATCATCATTAATCATTTTACCAGGCAAACTAGAAAACCACAATTAAAGGGCATGTTCACCCATAAAATAAAAAAAAATACATTAGCTGCAGCAAATAACAATTGATTTTGATGAGTGCCAGGCTTTAAGTAAAACAATATAGTTGTTTTCAGGCATTTTGACGATACCTGGACTGTGGAGTCTGGCTATTTTTGGGCACCTAGAGGTTTTAAATTGAGCTGATTTATGTTTAAATTTTAATGGGAAAAAAATGTTACAATGTCCTATTTTTCCAGATCAGTCATAGTTTGTTATAGTCCCCTTTATATAATATGATATATACAATATGGTACAATGCCCTATTACCTAGATCAGTCATAGTTAGTAAGTCCCATAATACAACATACAATATTATAATAAAACAATATATTACAATGTCCGATTACCCAGATATGTCATAGTGATAAAGTCCTTCAGACAATATTATAATATAATACAATATGTTATAATGTCCTATTACCCAGATCAGTCATAGTTTAGTAAAGTCCTTCATACAACTGGCAATATTATAATAATACATATGTTACAATGTCCTATTTCCCAGATAACAGTCATAGTTAGTAAAATCCTTCACACAATATGATAATATAATAAGACAATGTTACAATGTCCTATTACCCCAGATAACAGTCATAGTTAGTAAGTCCTTCATACAATATGATAATATAATAATACAAAATATGTCCAATGTCGTATTACCCAGATAACAGTCATAGTTAGTAAAATCCTCATACAATATGATAATATATAATACAATGTTATAAGTCCTATTAACCAGATACAGTCACAGTTATAAAGTCATTCATACAATGATAATATAATAACTATATATATACAATGTAACTATTACCCAGATAACAGTCATAGTTAGTAGTCCTTCATACAATATGATAATATAATATACAATATGTTATAATGTCCTATTACCCGATAACAGTCATAGTTAGTAAAGTCATTCATACAATTGATAATATAATAATATAATATATTACAATTGACTATTACCCAATAACAGTCATAGTAAAGTCCTTCATACAATATGATAATATAATCCAATATGTTACAATGTCCTATTACCCAGATGAAAGTCATAGTTAGTAAAGTCCTTCATACAATATGATAATAATAATACAATATGTTATAATTGTCATATTACCCAGATAACAGTCATAGTTAGTAAAGTCCTACATACAATATGATATATAATAATACAATATGTTATAATGTCATTTACCCAGATAACAGTCATAGTTAATAAAGTCCACATACAATATGATAATATAATAATACAATATGTTATAATGTCCTATTATCCAGATAACAGTCATAGTTAGTAAAGTCCTTCATACAATATGATAATATAAATAATACAATATGTTTACAATGTCCTATTACCCAGATAACAGTCATAGTTAGTAAGTCCTTCATACAATATATATATAATAATATCAATATGTTTACAATGTCCTATTACCCAGATAACATTCATAGTTAGTAAAGTCCTTCATACAATATAATAATATAATAATACAATGTTTATAATGTCCTATTTCCCAGATATAGTCATAGTTAATAAAGTCCTTCATACAATATGATAATATAATAATAAATATGTTATAATGTCCTATTACCCAGATAATAGTCATAGTTAATAAAGTCCTACATACAATATGATAATATCAATACAATATGTTATAATGTCCTATTATCCAGATAACAGTCTATTTTAATAAAGTCCTACATATAATATGATAATATAATAATACAATATGTTTTTTATCATTTTTCCGGTGGGAGCTGCCATATTGTTTCCCTTAGACAGTACAGTATGAGGGTGTAAAACCCCACTATCCAGCGCACAGAGCCGTGCATGAAGTACAATATGGATATAGTGAGACCTCCTACATCCGCTTTACAGTGACATGCGCAACTGCCACGAAAAAGGCACAGAAAATACCCTAGTGGGGCAATTCATATTGCACAGCTGGGTGCTACTTACTGTAACAGGGAAACCCAATGAGCTGCTCCCTGGACAGTCAGAGCCTTTCAATAGATTCAGAGAGAGAATAAAACAGAAGGAATCAGGAGACATGGAGCCATCTGGATACGGAAATGTAAAGCAGAGAATTCTGGGTTTTCAATTCATTTTTTTGTCACTGTATATACACTATACACTATACATACTATACACTATACATACTATACACAATACATACTATACACTATACATACTATACTATACACTATACATACTATACTATACACTATTAGAGAACGAGAGACTCTAGGGGATGAATGCACGAGGAGACAGAGGGAGAATGTAGAGACTGCAGCATTAGACTGCAGAGCTAAACATCATCATGCAGTAAGGGCTAGGCCACACTAGCGCGTTTCCATGCGTTTTTTTTCTCTAACATGGAAATCGCGGGAACGCGAACACTCCTGCGATTTCCATGCACATGCGATTGAGCATCGTTCGCGTTTTGCGGTCAAGCATTTTTTAATGCTATGCTTAGGTTTTCTCATCAAAAATAGCAAAAACGCCTGCTCAAACACGAAACAGTGCGCGCGAAGCAAAAACCGTGCACGCAATAGGCAATAACGCTCGCGATTGCATGCGCAATTTGGTGCGTTGTATGTGTCCTCAGCACGTGCTCAGACGAGGCAGCAGAATAACATTCAGTCATTGGCTGTGAATCTGTGATGTCATCTGTTACATCCATACTGACAGCTATAAAAATCAGGAAGCAGAGAGAGGTAACGGAATATCAGGTTAGTCTTTCATCTTCAGATTTCTTACTATGCAATTTTTGGATTTGGGGTGGTTTACCGTATTCATATTTTCATTTGAAAACTTGCCCTTTAACCAGTAAAGTTTTCCTTTTATAATTTTTTATTTCAGAAAAAAAATGTGTTTCAAGTTTTTATGTGGACGGAACATGGTGATGCTCATGGTTATTGCCAGGCCACCTGCCCCATTTCCATAGCCTCCCTCTCCTCTGTCTACTGAGTCCTCGGTCTAATACTGAATGCGTTAATCTGACACATTTTTCCCTATGTCTCTCTCCCTGACTGCTTCTATCCCCCCTCCTGTGTCTCTCCCCCTCCCCTTGTGATTGTGAATATGCAAATTGTCAGCGGGGAACATAGAAATATGGTTTAAAATGCTGCCGGGTGCCATGTTTTTGTGCGTTTTTTGTTTGTGAAAATGTCCTTAGCGACAATGTCATATACGGGAGAATGAGAGGATCCACACATCACTATGGGGTCCACAATATTTCCCATATTGTATGTACAAAACATTCCGTCTCTGTATATTTATACATATGGGTGGGAGCTGCCATAGTTTTCCCTATAGCAGTACAGTATGTGGGTATAATTATTGTGTGTACAGAACATTCCTTCTCTGTATATTTATACATATGGGTGGGAGCTGCCATATTGTTTTCCCTTAGACAGTACATTATGAGGGTATAGCTTATTGTATGTCAGAACATTCCTTCTCTGTATATTATATTTATACATATGGGTGGGAGCTGCCATATTGTTCCCTTAGACATTACGTATGAGGGTATAGCTTATTGTATGTACGAACATCCTTCTCTGTATATTTAATTTATACATAGGGGTGGGAGCTGCCATATTGTTTCCCTTAGACAGTACAGTATGAGGGATAGCTTATTGTGTGTAACAGAACATTCCTTCTCGTTATATTTATACATATGGTGGGAGCTGCCATATTGTTTCCCTAGACAGTACAGTATGAGGGTATAGCTTATTGTGTGTACAGAACATTCCTTCTCTGTATATTTATATTTATACATAGTGGGAGCTGCCATATTGTTCCCTTAGACAGTGTACAGTATGAGGGTATAGCTTTCCTGTATATTATACATATGGTGGGAGCTTCCATAGTGTTTCCCTTAGACAGTACAGTATAAGGGTATAGCTTATTGTGTGTACAGAACATTCCTTCTCTGTATATTTATACATATGGGTGGAGCTGCCATATTGTTTCCCTTAGACAGTACAGTATGAGGATAGCTTTGTAGTACAGAACATTCCTTCTCTGTATATTATACATATGTGGTGGGAGCTGCCATATTTTTTCCCATAGACAGTACAGTATGAGGGTATAGCTTATTGTATGTACAGAACATTCCTTCTCTGTATATTTAATTATACATATGGGTGGGAGCTGCCATATTGTTTCCCTTAGACCGTACAGTATGAGAGGTATAGCTTATTGTATGTACAGAACATTCCTTCTCTGTATATTTATACATATGGGGTGGGAGCTGCCATATTGTTTCCCTTAGACCGTACAGTATGAGAGTATACCTTATTGTATGTACAACATTCCTTCTCTCTATATTTATACTATGGGTGGGGAGCTGCCATATTATTTCCCTAGTACAGTACAGTATGAGGGTATAGGTTAATGTGTGTACAGAACATTCCTTCTCGTATATTTATACATATGGGTGGGGGCTGCCATACTGTTTCCCTTAGACATTACAGTATGAGGGTATAGCTTATTGTATGTACAGAACATTCCTTCTCTGTATATTTATACATATGTTGGGAGCTGCCATATTGTTTCCCTTAGACAGTACAGTATGAGTGTATAGCTTGTTGTGTACAGAACATTCCTTCTCTGCATATTTATACATATGGGTGGGAGCTGCCATATTGTTTCCCTTAGACAGTACAGTATGAGGGTATAGATTATTGCATGTACAGAACATTCCTTCTCTGTATATTATATTTATACATATGGGTGGAGCTGCCATATTGTTTCCCTTAGACAGTACAGTATGAGGGTATAGCTTATGTGTGTACAGAACATTCCTTCTCTGTATATTTATACATATGTGTGGGAGCTGCCATATTGTTTTCCCTTAGACAGTACAGTATGAGGGTAAGCTATTGTGTGTACGAACATTCCTTCTCTGATATTTATACATATGGGTGGGAGCTGCCATATTGTTTCCCTTAGACGTACAGTATGAGGGTATAGCTTATTGTATGTACAGAACATTCCTTCTCTGTATATTTATACATATGGGTGGGAGCTGCCATAGTGTTTCCCTTAGACAGTACAGTATGGAGGTATAGCTTTTGTATGTACAGAACATTCCTTCTCTGATATTTATACACATGGGTGGAGCTGCCATATTGTTTCCTTAGACAGTACAGTATGAGGGTATTATTATTGTGTACAGAACATTCCTTCTCTGATTTTATACATATGGGTGGGAGCTGCCATATTGTTTCCCTTAGACAGTTACAGTATGAGGGTGTAAAACCCCACTATCCAGCGCACAGAGCCGTGCATGAAGTACAATATGGATATAGTGAGACCTCCTCCACATCCGCTTAACATTGACATGCGCAACTGCCACGAAAAAGGCACAGATAAATACCCTAGTGGGCAATTCATATTGCACAGCTGGGTCACTTACTGTAACAGGGAAACCCAATGAGCTGCTCCCTGGACAGTCAGAGCCTTTCAATAGATTCAGAGAGAGAATAAAACAGAAGGAATCAGGAGACTGACCACATCTGATACGGAAATGTAAGCAGAGATCTGGGTTTTCAATTCATTTTTTTTGTCACTGTATATACACTATACACATAACATACTATACACTATACAATACTATACACAATACATACTATCACGATACATACTATACTATACACACTATACATATACTATACTATACACTAACTAAACACATACATACTATAGACATACTATACACTATACACTATACTATACTATAAACACTACACATACTCTACTACTACACTATACACTACTACTATGCCACTATACACTATACATACTATACACACTATACATATAACATACTACACATATACACTATACATACTATACACTATACATACTATACACTATACATACTATACACTATACATACTATACACTATACATCCCCAGTCAATAGATGTTTGGATTGAGAGAACGTTGTACATGTGGCACGTTGGAGCAGGTGGAATGGACTACAGGGAATTTATTTCATTCATTCCATAATGTGCAGTTTGGTTCTTTATAGGATTCCAACTGGTTGGGGTTCTACTTCCAGATAGAGATTTTCAAAACTGTTGAGTTTTATTTAGTTTTCGAATGTTTGAAATTTTTGGAAATTTTGAAAGTTTGAGTTTTGATTTCTGAAAATGGTCTATTTTCGATTTTCGTTAATCGTCTACTTTCAATTTTCAAAAATTATCTACTTTCGATAAAAATTGAAAATTCAAAAAATTCGGGAGTTCCGAAAGTTTCGAGTACTGGGTTCTATTCAAACCCACATTACATCTCTACTTCCAGCACCTCTATGAATTAACCAATCTAAAATGAAACATTTGGCCTCATTGACCCAAGCCGCAATCGCCCCGGGTAACCTTGGATAACAGTTGGTATTACCGGATTCGCACTGGCACAGCTTTAATCCAGATATTACCGGGCATTATAGAGTAGTGATAAAAGTAAAGCAAACGCCATTTTGTGATTCCCGAGCAGCCAGTGCTCGAAGGAGTTAAATCGCGCCTATTAAATATTTAACCCCTTATCGCACGTGGGTAAACGAGGCGCATTATGTCTATAATGTAGATAGTCCCAAAGCATGCTGGGATCTTTTTAACACTGACAGTAAAAGACTTCAGAAACTTTTTCACTTATAATCATTTTTTTTTTTTAGAAATCGTAATTATTACGCACACTCAGCTGTGCCCAGCATAATCGTTCCTTGGTCCTTCTATACTGGAACTTTTTTCTTCCGAAATATTACTGTGCCATTGGTTTATTGACCTGTCCCCTATTTCAATCTGAACCATTTTACGTTTCACCTGTCAGTCAAATGCCTTATTATCATAAACTCTTCTGCTGTGTGCAGTTTTGCTGTAGCTGGAATGGTGACAGTTGGAATCTGAATTGCATGGTGGGAAATTCCCTCTCCCAGAGGTGCCTCATAGTGATTACTGAGCATGCTTGACTTTACAGAAAATGATGATGTCAGAGGGAAGGAGGAGTCGGTTAAGAAAAAAAAGGAACTGGATTAAAGGCAACACAATCACTTTAGAGCAACTGCTGTGCTGCCATTTACATTTACTATTTATATCTACAGCTATTTGGCACAGAAAGTATTTAGCACCTACCGTCAGGCCCCCATTTACCATTACCACAGTAGGAACGGGCCAAGGGGCTGTGAATCTCACCCCACCAATTTACCCTCTTTATAGTTTTCATTTCTTCCCAAAAAAGAGAAAGTGGGTGGGGTTTGGGGTGTGGCCTGGGTTTGGGGATGGAACTAAAGGTTCGTACACATGTACGATTTGGAACCAAGCCATGACCACGACGCATTCGTGTGACGAACGGGCGTTTCGGCCGAGAATCGCATGTGTAGGCATTCGGTCGGGTTGTTCATCGATCCGCCAGGTGACCCCTGACTGCACGCATACACATGTGCGTCGTGTTTGGGCGTCGTGGCTCGGTGCACACATCGTGTGTGTGTGTTCGAACCTTAAAGCTGGGTACACACTATACAATCCTTTTTCTTGACTGACCGTTCGAGGCTTTTGACCAGTTGGCCAGGAGGAAGGACTGACGGTTGTGGCAAAAGCAGCTGCGTATGACAGTTAGGCGCGACCGATCGTGTTGTCCATAGAGGACCGCAAGATCGGTTGTGATTTTCCGACCTGTCCAATCGTTCGTTCATCCGATTCGGACAAACGAATGGTCGTCGATCAGTCGTTGCCGCAAAAAGCCGCCATAAAATAATGCGGCCCGACCGACCGAAACACTGAAATGTCGGTCGGGCCAAATAATTGTATCGTGTGTTCACGGTTCATGGTGTAAATCTATCCCTGCCAAAATTAAATAACTAACACAGAGATTAGAACCCAAGGGGAATAAGCGCGTCATTCTATGCAAAACAGCAGCGAGGTGTAATTACGCACTAACCTGTTACAGTCTTGATTAGAGAGCCGCATTAACCTTCCGCCTGTTCGAGTGGCAAAGTTAATCAGGTCTCTGCTCCCTTGTTTAAAGTCCGAATCACCTCTTTGACCTTCGATCGTAGCCAGAGATGGGATTGTGGATAACGAGCGCCGATCCCCATAATGATTAGAAAAAGGAGAATTGAGTTCTGGGGTCATCAGACGCCAATGGACAGAAATTTGCATTGCTCTAATCACGATGAAGCAGCCTTAACATCCGTGATATTACATACAGCAATGATCAGAAGGGTCCGCAGAGAGGGGTTGGGGGGTTAATGAAGCTGTACAGACAGATTTTCAGCTCACTACACACCATGCAATTTTGCTTGCAGAAAAAAATCCAACCGTTCGTTTGTATGTATCGGACAAATGGGCGACCAGACGCGACCAACAGTCTTTTGACTTGGCCAACCAATCGGAAGTGTGAAGCATCCGCCTTTAAAAGTTTGTTTGGGGTGTAAAAGCGCTTTACAAATGTTATTGTATTGTATTGTAACAACTTTTCAACTCTAAGGGCCCTATTTATAAAAGATCGTTATCGTTATCTAAAAAATAACGATCGGTATTGTACGATATTGATCATTATTTTACGATAGCAATCGTAATCCTTCGATATCTCTATCGTAAATCTACTGTGCCGATATCGTAGAATAACGATCGCTATCGTAAAATACCGATCGTTATCGTAGATATAGTTATTCTACGATAACGATCGCTATTTTACGATAGCGATCATTATTTTACAATAGCGATCGCTATTCTATGATATCGCCACCATAGATTTATGATAGAGATATCAAGGATTACGATCGATGTCATAAAATAACGATCGATATCGTAAAATACCGATCGTTATTTTTTCAATAGCGATAACGATCTTTTATAAATAGGGCCCTAAGACCTTTCTAGAAACTGGAAAATGACTTAAATTCACAGCAAGATAGAGATCAGATCTACCAATCAGTAAATTAGCAAAAAAATCAAACTTTGTTAGCAAGAAAATAAAATAAGCAATAACATTTTTTTAAAAAGTGTACTACATGCAACTACATGGGGCAACTACATGTGGCTCTCGATCTGTGAGAGATCGAGAGCAAATGGCAGGTTAGTATAGGGGTCCCTACAGCCGGTGGATGCGGAATGGCGGCTTTAAATTGCTCCGGTCTGCATTCGAACATACCCTGTACAATATGCGGCACTGTGGAATTTTAATTCCCGTACGATCTGCCACATTTAAAGGGTTAAGAGGTAACTCAACATGGACCCAATTAGTAAACGCGTGGTATCACAATTTAGCAATACCGTGTGTTATCGATAATGTACGACTGTGGCGTAAAGGTATGACCGCAGTTGTACACTACCGCAATGGTATTCTATGGGGATAGGAAATGTGGAAGAAGAAGCATTGCATACGACATTTTGGCTTGACATATCATGCGGAATATTGAAGACACATGATTGTCCAAAATTTACCAACATGTCCTTGGCATTTCATGGTCACTAAAGAAATTATCGCTGATATTTTAACCCGTGTCTAACAATGGGCTAATATTCTCCTTGGGCGGAATTCTGATCGGTAAATGTCACCAGTACCATGTCTGATGGGAATTGTAAGGGCACCGCCAATATTTTGGTCCGATTGATCTCACAACCAATCGATCTCGGTCCAAACCTTTCCAGACAATCGGCAGAATGTTCGACACGTGGACAGGAAATATATATATATCGTGATCCTGCCAATCGTATAATCTTCAATAGGCCACATAATCCGTGTTATTCCAGACTGACAGACTAACCATCGACTTAAATATTGGCTCAGTATCGGTAGGTGTGTGTACCTGTGTCTGTGAGGGGTTAGGAGGTGTGTTTTTATCTTGTCTCTAGCGCAAAAACTGCGGGAGGAGATACAGCCCAAAAAAGCAGAGGAATAAAAGGGAAGAAGAAGAAATAGCAGGAACAGGAATTATGCTCTTTAAGACAAATGGATTATTATTTTTTGCAATTATACATAGGAGCGATAATTATTAATAATAAGAATAAAATAATAGTAATAATTATAGGACCTGACTTTTTTCCCTTACTCGGGGATAAAGCTATAGGAGAAAAGAGATGTTTTTCCGATGATGAGAATTCCATGGAAATTAATATGTATTGTCTAAACCTGTGGCCTTCCTTGGAATGAGAGTCACTGGAGGAATGTACGATGTGGAGAGCAGCCTTGGAACCAAGCCATCAGCTACGTGGAACACAAAGAGGAAATAGCAAAGAGGGAGGATGTAGGTCACTAGAAAGTGATTGGGGGCAAGGAACCATGGGAGAGACAGACGGGACCCTCTGTGCCAGCTTCATGGTGGTGGAGTGTAAGGGAGATAATCACATCATAGCATGGACTGTGAGACACACAGAGAGAGATAAGCATGGGAATGCTGCACATAATAAGCTATACCCTCATACTGTACGGTCTAAGGGAAACAATATGGCAGCTCCCACCCATATGTATAAATATACAGAGATAATGTTTGTACATACAATAAGCTATACCCTCATACTGTACTGTCTAAGGGAAACAATATGGCAGCTCCCACCCATATGTATAAATATACAGAGAAGGAATGTTCTGTACATACAAAAAGCTATAACTCATACTGTATCTGTCTAAGGGAACAATATGGCAGCTCCCACCCATATGTATTAATATACAAAGAAGGAATGTTCGTACACACAAAAGCTATACCCTCATACTGTACTGTCTAAGGGAAACACTATGGCAGCTCCCACCCATATGTATAAATATACAGAGAAGGAATGTTCTGTACAACAATAAGCTATAACCTCATACTGTACTGTCTAAGGGAAACAATATGGCAGCTCCCACCAATGTATAAATATACAGAGAAGAATGTTCTGTACACACAATAAGCTATACCCTCATACTGTTGTCTAAGGGAAACAATATGGCAGCTCCCACCCATATGTATAAATATACAGAGAAGGAATGTTGTACACACAATAGCTATACCTCATACTGTACTGTCTAAGGGAAACACTATGGCAGCTCCCAACCATATGTATTAAATATAAATATACAGAGAAGGATGTTCTGTACAAACAAAAAGCTATACCCTCATACTGTACTGTTAAGGGAAACAATAGGCAGCTCCACATATGTATAAATATAATACAGAGAAGGAATGTTCTGTACATACAAAAAGCTATACCCTCATACGTACTGTCTAAGGGAAACAATATGGCAGCTCCCCCCCATATGTATAAATATACAGAGAAGGAATGTTCTGTACATACAAAATCTATACACTCATACTGTACTGTCTAAGGGAAACAATATGGCAGCTCCCACCCATATGTATAAAATAAATATCAGGGAAGGAATGTTCTGTACACACAATAAACTATACCTCCTACTGCACTGTCTAAGAGGAAACAATATGGCAGCGCCCATACCTATGTTAAATATAAATATACAGGGAAGGAATGTTCTGTACAATAAACTATACCTCATACTGTATTGTCTAAGGGAAACAATATGGCAGCTCCCACCCATATGTATAAATATACAAGGAAGGAATGTCTGTACACACAATAAACTATACCACTCATACTGTACTGTCTAAGGGAAACATATGGCAGCTCACTCATATGTATAAATATAAATATACAGGGAAGAATGTTCTGTACATACAATAAACTATACCCTCATACTGTACTGACTAAGGGAAACAATATGCAGCTCCCACCCATAGTATAAATTACAGGGAAGGATGTTCTGTACATACAATAAGCTATACCCTCTACTGTACTGTCTAGGGAAGCCATATGGCACCCACCCATATGTATAAATATAAATATCAGGGAAGGAATGTTCTGTACACACAATAAACTATACCCTTATAATGTACTGTCTAAGGGAAACAATATGGCAGCTCCCACTCATATGTATAAATATAATATACAGGGAAGGAATGTTCTGTACACACAATAAACTATACCCTCATACTGTACTGTCTAAGGGAAACAATATGGCAGCTCCACCCATATGTTATAAATATAAATATGCAGAGAAGGAATGTCTGTACACACAATAAGCTATACCATACTGTACTGTCTAAGGGAAACAATATGGCAGCTCCCACCCATATGTATAAATATACAGAGAAGGAATGTTCTGTACATACAATAAGCTATACCCTCATACTGTACTGTCTAAGGGAAACAATAGCAGCTCCCAACCATATGTATAAAATACAGAGAAGGAATGGTTCTGTACATACAATAAGCGTATACCCTCATACTGTACTGTCTAAGGGAAACAATATGGCAGCTCCCACTCATATGTATAAATATACAGAGAAGGAATGTTCTGTACACACAATAAACTTATACCTCATACTGTACTGTCTAAGGGAAACAATATGGCAGCGTCCACCCATATGTATAAATATAAATATACAGAGAAGGAATGTTCTGTACATGCAATAATCTATACCCTTCATGTACTGTCTAATAAGAAAACAATATGGCAGCTCCCACCCATATGTATAATATGCAGAGAAGGAATGTTCTGTACACACAACAGCTTACCCTATACTGTATGTCTAAGGAAACAATATGGAGCTTCCCACACATATGTATAAATATACAGGAAGGAATGTTCTGTACATGCAATAATCTATACCCTCATACTGTACTGTCTAAGGGAAACAATATGGCAGCTCCCACCCATATGTATAAATATACAGAGAAGGAATGTTCTGTACATACAATAAGCTATACCCTCATACTGTACTGTCTAAGGGAAACACTATGGCAGCTCCCACCCATATGTATAAATATAAATATACAGAGAAGGAATGTTCTGTACACACAATAAGCTATACCCTCATACTGTACTGTCTAAGGGAAACAATATGGCAGCTCCCACCCATATGTATAAATATACAGAGAAGGAATGTTCTGTACATACAATAAGCTATACTCTCATACTGTACGGTCTAAGGGAAACAATATGGCAGCTCCCACCCATATGTATAAATATAAATATACAGAGAAGGAATGTTCTGTACACACAATAAACTATACCCTCATACATATCAAGTCGGCCCTCTAGTTCACCAGTCAGTGTTATTCGGTCCACCCCTCCCACATTCACAAGCCATGCCAACCCACATCCATTTTTAAAGGGAACCACAGGAAGATGTTAGAGATCTCAGGTACCAAGAGGTCTAGATATAAAAAACCCTGGTGACTCCTAAAATGAATGAGAATATTCTTGGCAGAGGTTAATTTGTTGGTGCAGAGGTACAAGTTTGCATGGACACCTGAAATTCTTAAAGGGATACACCACCCGTAAAACAAAACAACTGATATATTCAGCACATTATTAAATGTATTACTAAAGGTGGCCATAGACACTGCAATCCTATCTTACGATTCGCAGTTCAAAATAAACCCTGTCAACTGGCCCGATAGAAGTTGATTATATACGATTTAATGATATCGGGAATATCCCGATATTGTACGACTGGGATCTTAGCATCTATGGTCACCATAACCAGATATGTAAGGATAATTATTGTCCCCATTATGGCAGAGTAAAGTGGCCGCTCCCTCCATGAAAGTGTTTTTTAAAGGGTAAGTTACGTTTTAAATGAGTATATAATATGCATATTAAATTATTCTACGTATTCTCTTCATTTTGAAAAATCAGTAGAATTTATACCCCTTTTCTTGCACATTTCTCGCATTTAAATTACGCTGGGGGGGTGAGAATTACTGGGGTTGGACTTGCCCTTTAAGGCTATTGGATTAGTGCATGATGGGTAACTAAATATAGGACTCTTATGAGAGTGCATTATGGGTAACTAAATATAAGGCTCTTATGAGAGTGCATTATGGGTAACTAAATATAAGGCTGTTATGAGAGTGCATGATGGGTAACTAAATCTAGAGCTGTTATGAGAGTGCATGATGGGTAACTAAACATAGGGCTGTTATGAGAGTGCATGATGGGTAACTAAATATAGGGCTGTTATGAGAGTGTATGCTGGGTACCTGGAAGCTTCATTATTTCCCCCATAGACAATAAACAGTATCGGTTATATTGTGTATAGCATTTAGTTTCTTTTTTGCATATTACAAACGGTGGTGCTAAAATAGTGCTTCCTCACAGCACAGTATGAGTTTGCGCATGCGCTATCGGCCATCTGTCAGAACTGTCAGTTCCCTGTAGGACCATAAACAATATTTGACCCCGCCCAGCGTCTGCTCTGAAGGTAAAACTCCACCTGTGATTGGATCAGAACATTTCGTTTGATTTGCGTATTAAGCTCCTCCCTATAGGGTGGGGGAACTGTCCGCTAGGCTCGCTACCTGTAGGGCTCCCTGGGGTATATCACCGTGTTTCCTAGCTCCGCCCAGCTCCTTACCACGCCCCATAACGCACTTGCTGCCTTTCCTTCCCTCTCAACCCAGCCCCTCATTTCCCTAACCCCGCCCAGCTCCAAGGCTTCTTCTTAGTTACGAACAAAATGGCCGCGGTCCTGACTCCCTTCGTCGGATCCCTGTCAGCGCACTGAGGGAAAGCAGCGATTTTCCGCCACCACGGACACGGTTACACCGGGAACTTCTCCCTTTCTATCCCCTCTGCACTCAGGGGACCCAGTCAGGAACCGTGCGGCTCCACAGTCCCCGAGCTCGGTCCTGGCGCTGCCCCGCCCCCTCGCGGCCTCCCTGGATCCGTTTTGCAGTCACCGGAGCCCCTCGCTCTACCCCCGCCCTCGACCCCTGAACGGGAGGAGGCAACAGCGCCCCAGTGACCGGAGGGAAGCGGTAAGGGAACCACCTCCGAGCTGGACCCGGGGGAGAGGAAAGCAGGTACGTCACGTGACCAGTGGTCTCCTAGCCCCGCCCCCTGTGCTGTACAGACTGGCAGGTACGTCACGTGACCAGTGGTCTCCTAGCCCCGCCCCATGGGGGGTGTACAGACTGGCAGGTACGTCACGTGACCAGTGGTCTCCGAGCTCCGCCCCCTGTTCTGTACAGACTGGGGGGAGGGAATGTCACTCTGTCTGTCTGTATGGAGCTGCCATGTGGCTTCCTCTGAATGTGTGTCTGGCCTTTATGGATTAGTCCCCATTCTTACTATACCTGTCTGCGTAGAGCTGACACTCTGCTTACTGCATTTAGCTGTTTGGATGGAGCTGCCACCATGCTCACTCTATCAGGATCTGCCATATTGCTTATTATTCCTGCCTTCCTGTGACAAGCTTCCTGGATGTATGGCTACATGGAGCTGTCACCCTGCTTTCTGTCTCTGTGGAGCTGTCACCCTGCTTTCTGTCTCTGTGGAGCTGTCACCCTGCTTTCTGTCTCTGTGGAGCTGTCACCCTGCTTTCTGTCTCTATGGAAGCTTGTCACCTGCTTTCTGTCTCTATGGAGTGTCACCCGCTTTGTTCTATGGGTGTCACCTGCTTTCTGTCTCTATGGAGCTGTCACCCTGCTTCTGTCTATGAGCTGTCACCATGCTTTGTATCTATGGAGCTGTCACCCTGCGCTTCTGTCTCTATGGAGCTGTCACCTGCTTCTGTCTCTATGGAGCTGTCACTATGCTTTCTGTCTCTATGGAGCTGTCACTATGCTTTCTGTCTCTATGGAGCTGTCCTCTGGAGCTGTCACCCTGCTTTCTGTGTCTGTGGAGCTGTCACCCTGCTTTCTGTCTCTGTGGAGCTGTCACCCTGCTTTCTGTCTCTGTGGAGCTGTCACCCTGCTTTCTGTCTCTATGGAGCTGTCACCCTGCTTTCTGTCTCTATGGAGCTGTCACCCTGCTTTCTGTCTCTATGGAGCTGTCACCTGCTTTCTGTCTCTATGGAGCTGTCACCCTGCTTTTTCTGTCTCTATGGAGCTGTCACCCTGCTTTCTGTCTCTATGGAGCTGTCACCCTGCTTTCTGTCTCTATGGAGCTGTCACTATGCTTTCTGTCTATATGGAGCTGTCACTATGCTTTCTGTCTCTAGGAGCTGTCCCCTGGAGCTGTCACCCCTGCTTTCTGGTCTGTAGAGCTGTCACCCCTGCTTTCTGTTCTGTGGAGCTGTCACCCTGCTTTTCTGTTGTACTGGCTTTCTTTGGTCTGTGTGGAGCTGTCACCACTGCTTTCTGTCTTCTGTGGAGCTGTCACCTGCTTTCTGTCTCTGTGGAAGCTGTCATCCCTGCTTTCTATCTCTCTGTGGAGCTGTCACCCTGCTTTCTGTCTCTGTGGAGCTGTCACCCTGCTTTCTGTCTCTGTGGAGCTGTCACCCTGCTTTCTGTCTCTGTGGAGCGGTCACCCTGCTTTCTGTCTCTATGGAGCGGTCACCCTGCTTTCTGTACCTGTCTTTGGAGAGCTTGTTGTCTTTGGTTTGGAGCTGTCACCCTTCTTTCTGTCCCCATGGAGCTCTCACCCTGCTGTCTGTACCTGTCTTTAGTTAGCTTGTTGTCTTTGGCATGGAGCTGTTACCCTACTTACTGTTGTTGTCTTTGGTATGGAGCTGTCACTAAGCTTTCTGTTGTTGTCTTTGGTATGGAGCTGTCACTATACTATGGAGATGTCCCCCTGCTTTCTGTCTCTATGGAGCTGTCACCTTGCTTTCTGTACCAGTATTTATAGAGCTATCACCCTGCTTCGTGTAGTTGTCTTTGTTATGATGCTTTCTTCCTTCTTACTTTATCTGTCTCACTGTAAGAAGCCATCTCCCTGGTTCTGTCTGATTTAGGGTTAGGTCCCACTATGTGTGTTGCGTTTTCCTTGCGTCTTGTGAATCGCAATGTAACTTAAAAAATTAAATGGAAATCACGATTATCGGTTTCCACCGTATAATTTGCATTCCAAATCTATTTAGTCTGTTTTTTTTATTCGCACGCGTGCGCAGATTTTGGTCCGTGTGTGTCAGAATCGCATTTTAATAAACGTTTATGGAAACACAAAAAATGCGGACATCTTATTTGTTGCCTTTTTTTCTGGTGTTTCCTGTTGATTTTACAAAAACTGCATATGAACAGAAACGTGGACAAACGCATAGAAAATCGTATGTCTGTTAATTCACAAATGGACTGGAATGCGTAAAAAACGCACACAGAATAAGGAACGAAACTTACCCTTGAAGTAGCTGTCCTTCAGTTCCCTGTGGTTGTACTGGTCTATCTGCTAAAAGCAACTGTCATCCTGTTTCCTCTACCTGTCTGTCTGCATGGAGCTGCTATGCAGTATGCCATGATTGTTTCTTTATGACTACTACCTTTTTTCCTGTACCTGATTGTGTTGTGGAATTGTCACCTTGCTTCCTATGATTGCGCTTGTCTGTTTGTAAGGAGCTGTGTCTCTGCATAGTGTTGCTGTACCAGTCTACATTCCATCTGGTATAGCAGTTGCTGTGTGTTTGTAGCCTCTGATAGAAGCTGTCATTGTGTGTGTATGTCTACTATCTGAAGCTGTCATTCATTTCAAAGTGTATCTAGTTTTCTCATCCGTTTGTTGGTTTGTATACAGATTCTATTTGTCGTGTATCAAGCATTCTGTATTTACTTGTCCAGTTTTATAAAGATTGCAATGTTTTTTTATGCAGTTACATTTTGGCGACAATATTTATGTTTTAATGGATTGCACCTATGTGCAAACTGAGGCACACAGCAGAAAAGGTTATGATAAGGCACTTTAATGACATATGCTTCAGACTAATTATCTAAAGAAATAGGTGACATAAAAAATGGTACAGGATTATAGTTTCCCAGTCTACATACCCTTTAATTCCAATTGGCTTTTTTTAAATACTGTTGATGGGGTAGGAAATGGTTGTGTACTTTATAATACACTCTGAACCACCAAGACACAACAGCAGTAGATGTGGAATATTTGGTGAATAGATCCGATAAGTCCATATTGACCAAAATCATCATTAATCATTTTACCAGGCTAAACTAGAAAACCACAATTAAAGGGCATGTTCACCCATAAAATAAAAAAAAAAATACATATAGCTGCAGCAAATAACAATTGATTTTGATGAGTGCCAGGCTTTAAGTAAAACAATATAGTTGTTTTCAGGCATTTTGACAGATACCTGGACTGTGGAGTCTGGCTAATTTTTGGGCACCTAGAGGTTTTAAAAATTGAGCTGATTTATGTTTAAATTTTAATGGGAAAAAAATGTTACAATGTCCTATTTTTCCAGATCAGTCATAGTTTGTATAGTCCTTTATATAATATGATATAATACAATATGGTACAATGCCCTATTACCTAGATCAGTCATAGTTAGTAAAGTCCATAATACAACATGACAATATTATAATAAAACAATATATTACAATGTCCGATTACCCAGATATGTCATAGTTAGTAAAGTCCTTCATACAATATTATAATATAATACAATATGTTATAATGTCCTATTACCCAGATCAGTCATAGTTAGTAAAGTCCTTCATACAACATGGCAATATTATAATAATACAATATGTTACAATGTCCTATTTCCCAGATAACAGTCATAGTTAGTAAAATCCTTCACACAATATGATAATATAATAATACAATGTTACAATGTCCTATTACCCAGATAACAGTCATAGTTAGTAAAGTCCTTCATACAATATGATAATATAATAATACAATATGTTATAATGTCATATTGCTATAACCATATAACAGTCACAGTAAGTAAGTCATTCATACAATATGATAATATAATATAAATATATTACAATGTACTATTACCCAGATAACAGTCATAGTTAGTAAAGTCCTTCATACAATATGATAATTAAATACAATATGTTATAATGTCCTATTACCCAGATAACAGTCATAGTTAGTAAGAGTCATTCATACAATATGATAATATATAATATAATATAGAACAATTATACTATTACCCAGATAACAGTCATAGTAAGTCCTTCATACAATAGATAATATAATCCAATATGTTACAATGTCCTATTACCACAGATGAAAGTCATAGTTAGTAAAGTCCTTCATACAATATGATATATAATTACAATATGTTATAATGTCATATTACCCAGATAACAGTCATAGTTAGTAAAGTCCTACATACAATATGATATTAATAATACAATATGTTATAATGTCATATTACCCAGATAACAGTCAAGTTAATAAAGTCCTACATACAATATGATAATATAATAATACAATATGTTATAATGTCCTATTTATCCATAACAGTCATAGTTAGTAAAGTCCTTCATACAATATGATAATATAAAATAAATATGTTACAATGTCCTATTACCCAGATACAATCATAGTTAGTAAAGTCTTCTACAATATGAGATAATATAATATACATATTTACAATGTCCTATTACCCAGAAACAGTCATAGTTAGTAAAGTCCTTCATACAATATAATAATATAATATACAATATTTATATGTCCTATTTCCCAGATAATAGTCATAGTTATAAAGCCTCCTTCATAAACAATATGATAATATAATAATAAATATGTTATAATGTCCTTAACCCAGATAATGTCATAGTTAATAAAGTCCTACATACAATATGATATATAATAATACAATATGTTATAATGTCCTATTATCCAGATAACAGTCATAGTTAATAAAGTCCTACTACAATATGAATAATATAATAATACAATATGTTTATATGTCCCTATATCCAGATAACAGTCATAGTTATAGAAGTCCTACATACAATATAATATATAATAATACAATATGTTTATAATGTCGTATTACCCAGATAACAGTCATAGTTAGTAAAGTCCACATACAATAAATATATAATATACAATATGTTATAATGTCCTATTACCCAGATAACAGTCATAGTTAGTAAAGTCCTACATACAATATGAATATATATAATACAATATGTTACAATGTCCTATTACCCAGATAACGTCATAGTTAGTAACGTCACATACAATATAATAAATAATAATACAATATGTTTAATATGTCCTATTACCCAGATAACAGTCATATTTAGTAAGTCCTACATACATATGATAATATAATAATACAATATGTTACAATGCCCTATTACCCACTAAGTCATAGTTAGTAAAGTCCTTCATACAATTTATTAATTATTATGGATTTATATACGCCAACATCTTCCGTGGTGCTTTACAATTACATACAGGGTAATACATGTTATACAAAGTCATACCTATTACAATAGAGAGGAACCCTTCCCAAAGAGCTTACAGTCTAGAGGAAATGGGGGGGGGGACATAAGGTTGCAGGAGTCAGTAGGCTGTAATTAGATTGGCAGTGGAGTGTGAAAGACGGGGTTGGATCATATTGGGTAGTAAGTGGGGTACTGTCTAGGCCAGGTTATATGCTTGCTTGAAAAGGTTACATTTGAATATATTAAAGGGCATGTCCCACCCCCAAACTATAATCCTCCCCAGTATGGCCCCCATCATGTAGGTAGTTTAATCCTTACCTCACATCCCAGCTCCATATGGTTCTCCTGTAGTCCCCCCCCCCCCCCAAGTCCCAAAAACTGCCCACCAGGAGGATAGCATATAGGACTCTGCCTCCTATTTGGCCTCTGGGAGGAGTTTGGCATGCGTACTGCAGCCCTTATCCCCCTCCCTCTCCCTCCCGTTTAGGATTCCCTCCCCCTAGTGTAAATCTTTTTTACATAACATCCCCTCTGTCCCCCCAGCCCCAACCACTATATTTGTATTATCATAAAAATTGCCCAAAACATTACTTACCTTCCCTCTTCCTCCTTCCCCGCCGCACTGAACTCCTGGCAAGCCGCGTCCGTGATTGGCTGCCGCTCAGCCAATCTCAACGTGACTGCCGGTCCCCAGCCCCTCTGCTTGCATTTCTCGCAAGCAGAGGGCCTGGCAGCGGGCGGCGGAGGAAAGAGGGAAGATGAGTAATGTTTTGGCATTTTCTGATAATACAAATAAAGCGGTTGGGGCTGAGGACAGGGGGAATGTTATGTAAAATTTTTTAGAAGGTGGACATACCCTTTAAAGGTAAAAATCCTTTCCTGGAAAATTTGTTTCCGGGAAATGATTTTTTCCAATTGGATTTGACTTGGAAAACGTAATTTATACTTGAGATAGCACACCCCTTTTTCCCTACAATAAAGCTATAACCATATGTGGTCATGGGGGCAGTAGGAGTTATCATTTTTACTATGGCTTATACTCAAGTCAATCAGTTTTACATTTTAGGAAAAGAAGCACCTCCGCTATACTCGGTGGCTTATACTCGAGTATATACCAGCAAATAAGAAATCCTATTGCCAGTAATCTGGTTCTATGGTGTATCATCCCTTAAACTAATACTTTGTTGAAGCACTTGTTTATTTTTATTACGGCACTCTTTGTTGGGGGGATATGAGTCTATCAGCTTGGGTATATTGGACTTGGCAAGTTTTGTCTACTATTTATAGAATATCATGAGAAATGTTCACTAATGTATGGGTATCATAATGGCCTTGGAGTTATGTATTTAATTTGTGCTTGTATTACTGAATTGGTATCTTTATAGCTCCTCCCACGACGTACATTTTGTATTTGTTTCTGCTCTGTAATATATGGGACATTATATAACACTATTACTAAAGATATTATTAATGGGTAGAGATGTTTTGATTGTGTAAAGGGACAGTCTTTATTATATCATTGTGTTTGTTTTACTTTGGCTTCATTTATTATGGAAGGACCTGATTTCTGTACTGCTGCTTTAAATCCTGGAGATAGTTTTTAAATTACTGACTTGGTATCTTGCTATAATTGCACACACCAAAGATTATTATTGTACTTGGGAACCTTCTGTAATGTAATGGGACATTATAACCAGATATAGCTATCTATGTGGGTAGTATGTACATTCTTTATAAAATGATAATTGGATATTATATTTGGGGTTGTACCGTATATACTCGATATAATTCGATCCGAGTATAAGCCGAGTACCCATTTAACCTAAAAAAGGAGTAAAAACTGATTGACTCGAGTATAAGTCACTACTGCCTTCGGATTCCTTGGCACTCCAGATGTTTGTAAACTACAACTCCCAGCATGCTTTAGTTTGCTGGGAGTTGTAATTTAAAACATCTGCAGTGGAACTGCACACACTGAACCAACTTGTCCCTGACCCAAATGCCCCCTTACTCTCCCTCCCTCCACCCATCTTCTCATGCAGCCTTCTCCATGCAGCCTTCCTCCCATTCAGACTTTTTCCAGTTTCTGTTTTCAGGTGAGTCTGGGCCAAATACAGGAGTCAAGACCACCATCATCTACGATAACATGAAAAGAGGAATCCCTGCTGCAATTGCACTAACCGGCGGATCCACTGATGTCACTACTTGGCGCCGGTCTCATTTCCCGGCACCGAGTATGATGTCAGTGGATGCACCATCAGTGCATGCGAGAGCTGGATTCCTCATTTCAGTTTAGTGACTGACCCGAGTATAAGTCGAGGTTCAATTTCAGGCTGTTTTTACAGCTGAAAACCTCGACTTATACTCGAGTATATACGTATGTGTATTACTGGAATGGGCTAAAGTAGCTACAAGTGAGGGGTAAATCTCACGCTCACCTATTTAATAGCAGTTAGCCTTTAACCCCTCATTTTAAAAACAGACCAAGTCTTCTTTACTTCCTCTGAAGAATATACATATCAGTTCTGAACATCACTTTGGTGTCCCTGTGTATAATGCAATAACAATACCCAGGATTGCAAGACTGAGGAGCAGTTGTGACGAAAAATCGCTGCAGATAATTGGGCCTTCCCACCCTATATATGGAAATATCCGACCATTCGGCACAAAATATCTGCTCATGTCTACCCAGCCTAACATTCCTGAATTACCGTATATACTCGAGTATAAGAGTTTTCAGGCTTAAAAAAAGCCTGAAAATCATACCTCGTTTATACTCGAGTCAACCTGTCTCTTACCTTGTCCGGCGCCGCGCGATCCGCATCCTCAGTGCGCATCCGGATGATGTCACTACTCCCGCGCCTCTGACTTTGGCGGTGCTGAGTAGTGATCACTCCGGATGCGCACTGATGACATGAGCGGGAAGGAGCGGCTATTATCCAGATAACAGTCATAGTTAATAAAGTCCTACATACAATATAATAATATAATAATACAATATGTTATAATGTCGTATTACCCAGATAACAGTCATAGTTAGTAAAGTCCTACATACAATATAATAATATAATAATACAATATGTTATAATGTCCTATTACCCAGATAACAGTCATAGTTAGTAAAGTCCTACATACAATATGATAATATAATAATACAATATGTTACAATGTCCTATTACCCAGATAACAGTCATAGTTAGTAACGTCCTACATACAATATAATAATATAATAATACAATATGTTATAATGTCCTATTACCCAGATAACAGTCATAGTTAGTAAAGTCCTACATACAATATGATAATATAATAATACAATATGTTACAATGCCCTATTACCCAGCTAAGTCATAGTTAGTAAAGTCCTTCATACAATTATTATTAATAATATTATGGATTTATATAGCGCCAACATCTTCCGTGGTGCTTTACAATTACATACAGGGTAATACATGTTATACAAAGTCATACATATTACAATAGGAGAGAGGACCCTTCCCAAAGAGCTTACAGTCTAGAGGAAATGGGGGGGGGACATAAGGTTGCAGGAGTCAGTAGGCTGTAATTAGATTGGCAGTGGAGTGTGAAAGACGGGTTGGATCATATTGGGTAGTAAGTGGGGTACTGTCTAGGCCAGGTTATATGCTTGCTTGAAAAGGTTACATTTGAAGATATTAAAGGGCATGTCCACCCCCAAAACTATAATCCTCCCCAGTAATGGCCCCATCATGTAGTGTAGTTTAATCCTTACCTCACATCCCAGCTCCATATGTGCTCGTAGTCCCCCCCCCCCCCCCCAAGTCCAAAAACTGCCCACCAGGAGGATAGCATATAGGACTGCTCCTATTTGGCCTCTGGGAGAAGTTTGGCATGCGTACTGCAGCCCTTATCCCCCTCCCTCTCCCTCCCGTTTAGGATTCCCTCCCCCTAGTGTAAAATCTTTTTACATAACATCCCCTCTGTCCCCCCAGCCCCAACCACTATATTTGTATTATCAGAAAATGCCCAAAACATTACTTACCTTCCCTCTTTCCTCCGCCGCACTGAACTCCTGGCAGCCGCGTCCGTGATTGGCTGCCGCTCAGCCAATCTCAGACGTGACTGCCGGTCCCGCCCCTCTGCTTGCATTTCTCGCAAGCAGAGGGCCTGGCAGCGCGGCGGAGGAAAGAGGGAAGATGAGTAATGTTTTGGGCATTTTCTGATAATACAAATAAAGCGGTTGGGGCTGCGGGGACAGGGGGAATGTTATGTAAAAATTTTTTTAGAAGGGTGGACATACCCTTTAAAGGTAAAAATCCTTTCCTGGAAAATTTGTTTCCGGGAAGTGATTTTTCCAATTGGATTTTGACTTGGAAAACGTAATTTATACTTGAGATACACACCCCTTTTTTCCCTACAATAAAGCTATACCATATGTGGTCATGGGGGCAGTAGGAGTTATCATTTTTACTATCGGCTTATACTCAAGTCAATCAGTTTTACATTTTAGGTAAAAAGAAGCACCTCCGCTTATACTCGGGTTGGCTTATACTCGAGTATATACAGCAAATAAAGAAATCCTATTGCCAGTAAATCCTGGTTCTATGAGTGTATCATCCCTTAAACTAATACTTTGTTGAAGCACTTGTTTATTTTATTACGGCACTCATTTTTGGGGGGGATATGAGTCTATCAGCTTGGTATATCTGGACTTGGCAAGTTTTGTCTACTATTTATAGAAATATCATGAGAAATGTTCACTAATGTATGGGTATCATAATGGCCTTGGAGTTATGTATTTCAATTTGTGCTTGTATTACTGAATTGGTATCTTATTATAGCTCCTCAACACGACGTACATTTTGTATTTGTTCGTGCTCTGTAATATATGGGACATTATATAACACTATTACTAAAGATATTTATATATGGGTAGAGATGTTTTGACTTGTGTAAAGGGACAGTCTTTATTAATATCATTGTGTTTGTTTGACTTTGGCTTCATTTATTATGGAAGGACCTGATTGTCTGTACTGCTGCTTTAAACCCTGGAGATAGTTATTTAAATTACTGAATTGGTATCTTGCTATAATTGCACAACACCAAAGATTATTATTGTACTTGGGAACCTTCTGTAATGTATGGGACATTATAAGACCAGATATAGCTATCTATGTGGGTATATGTACATTCTTTATAAAAATGATAATTGGATATTATTATTTGGGGTTGTACCGTATATACTCGAATATAAGTCGATCCGAGTATAAGCCGAGGTACCCATTTAACCTAAAAAAGGAGTAAAAACTGATTGACTCGAGTATAAGTCACTACTGCCTTCGGATTCCTTGGCACTCCAGATGTTTGTAAACTACAACTCCCAGCATGCTTTAGTTGCTGGGAGTTGTAATTTACAAACATCTGCAGTGGAACTGCACACACTGAACCAACTGTCCCTGACCCAAATGCCCCCTTACTCTCCCTCCCTCCACCCATCTTCTCATGCAGCCTTCTCCCATGCAGCCTTCTCCCATTCAGACTTTTTCCAGTTTCTGTTTTCAGGTGAGTCTGGGCCAAATACCAGGAGTCAGAGACCAGCCATCATCTACGGTAACATGAAAAGAGGAATCCGACTGCGGCATTGCACTAACCGGCGGATCCACTGATGTCACTACTTGGCGCCGGTCTCATTTCCCGGCACCAAGTAGTGATGTCAGTGGATGCGACCATCAGTGCATGCGGAAGCTGGATTCCTCATTTCAGGTTAGTGACTGACCCGAGTATAAGTCGAGGTTCAGATTTCAGGCTGTTTTTACAGCCTGAAAACCTCGACTTATACTCGAGTATATACGGTATTTGTATTACTGGAATGGGCTACAAGTAGCACAAGTGAGGGGTAAATCTCACGCTCACCTATTTAATAGCAGTTAGCCTTTTAACCCCTCATTTTAAAACAGACCAAGTCTTCTTTACTTCCTCTGAAGAATATACATTATCAGTTCTGAAACATCACTTTGGTGTCCCTGTGTATAATGCAATAAAAATACACAGGATTGCAAGACTGATGAGCAGTTGTGACGAAAAATCGCTGCAGATAATTTGGGCCTTCCACCCTATATATGGAAATATCGACCAGTCGGCACAAAATATCTGCTCATGTCTACCCAGCCTAACATTCCTGAATTACCGTATATACTCGAGTATAAACAGAGGTTTTCA
Source organism: Hymenochirus boettgeri (assembly GCA_019447015.1). Taxonomy (NCBI): domain Eukaryota; kingdom Metazoa; phylum Chordata; class Amphibia; order Anura; family Pipidae; genus Hymenochirus; species Hymenochirus boettgeri. The sequence continues at coordinate 3,568,840 of CM033476.1, read as the reverse complement.
GGCTTTAAAAAAAGCCTGAAAATCATACCTCGGTTTATACTCGAGTCACCCTGTCTCTTACCTTGTCCGGCGGCCGCGCGATCCGCATCCTCAGTGCCCATCCGGATGATGTCCACTACCCGCGCCTCTGACTTTGCGGTGCGAGTATGGACATCATCCGGATGCGCACTGAGACATGGAGCGAGGAAGCGAGCGGCCGCCGGACAAGGTAGGAGAATACTATGGGTGCCAGGGAGGGCAATTTTACAAATAAGGGTAAAACCTTCTTTATTTGTGCATACGTGTCACAAATAAAGGAGGATTTACCCCTATTTGCAAGTATTTGCCTCTTAAGATGTTTGAAAACTACAACCCCAGCAGTAAAGCATGCTGGGAGTTGTAGTTTCCAAACATCTTAAGTGGCAAATACTACCCCCTCGGTTTATACTCGAGTCAATGTGTTTTTCCTCCTTTTTACCCAAAACTAGGTACCTCGGTTTATACTCGAGTTATTACGGTAGAAGTTTTCAGTAGGTTGTGAGATAAATAAAGGTATTGATTTCAGGACATTAGGAAATTTTATTGGGAAATTCTGTGGTATTCAGTTACATCAATTTGATTTAAAGTTTAGTTCTTAAAGATTGTTTCGCTAGTCATCATACTGGCTTTCTCAATCAAAATGACTTGTACACAAATCTGCTGGCAATAAATATAAAAAGTATAAGTGGGCAGGTGCACAACTTCGGGATCAGCCTCGTGGCGCTGTAGTACAGCGGTGCACAATAGGGAAAACACGTATCAAAAAGGGTAAACAGGGAAACAGTTCCCTATGATACCCTAAATACCCTAGTATGTGTCCTCTTAGCATATAACAGTTAGGTGTTAGAGACCTTCTGATGCAAGGTGTTTGACTGAATTGTGTCTAAGAGGTGTTGTCGAAACTGCCCAGGGTCAGCTGTCAAAACAGCATTGTACATGGCAGACAGTTGTTGTTGAACCCCCCCACCCCCACCTCTATTCAGGCTTGGTTTCTTTATTTTCACATAAATGGTGTCCTTGACACCTCTTTTGAACCAATCCTGTCCCTTGGCTAAGATGTTGACATTACAATCTTCAATGGTATGTCCTTTTTCCTTAAGTTGCAGGTACTGACCTGGAATTGGTTCTTTTGTGCTGGTCCATATGTTGCTGCAGCTGCTGTTTGGTCTCCCCCACATAAAAAAACATAGCACTCTTTGATAACACCTTTTAGCCACAATGCAATCAACACCATTTAGGAGGTCTCTGACACCTTGCGTTTATATGCTGATTGGTGCACATTCAGTCATTCTAAATTGAGAAAGCCAGTCTGATGACTAGTGAAACATCTTCACGAACTAAACTTTAAGTCCATTTGATCTAACTAAATACCACAAAATTTCCATGAACTGGATGAATTAGAACCTTCACAAGTTATTAGGAAAGCAGAAAGTTATTGTATTGTTCCTATCAGTACTAATGATAATGTAGTTTTATGGACCAACCTTTTAATTGTCTCTTGTGTTTGGAAATATTGGGCATAAACGATGTACCGAGGGTTAACATGGCTTTAAGACACAAGTTGCAGTGGTGTGCACAAACATGGCCGTGCAACCACCACAACCAATGTACCGAGCCAATAGCGTCTCTTTAGGATGAAATCTTTAATAGCTGGCGTTTAAGATCCACAGTGGTTTAACCCCATTCACAGTGCACGGTTCTTGGTACATAGCCCTAGTCTTCCCAACCACCATTTTTTTGTTGATATGTCCCCTATTCCTTTAGATATCCAATCAGAACCATCTTACATTTCAACTGTCAATGAAGTGCCATATTATAATAAACTCTTATACAATGTTGCTGTAGCTGGATTGCTGACAGAGATTTAACAGTTGGTATGTTAGAAATTTCCTCTCCCAGAGCTGCCTCCTAGTGATTACTGAGCATGCTTGCCCTCATAAAAAATGCCTGGTCAGATGGAAGGGGGAGTGGTTAAAGGGCATGTCCACCCCCAAAACTATAATCCTATAAACGGTAAAAAATCCTTTCCTGGAAAATTTGTTTCCGGGAAGTGATTTTTTCCAATTGGATTTTGACTTGAAAACGTAATTTATACTTGAGATACACACCCCTTTTTTCCCTACAATAAAGCTATACCATATGTGGTCATGGGGGCAGTAGGGTTATACATTTTTACTATCGGCTTATACTCAAGTCAATCAGTTTTACATTTAGGTAAAAAGAAGCACCTGCTTATACTCGGTTGGCTTATACTCGAGTTATATACAGCAAATAAAGAAATCCATTGCCAGTAAACTGGTTCTATGATGTGTATCATCCCTTAAACTAATACTTTGTTGAAGCACTTGTTTTTTATTATACGGCACTCATTTTTGGGGGGATATGAGTCTATCAGCTTGGTATATCTGGACTTGGCAAGTTTTGTCTACTATTTATAGAAATATCATGAGAAAGTTCACTAATGTATGGGTTATCATAATGGCCTTGGAGTTATGTATTTCAATTTGTGCTTGTATTACTGAATTGGTATTTCTTAATAGCTCCTCAACACGACGTAATTTTGTATTTGTTCGTGCTCTGTAATATATGGGACATTATATAACACTATACTAAAGATATTTATATATGGGTAGAGATGTTTTGACTTGTGTAAAGGGACAGTCTTATTAATATCATTGTGTTTTTTGACTTTGGCTTCATTTATTATGGAAGGACCTGATTGTCTGTACTGCTGCTTTAAATCCTGGAGATAGTTATTTAAATTACTGATTGGTATCTTGCTATAATTGCACAACACCAAGATTATTATTGTACTTGGGAACCTTCTGTAATGTATGGGACATTATAAAGACCAAATAGCTATCTATGTGGGTATATGTACTTTATAAAAATGATAATTGGATATTATTATTGGGGTTTGTACCGTTAATACTTCGAATATAAGTCGATCCGAGTATAAGCCGAGGTACCCATTTAACCTAAAAAAGAAGAAAAATACTGATTGACTCGAGTATAAGTCACTACTGCCTTCGGATTCCTTGGCACTCCAGATGTTTGTAAACTACAACTCCCAGCATGCTTTAGTTGCTGGGTGTTGTAATTTACAAACATCTGCAGTGGAACTGACCACACTGAACCAACTGTCCCTGACCCAAAATGCCCCCTTACTCTCCCTCCCTCCACCCATCTTCTCATGCAGCCTTCTCCCATGCAGCCTTCTCCCATTCAGACTTTTTCCAGTTTTTTCTGTTTTCAGGTGAGTCTGGGCCAAATACCAGAGTCTAGAGACAGCCATATCTACGGTAACATGAAAAGGGAATCCGACTGCTGCATTGCACTAACCGCGGATCCACTGATGTCACTACTTGGCGCGGTCCTCATTTCCCGGCCAGAGTAGTGATGTCAGTGGATGCGACCATCACATGCAGGGAAGCTGGATTCCTCATTTCAGGTTAGTGACTGACCCGAGTAAAGTCGAGGTTCAGATTTCAGGCTGTGTTTTTACAGCCTGAAAACTCGACTTATACTCGAGTATATACGGATTTGTATTAACTGGAATGGGCTACAAGTAGCACAAGTGAGGGGTAAATCTCACGCTCACCTATTTAATAGCAGTTAGCCTTTTAACCCCTCATTTTAAAACAGACCAAGTTCTTTCTACTTCCTCTGAAGAATATACATTATCAGTTCTGAAACATCACTTTTTGGTGTCCCTGTGTATATGCAAATAAAATACACAGATTGCAGACTAGGCTGTAGGCAGTGTGACGAAAAATCGCTGCAGATTAATTTGGGCCTTTCCACCCCTTATAAATGGAAATATGACCAGTCGGCACAAAATATCTGCTCATGTTACCCAGCCTAACATTCCTGAATTACCGTATATAACTCGAGTATAAACAGAGGTTTTCAGGCTTAAATAAAGTTCAGAAGGATATGCGCTGAAATATTGATGCTATGAGATCTCGAGGTGTTTGAATTAATGTAGCAGGGTTTCAGAGTCCTGTCTCTTACTTGGTGCGGGGCGGGTGTGTATTGCATGCTGAGATTAGGCGATTCCTCAGTTTGCGCATCCGGATTGATGTCGCCACTACCCGGCGCCTCTGGCCTTTTAGCTCGCTGTTTGGTTTGGGTTTATTGCGTGCTTGTAGATGTGTGTGTTGCCGGACACTCAAGTTCCGTGTCGATGTAGGGGCCCCACACAATAGTGCATCCTGCCATGCGACGCACTCGTTGAAGGTAGACATAGGGAGCATCTGATGGAAGAGCGGGGGGCCAAGGTTTTAGGGGTTCCTATGTAATGTGTCAGAGGGCAGGATGGGGTTGCCCATGTGGAATCTGACAGGGGTCCCCCAGAAATCTTAAAGGGGAAAACTTGCAGGCGGAATTGCAGGCCGATGGCGGCCGGGCAAACACGCCAGGACTAGGGGGGTAGCTAGGAAGTTACGTATATGTGGGTGGGCCAGGGAGGGCGAATATTCACGAACGGGTCACCAGACCTCTTTATTTGTGCAACTGTGTGCACAAATAATAAAGGAGGATTTACCCCTATTTGCACGTATTTGCCTCTTAAGAGTGTGAACTACAACTCCCAGCAGTAAAGCAGGCTGGGAGTTGTAGTTCCAAACATCTTAAAGTGCAGAGAATATCATTACCTCCCGGTCGGTCATTTGCAGATACTCGATGTCAATGTGGTTTCCGTAACCTTTGTTTTAGACCCAAAAGATTGCGAAGGTACCTCGGTTATACTTCGACGGGTTTATACTGCGAGGGTAATAGTATTTAAGTAGGTTGTGATAAGATAAATAGAAGGGTATTGATTGCATGGATCCATTAGGAATTTTATTGGGAAATTCTGTGGTAGTCAGTTAACATCGCCAAGGTTGACTTATAAAGTTTAGTTGATTACAAAAAAAAAGATGTTGCTGCGCTAGTCGAATCATATGGCTTTCTCCAATTCAAAATGATTGTCCCAAATTGCTGTAGGCATGAAAATATAGAAGAAAGTATCAAGTGGGGCAGCGTGGCACAATCGGGATCAGGCCCTCGTGGGCTGGAGCTACAGCGGTGCACAATAGAGGAAACAAACGTGATCAAAAAGGGAGTAAACAGGAGAAACAGTTCCCTATTGATACGCCTAATATTACCTAGTAGACACTGTTAAGGTTCACTAGGTTAGCAATATAACAATTAGGTGTTGTAGAGACCTGCTGATGAGACAGGTGTTGAGAACTGGAGCATGCGAATGTGTCTAAGAGGTGTTGTCGAAACTGCCCAGGGATCAGCTGTCAAAACAGCATGTACATGGCAGACAGTTGTTGTAACCCCCACCCCACCTAGGAACTAATTCAGGACTTGGGTTTCTTTTATTTAATCACGATTCTTTAAATGTGAGGTGCGCTTGAACGCCTTGTATAGGACTCTGCCTCCTATCTGGCCTCCGGGAGAAGTTTGGCATGCGAACTGCAGCCCTTCTCCCCCTCCCTCTCCCTCCCGTTTAGGATTCCCTTCCCCTACCATAAAACCCTTTTGCTATATCATTCCTCCTGTCCCCCCAGCCCCAACCGCTCTATTTATTTTATTAGAAAGTGTCCCAAACATTACTTACCTTCCCTCTTTCCTCCACTGCACTGAACTCCCGGGAGCTGCGTCCGTGATTGGCTGCCGCTCAGCCAATCACAGACGCGACTGCCGGTCCCGCCCCTCTGCTTGCATTTTCTCGCAAGCAGAGGGCCTGGCAGCGCGGCGGAGGAAAGAGGGAAGGTGAGTAATGTTTTGGGCACTTTCTAATAAAATAAAAATAGCGGTTGGGGCTGGGGGGACAGGGGGAATGTTATAGCAAAAAATTATTTCAAGGGTGGACATACCCTTTAAGAGTGGGGGGATACTGATCAAAAAGTACTGAATTGAAGGCATGCAGCAACACACACACACACACACCTCATGGTAAGTGCTACTTAAACATATTTATAGATTAGAGGAGGTGAAGTCATGTTTTCAGTATAGTTGCTAGTCGCTAGATGAGGAGATGTGTGCCTTATTTCCATTTCAGATGGGGTTCAGCCAATTGTTTAATCCAGTAGCAGTCACAAGATGGCACAGATGTTTATTTTAAAAGACCTCTAATTTTTGTACCTCCTTGTGGAGGGAATAATTTGCAACTCTGTCCACATTGCTAATGCAGTTTGTAGCATCTCATATAATATAAACTACATACTGACAACATTGCTGTTCTCTTCCAGTTATAACCTGGAATTCAGCTAAATACATTACAAAAGGTCCAATATTTTGTGATTTAAAATTAAAATTTTTATTTTTTTCTTACATTGTGAATTGTACAAAGTTGAAAATTAAAACTCCACTTTTCTGGTCCCAGTGGGAACTCTATGATCAGCAGAAGAAAACACTGTCCATTGAGTTCCTATTCTAGACCTCTGAAAGCTGATCGACCTTGCAACTGTACCCCCCCTGGCCATGAAACAGGAAAGGATGCTAATTTAAGAAATCAAATATTTACCAGTGCCCCTGTCAGCACTGGAAAACCAATCAGATGCTTAAAAATGGATAAGAAAAGCTCAAAGGGCTCATTGACTTCAGTCTTTGGTCCAACTCACAAATAATATTTTGCTTCTGTTCAGAACATATTCTTGTGCATTTTATGAAGTAAGCAGTTCGTTATTTAAACCGTGTACAGAGTGGGATACAATTAAATCTTTACATTACCTGAAAGATTATTTAACTTAAATTTTGATGACATGGCAGGTTGCTTATCCTTCACAGCGTTCCATCTGTACATAACTGCATTAAATGAATGATGTGCCTCTATCCAGAGCGAAAATCGGTGTGGCCAACAGTTTGCTGTAACCAATCGTGCGGTTGGTAACAACCGAACAATTGGCTTTGATTTACTGCCATGTCCGATTGCCTGATCTGAGCGAAAAGCTTTAGTAGATTGTAAGCAGAAATCTGCTCAAGATGAATGGTGCATTTAGATTAGCTTTCCCAATGTTTATGACTATACTGTCATAAGATTATTGTTAGATAGATGTGACATTCCGTCATCATTCATATCTACTAGCTTTAAAGTTTGGTGGTTTCGCCTCCTGGCTTTCCCATCTTGGCCCATTCATTTTGATGACAAAAATGATAGAGCCAAGCAGATATACAGCATAAGTAAGTACACCCTCACAGTTTTAATATTTTATTATATCTTTTCATGGGACAATACTAAAGATACGACACTTTGATACAATGTAAAGTAGGTAGTCTGTGTACAGCTTGTATAACCGTGTAAATGTGACGTAAAATAACACACAGGCGTTAAGGCTATGGCCCCACTACAACGCACTAAATCGTGCACGTAATCGTGAGCGTTATCGCACGCGGTTGTGTCTGTCATTCTTGTGCGTTTTCCATTTGCGCGTGCGATTTTGCCGTTTTCCGTTATGGCAACGCATGCGTTAACGCACCAAAAATGGTGAACGCCTGCGCTACCAAAACGGAAAGGGATGCGCCATCGCATGCGCATTGGGAAATCGCGGGGATTTTTGCGTTCCCGCGATTTCCATTATAACCAAATGGCATGCGCTTTTGCGGGCGCAAAACGCATGCACAAACACTTAAAAAACGCATAAGTGGGGCCTAGCCCTAAGGGAAAAATGTCCAATTGCTCAATGGGGTTTAGGCCTGGAGACAAGCTTGGCCAGTCCAGCACCTTTACCCTCAGTTTCTTTAGCAAGGCAGTGGTTGTCCTTGAGGTATGTTTGGGGTCGTTATCATGTTTGGATACTGCCCTGTGTCCCAGTTTCCAAAGGGATGGGATCATGCTCTGCTTCAGTATATCACAGTATTATATATAATGCTCATAAACCGATACCAAAATATTTAGCGAAGGATTGTGTTTGTGTCAAAATCAATTTTACGCTCTGATCTTACATTACTAATATGGGCTTTGGTGAGCAATAAATTGGACGTGGTGTTTCCCATCGAATGGTTGTTTGAAACCTGGGGGCAATTTTCTGAAAATCCCCCGCTACCAATAGCTATCTGTCTATCTAATCTATTCTTATTTTTTTCACCTACCAGTGCCCCCACCCCCTTGTAAAGTTTGAAATTACCAAATGTTTAGCCACACCCACCAATGTCAGCCACACCCACATCACTGGCATTGGGGTGCTAAGCTCGCCACCTATTACTGGTTGTAGGCGCCTTTCCGAAGTTTGGCTCAGGTGCTAAAAACTCTACAATCCCCCCCCCATACCAGGAATTTTACTTGCAACATGGTAGCAAGTAGAGAGCGCTAAACTCATTCTACTTGTTACAATGTTCCAAGCAAAAGTTGCTGAATGTTCTAAATGGGAGGGTGGATTGAGAGCTCCGCTAAAATGAACAGATGATTGGCGTTCCAAATGGTAAATAAAATCTACTGCACAGATTTTTAACATAACAAAGCAGCATCTGTGACAGGCCGTCCTGATTCATTTTCCCTTTATCTATCCTTCTGTCTCTATCTATCATTTAACTGCACAATTTAAGTTAGTAGTATTTGTGTAATGGGTGGGGCTTAAGGTGACTGGGTGGAGCTAGGGTGGGTGGGGGCAGGTCACCTGTCAGTCATGGGACATTGGGAGGTATGGTTGCTTTGCTATGGTTACTTTAAAACCAGCTATTTGCTGGCGCTAAAAAAAAAAAAAAAAGTCAGGCCAAAGTCATTTAATTTCCTCAACAGGTAAGCAATGGTGGAGGTGCACTCTTTCCAACTGGTGGGTGCAGACACCTTGTGGGTTCTTCCCTTGGGAACCAGCAATATCACAGAAATCAAGAAGCTGAGGGTCGCACTCCAAATAATAAGTCAATTTATTGTGAACCACACATCACACGTAACACAACGTTTCGGAGGGAAACGTTGTGTTACGTGTGATGTGTGGATCACCTGAAGAAGGGGGTATCCCCCTGAAATTTTGTGTTACGTGTGATGTGTGGTTCACAATAAATTGACTTACCGTATATACTTGAGTATAAACCAAGGTTTTCAGGCTTTAAAAAAAGCCTGAAAATCTTACCTCGGTTTATACTCGAGTCAATGTTTCCCTTACCTTGTCCGGCGGCAGCGCGATCCGCATCCTCGCTCCACGGCCTCTGCGCATCCGGATGATGTCACTACCCGGCGCCGCAAAGTGAGAGGCCGGGTAGTGACATCATCCGGATGCGCAGAGGATGCGGATCGCGCGGCCGTCGGACAAGGTAGGAGAAACATTTACCTTATTTTACACAGGGACACACTAAGTGGAAAATACATACAAATAGGAGTAAAACCTTCTTTATTTGGCATACTGTATGCGCAAATATAGGAGGATTTACCCTATTTGCAAGTATTTGCCACTTAAGATGTTTGAAAATTACAACTCCCAGCATGCTTTATTTGGTGGGAGTTGTAGTTTTCAACATCTTAAGTGGCAAATACTTGCAAATAGGGGTAAATCCTCCTATACTTGTGCATACAGTATGCACAAATAAGAAGGTTTTACTCTTATTTGTAAGTATTTGCAACTTAAGATGTTTGAAAACTACAACCCAGCAATAAAGCATGCTGGGAGTTGTAGTTTCGAAAACATCGAGTGGCAAATACTACCCCCTCGGTTTATACTCGAGTCAGTGTGGTTTTCCTCCTTTTTTACCTAAAACTAGGTACTTCGGTTTATACTCGGGGCAGTTTATACTCGAGTATATACGGTATTATTTGGAGTGCGACCCTCAGCTTCTTGATTCATTTTAATCAAATAATTCTAATGGTAAAACCTCTTTAAGCTTCATACAAACGTCTGATTCGGATCAACGCATACACACATGCGATTATCGGCCGAAACGGATGTTCGGTGCGCCTGTGACTTGCTGTCAGGCGTCTGTCACCTAATCGGACGTCTGTATGTAGCTAAATTCTCGGACCTCACATTCTGTTCAGTCCCACTGTATAAGCAATAACGCAGGTTGGCTCTGTTGATGATGTTTGTGAACGCCAGCATATTAATCATCATTTACTTTTCATTTAGGGAGAAAGAAATTCAAATAGAGGAACATTTGATGGAAGAAAAGAAAAAGAAAAAGGAAGAAAAAAAGAAGAAGGAAGCTGCTCAGAAGAAGGTGAGCGCCAATTGTGTTGGTAATTACCTGTTTGTGCTTGGTTTGTAATCTGATTGGCCTTGGTTTATAGGAAAATGCCCTCACATTGTTAGATTTAAAGGGCTAGATTGGCCCTTTTATACATTTTGTTTTAATCTGTCAGACTTGCTTTATTTTAAGTGTTTTTTCTGCCTTTCTCTAAATGTTTTATTTCTTTTCTTGCTTTCAGGCTGCTGAACAAAAAATCAAAGGTCAGTACAAATATCGCCCTCCTGACACTAGTCATGCAATGTTTTATGCAACATTTCTTTGCTGGGTTTCAATTTGACACTATAAGACATGGGGCCCTGCTCTTATTGTAATTCAAGGCCTGTAGATGTTTATTTGACTATGCCTGCAGCCTTCATGCTTGTGTGGCAGCCATTTCTGTCAGCACTACACTATCCGTCTTCCAACTCTCTTTCAGTCACAAAAGAGTTCCCAATAAAGCTATGCTAAATTGACTTGAGTTAACACTTTTTCTGCTAGAGAGCTCCTTATCGCATTATCAGCCCTTCCTGCAGTAAAGCCATAATCCTTTATTGTCCAACACTTGTCTGGTGAAATTTATAGGTCAGTGTGAAATGCTTCACAGAATGTACAATTCTACCTTTTTACATTTACTTGACCTTTTTCAGTTGTATAACTCTGCCTAGAATAATACTGAAAAGTAAAGTTTACATTACCCTAGAATGTACAGACAATGTATGGAGAGCCACACTGGTTAACCGACTATACGGTACATTAACGTGACTTTCTTAACAACAGCAAATGGTCACACTGTGATCTCATTGGCAAATAGATGATTGAGATGCTAGTGTTTACTTCTTACAGGATCAAATTTAACGTTGAGTTGTTGTTATTGTTAGAATGAAATGCAAGTTAATTCTAATTATCTTTAGTGAGGGAAATGTACATATTTACCCATTATTAGTTATTAGTATAGATTATTTCTAGAATGATTATGCTTACAGGTACATTTTGTACATTTAGGGTTTCTCATCCAATCCTTTGATGTTCTATTTATGCACTGGGGATATGTAAATATACTTAATGGGTAAAAGATTTTAGTGGTAAAATTCTTTCTTGTTTCTAATGTACAGACAGGGGCCACAAACCACATTGGATGGCAATCTTAACATGTGTACTGCCTCTTGCGGACATAAAAGGGCAACTGTAGTCTCTAAACAAGTTAGGGTTGTATGAAAGCCTGTATTATTATGTGATCCAGTGAGCACTGTGATCACATCTGTGGCTGCTGAAAAATAATATTGTGGTGAATGTTCAAATTTCCTGATTCCACTAGGCTGACCCTCTGCTCCTCCCCTCCGTCTCAGGGGAGAAGCATGCTCACTTAAATAGTGCCTGCAGAGACATAAAAAAATTGATAGTTGAGAAGGGAAGCCTATAAATGCAGGCAGAGACTGGTCACATGATCAAGCAGAAAGAAATATTACTGTACCTTCCAGCAATTACTTGCACTACATGCTGATACATCATAAGCACTGCCCCCCAAAATTTTGATTATTTTTAAAGCTAGCCACATGAAAATGAAAAATTTCCTCTCCCAAAAGTGTCCATAGGCAAAGCATAAGTCTTATGGGGTTTTTTTGTGGATGGGGGTGTTTCGGAAAGACAATGAAATAGCTAGTCATGTGACTGGGGAGAGACACAGGTTGCCTGTCACTTTCAATTCACAGTAGCTAGAGACAAGTTGAGGGTAATGAATTGTACCTGATCTCAGCACAACAAATGAAATACTTATTTCAACAGTGTACCTATTTGCCATTTAAAAGGGAATGTTAGAAAGTATAGCATACTCATACTCCTCATTGTTCCCCCTTTAAATGGCGTCCTTATAGAAACACGAAGCAGTTCTGCAGGGGGTGGTTTTAATGAAAGTGAACCTGAACTCAGAGTATCTCTGCGCAATTCATCTCTAATATTGGAGGGTGTGCATACATATTCTATTAAATTGAAGCAGCAGGAGGGCTGTCTGTAGAAAATTTCCCATAAACAAATTTCAGACAATAATTGTGCATGTCCGTTGATTTGACAGTTGGCATATCCACCCTCAGAAAGACAATTTAGACACTTATGCAAAAGTCCCCAAACAACTTTTTACTATACTTATGTTACCAAAGATGCTTCTAACATTACTCGCACAACCTGATCCGTCGCTGTGCCTTTCTCCTCTGCAAGACCTGAAAATGCTTCCTTGCTGCTGTACGGCATGTAAATTAGACGTATATCAGCAGAGGATGTGTCTTTGAGCCGGCAAGGGAAAAAGTTTGTGTAGGTAATGTTTAAACCTTTGCTAAAGGTAAGTATAGCGATAAGTAGAGATGTCCGAACTTTCGGAAGTTCGGTCCATTTTCGAACTATATGGAAAGTTCGAAAATGGACCCATTAAAGTCAATGGGAGACAAGTAATTTGAAAAGTTCAAATGAAATACAATTAAAATAATACTTAAAAAACTTAATGTAAATGGCTGTGGGACCTGGGAAATGGTCTGGGGAACATGTTCCAATATCCAGGACTTTTGAAAAACCGATTTTACTCTCACGCGCTACTTTCGAGCTCTCACGTTCAAACATTCGGTAATTATCCCATAAACGACTCGCAGATTCGATAATTCGATATTTACTCGCGTATTGGTATAATCGACATTTTACTCACATATTCGATAATTCGATATTTACTCGTGTATTGGTATAATGACATTTTACTCACATATTCGATAATTCGATATTTGCTCGTGTATGGTATAATAGACATTTTACTCACATATTCGATAATTCGATATCTCGTGTATTGGTATAATAGACATTTATCACATATTCGATAATTCGATATTTACTCGTGTATTGGTATAATAGACATTTTTACTTCACATATTCGATAATTCGATATTTACTCGTGTATTGGTATAATCGACATTTTACTCACATATTCGATAATTCGATATTTGCTCGTGTATTGGTATAATAGACATTTTACTCACATATTCGATAATTCGATATTTACTCGTGTATTGGTATAATAGACATTTTACTCACATATTCGATAATTCGATATTTGCTCGTGTATTGGTATAATAGACATTTTACTCACATATTTGATAATTCGATATTTACTCGCGTATTGGTATAATAGACATTTTACTCACATATTTGATAATTCGATATTTACTCGTGTATTGGTATAATAGACATTTTACTCACATATTCGATAATTCGATATTTACTCGTGTATTGGTATAATCGACATTTTACTCGCATATTCGATAATTCGATATTTACTCGTGTATTGGTATAATAGACATTTTACTCGCATATTTGCGCCCCTTGAACATTCGATAATTATCGAAAGTCCGAGAAATCCGGGATAGTTTGAGAAGTCTGAGTCCATTCAAACTTGAATAGTTCGGCTCGAACTTAGGTTAGAGTTCTAGTCCATCTCTAGCGATAAGTAGGTTTTGGGGGCTTCTGCAAAAGTACCTACATTTTCTTTTTGAGGGTGGACTTGCCCTTTAACAGTCTCTTGCAGCAATGCACACACTTCTGTAAATAGTACACCTTGCTGGAGAAATAAACACATAAAAAGACTCAACCTGTTGCTGCATAAATGATCACAAATATAAAGTGTTAATGGGTGGTTGCTTTATTAAAATATATTCAAAGGGTTAACGGCTTCCTCTCATTTTGCTTGAGCACAATGTTTTCTCAAATCAGCTAATCAAAATCACTGCTGATTGGCTAGTGGAGACTGGTAGATTGGGACTCTGGGGGTAACTTTTTCATGAGCTAAGCATGAAGGGGAAACTAGTTAGCACGTGCACAAGGGCTTTTTGGTCCAGAACCCACACAAAGGCAACTCTCAAAAGCTGTAGTGTCATCACAGATGACCAGTAACCCGAAAGTATCTATTCTAAAAGGCTGATTTCAGAAGTGGGTGACAATTCTTTTTACAAAGTAAAAATTATTGGATCTTTGGATCTGCCCTTTTATTTTAGTTTTTGTTCTCCTTTTAAAATAGCCGTCTTTTACTGTAAAGGTTACTACTGTAAGTTTACTTAAGGTTAATTGATCTCAGCATGGATATGTAAACCTGCATCTATAATGTCAGATGTTCAGTTAATGTGTTTGTAATAGTTTGATCACATTCTACATTTTTATTTGCAACAGTAGGAATCTGTACAACAGAATGTGAAACTAAGCTAAATAAAACAGACCCAATATTATCCTATAATCGGTGACAAATATCCTACAAGCACAATTCTATCCCCTGCCTCCAATAAGGCTGTATTCCTTTTGTTTATACTGTATATAGTGCTAATCTGTTATGCAGAAAAATTAAGCTCTCCCCCTTCTGCCTCTTTCTGAATCCTTTTCAAGTTTTTCAATTAAGAACCAGGAAACAGAAAGTACTTTAAGTTAGGCTTACATCTCTGCTATCTAGGTATTGCAATTTTGACCTAAATCATTTTCTTTGATGGGTTAACTTGCCCTTTTAAAGAAGAAAATGTTATTTTAATAACCCTTTCACAATGCAAAATAGGGGTTTTCTTACAGATCCTAATCTCACGAAACTATAAATAATGCGAAAGCTTGAGTAAAATAGTATCATGCATTAGCTTTCTGCTGTGTTACCAGTCGCAGGAAAAATACAATATTCCAACCCAATCAACCTTAAGCGGCCAAAATATCAACCTTCAAGAGTCAATTACAATTAAAGGGACAAATCAATGTTTTTACTATTTGTTTATTCATATGGACAGAAATGCAGCTGTAGCTACTTTGTCACCAATAATGTTTCCAATAACAAGTTATTAAAGTTGTAGTGAAATTTAAATGGGGCAATCACCTGTGTTCTTACTGTGACTGCGTGAAATGTTTTACTATGCTTTCCACCTGCGTGTGGCTTGACCAGAATTTGGGAAAGGAAGTGGTTAGAACAGGAAATACAGATCTGTGGGTAATCTGCACAGATGTAACACTCACATTAAATGAGATTTAAACAATAGTGTAAACATGCAAAATAACAAAAAATCCTGCTTGTTGCACACAAACTGCACGCACACACACCTTCCTCTCGCTCAACTGTAAGAAACAAACATTTTCAATTTATATGCTCTTTATATGCCCAAAACTCATTGCTGACAAAACGTATTACTGTAGTGAGACTAGATACAAAAATGAACGGTGGTTAGGTGTCCCTTGGTGGATGGAACATAGAAAACTGAAAACAATGTTCCACTTTTCTGAATTTAGATCAATATCTTGCAAGGATATAGAATTTATCATGGTTTAGCTATATAATGCTCTATGTAGGAACAACATTCTATTAGTATGATCCCTAGTCTTATACAGCTGTAGGAGTACTAGATAGACAGATGCTCTGTTCCTGTATACAGGTACCAGGTTCTTTGTACAAAGCCTTGTAACATTCAGATATTTTCTAGTCCTGAGTTCTCTGTAATATTGTTTTACTTTTTAATCTCAGTTTAGGCAACTTTAATCTACATACCTACACGGACAAGGTATATAAGGCCACGTATCTGCCAATAATGCTGTGTCCTGTGGTCTAGCTGTTTGCCTGGCTAATGACTTATGTGTGGCCCCTTTTGAAGTCCTTTGGTCCCTCTCACTTTCTCCTAGCTCTTCCGTGCGGTAGCCATTAGTCAAGGCAATGATGTTGATGTCACTGCTAGTGACTTAGGCCAAGTAGCTGTTGGCTGCGAGAGCTCACAAAGCAATAAAGGTAAGTGTTGAGGGACCAGGGGAATTCCCTGTAACACATCTTGACCCAGGAGTAGGGGTGGGTGCTTGGTCTATTGTTAAAAGTTTGTAAAGGGAGTGGACTTGCCCTTTAAAGTTTCAGCAGTGGGATACTATTTTGGATTGGAGCAATGGGTTACAGCCTGTTCTAGAACTTGGCTGATTGTTGGAGTATTATGGAATCCACTAATAACTGATTAAAGTCCCCAAGGTCTGCTGGAGATAAAGATAAAGCAGTAACAGTTTACTGATCATAATTAACAGCCACTTAATAATAAAATAAAATACCTTTTAATCAACATTAACATCAACCCCATCATAGTCAGATTTGCTGGGAGTGGCAATCAATTTGTTTACTTTAATTAAGCGCCGTTGCTCTATTAGACGATCGTAACGAGAAAAGTAATTTTCTCTATGGCGACATGCTATATTTTAATTTGGCTGCGTGAATCCGGGATGTTGTCATGGTGACAGTGAGGAAGGTCTGGCAGGCGAAGTATCAAATCCTGCAATGTAATGCAGAAAGTGTCCTTTGGGGGGGTTCTATATTCTTAGCTGAAAATAAGCTTCATTTTAATGGCCAAAAGCCTAGGTTGTCCTATAAACCATACATTATTCCATCTGTTTTCTTATTAACCCAAAGCATAAACATTATTGTTATGTTTGGGAATAATGTATCCCCATACACACTGGATAAGATTGTTTATATATATATTTTATTGTAATTGTATAACAAAAGTAAAATATATCCCCTACTGTAAATTATAAGGATATTAGAAGTCACAGAGAAGTTCTGTGTCTATATAAAGGTACAAGGACACAGACTGAGTTATACAGGGAACTCTGGGTACCACTCATGTATTATTAAGGGATATGATCCCCTACTGTAAATTATAAGGATATTAGAAGTCACTGGGAGTTCCGTGTCCATATAAAGGTACAAGGACACAGACTGAGTTATACAGGGAACTCTGGGTACCACTCATGTATTATAAGGATAATGTATCCCCTACTGTAAATTATAAGGATATTAGAAGTCACTGAGGAGTTCCGTGTCATATAAGGTACAAGGACACAGACTGAGTTATACAGGGAACTCTGGGTACCACCATGATTATAAGGGATAATGTATCCCCTACTGTAAATTATAAGGATATTAGAAGTCACAGAGGAGTTCTGTGTCTATATAAAGGTACAAGGAACGACTGAGTTATACAGGAATCTGGGTACCACTTATGTATTATAAGGGAAATGTATCCCCTACTGTAAATTATAAGGAGATTAGAAGTCACTGAGGAGTTCTGTGTCTATATAAAGGTACAAGGACACAGACTGAGTTATACAGGAACTCTGGGTACCACTCATGTATTATAAGGGATAATGTATCCCCTACTGTAAATTATAAGGATATTAGAAGTCACTGAGGAGTTCTGTGTCTATATAAAGGTACAAGGACACAGACTGAGTTATACAGGGAACTCTGGGTACCACTCATGTATATAAGGGATAATGTATCCCCTACTGTAAATTATAAGATATTAGAAGTCACGAGGAGTTCTGTGTCTATATAAAGGTACAAGGACACAGACTGAGTTATACAGGGAACTCTGGGTACCACTCATGTATTATAAGGGATAATGTATCCCCTACTGTAAATTAGAAGGATATTAGAAGTCACTGAGGAGTTCTGTGTCTATATAAAGGTACAAGGACACAGACTGAGTTATACAGGGAACTCTGGGTACCACTCATGTATTATAAGGGATAATGTATCCCCTACTGTAAATTATAAGGATATTAGAAGTCACAGAGGAGTTCTGTGTCTATATAAAGGTACAAGGACACAGACTGAGTTATACAGGGAACTCTGGGTACCACTTATGTATTATAAGGGACAATGTATCCCCTACTGTAAATTATAAGGATATTAGAAGTCCCTGAGAGGTTTCTGTGTCTATATAAAGGTACAAGGACACAACTGAGTTATACAGGGAACTCTGGGTACCACTCAGGTATTATAAGGGATAATGTATCCCCTACTGTAAATAAAGGATATTAGAAGTCACTGAGAAGTTCTGTGTCTATATAAAGGTACAGACACAGACTGAGTTATACGGGAACTCTGGGTACCACTCTGTATTATAAGGGATAATGTATCCCCTACTGAATTATAAGATTTAGAAGTCACAGAGAGTTCTGTGTCTATATAAAGGTACAAGGACACAGACTGATTTATACAGGGAACTCTGGGTACCACTCATGTATTATAAGGGATAATGTATCCCCTACTGTAAATATAGGATATTAGAAGTCACTGAGAGTTCTGTGTCTATATAAAGTACAGGACACAGACTTGATTATACAGGGAACTCTGGGTACCACTCATGTATTATAAGGGATAATGTATCCCCTACTGTAAATTATAAGGATATTAGAAGTCACAGAGGAGTTCTGTGTCTATATAAAGGTACAAGGACACAGACTGAGTTATACAGGGAACTCTGGGTACCACTTATGTATTATAAGGGACAATGTATCCCCTACTGTAAATTATAAGGATATTAGAAGTCACTGAGGAGTTCTGTGTCTATATAAAGGTACAAGGACACAGACTGAGTTATACAGGGAACTCTGGGTACCACTCATGTATTATAAGGGATAATGTATCCCCTACTGTAAATTAGAAGGATATTAGAAGTCACTGAGAAGTTCTGTGTCTATATAAAGGTACAAGGACACAGACTGGTTATACAGGGGGAACTCTGGTACCACTCATGTATATAAGGGATAATGTATCCCTACTGTAAATTATAAGGATATTAGAAGTCACTGAGGAGTTCTGTGCTATATAGGTACAAGGACACCAGACTGAGTTATACAGGGAACTCTGGGTACCACTCATGTATTATAAGGATAATGTATCCCCTACTGTAAATTATAAGATATTAGAAGTCACTGAGGATTTCTGTGTCTATATAAGGTACAAGGACACAGACTGGTTATACAGGGAACTCTGGGTACCACTCATGTATTATAGGGATATGTATCCCCTACTGTAAATTTAAGGATATTAGAAGTCACTGAGGAGTTCTGTGTCTATATAAGGTACAAGGACACAGACTGAGTTATACAGGAACTCTGGGTACCACTCATGTATTATAAGGGATAATGTTCCCTACTGTAAATTATAAGGATATTAGAAGTCACTGAGGAGTTCTGTGTCTATAAAGGATAAAGGTACACAGACTGAGTATACAGGAACTCTGGGTACCACTCATGTATTATAAGGGATAATGTATCCAGTACTGTAAATTATAAGGATATTAGAAGTCACTGAGGAGTTCTCTATTCTGTTAGAATGGCAGCAAGGTCACCGACATTCCGCGAGCGTAGTTTGCACAGGTGTTACCTGTTCATATTGCGGCCTCCAGGGAAAAGGTTCACACGAACATATCTGTGCACAGGAGAGCTTATTGCGTGATTCCATTAAGGAGGTAGTTATGGGGGAAGGTGCAATCACATCCGCAATGTTATAATAGGGATCCATTAGGGGGCGGATTATAATACTAATTAACAAGGTCAGACTATGTAATCTCCTTATTTTGCACGTGGGATGAACAGTTAAGGAGTGACTTGCCCTCCTTTTTATCTCACCGTGGATCTGCAGCTCCCCTGGATTTTCTGTTCTAACTTTATCTGTTTACTTGTGAGGTCAGTCCTTGATACATAGTCCAGAAAATGATCACATAACAAATGTTCCAGTCTCTTCCCACCACTGATGTTAAACTTGCAGATCTAGAATTACCCTTTTTAAGTACTGAGATAACATGCTGCACCTAGGGCTAGATAAAACAGCTCTTTCACATTTTTACCTGGCCTGCTCACTTTGCGGCTGTCATTATGGTTGTTACATCGGTCAAAAATGATGTTCAGTGCATGGCCACCTTTAGCTGTCTTGTGACCCAATTAGGTCAAACACGCTAGACTCCCTTTTCTCATACGTACTTGTAGCCTGAGATATCCTTACCATTCATCAGCCCCTCCTCCTCTTCTGCACACTGTGAAAGCTCAGAGCTTTTGCACACCCTCAATGATCTTCACAGCGGTCAGAATTAAAACCAGAAGTGTGTGAGCGCGCACAAGGGGGGGGAGGTGGCCATGATGAACGGGGAGGATACCCCAGTCTACAAGTAAGTATGAGAAAGAGGAGTATTGCATTTTTACATGTTAGGAGTTCCACTACCTGCTGAGCATTTAAAACTGCAGGTGTGCTGGCTGGACTAGCTTGGAAAAGCAACTCTTCTCTTCCATCCCATATAAATCTACATTCCTTCTTCTTCCTATCTCACCTTTTCCCACCCATTGCTTTACTTTCCCTGGGGCTCCTGTTGTCCCATAAGGTTTGCCGATTCCTGCAATGTTGCAAGTTTCCCTCTTTAAATTCTGCACATCAAATTTCAAAACTCCCTTATATCCGACACAAATGTAGGTCCCTTGGAGGGACGGCTCTTGTTTCCTATACATGCGACAGGGTGCACTTTAAGTGGCACCAACAAAACTCTCCATCCGGCTATAAAGCTTTCCTTGTTATAAGCACCTTTTGGATACACCCCCGCACTTCCTTGAACGTTAATGATCGCAATAGTGCTCCGTTAGTGCGTGAGAATCACTGAACAGTGCATATCGATGTGCTGCGATCGCCGTTTCTTTGAGCACAATCGATCACCAGTTTTTTGCAGAAATCTCGGCAGAGTATTTTGCGGATCGCAGGGCATTCGAATGGTAACACGGGTAAAATGTGCGCCGGTGCTTTCCACGCACGTTGCATAGTGTGACCTCAGCCTAAAAAGTCAGACTAAGTAAGGGACACTAAGTAAGGGACACTAAGTAAGGGACACTAAGTAAGGGACACTAAGTAAGGGACACTGTCACTGTATTTGTTTAGCGCAAGGAAATTCCTCATTTGACTGGTTCTGAGCTTCTGCCACTTAGTGGCCATAATTTTCCTTCCTGTTTAGAAATAACCTAGGCCACATTTGCATTTAATAAAATAAGCTTTTCCACCCATTCACAATAGTCAGAATTGACCTTTCGTTTTCTCAGATAATCCTGTTTAACATTCAGTGCTTTACACATTTCTGCCCGGAAACACATATTTTCATATTAACGACGGGTAACACACAAACATACAAAAACACACCAGGAACACATCGCAAAACACAGCGCACTGATTGGAATGTAAACTTAGCCTTAGGTTGCTGGTAATTGCACATTCACCTAACGTCAGCAGTGATCAACAGTGAATTAATAAATGATAATGTAGAGAATTTCCAACCTGGTACATGAAAAAGAAAAACGCTTGACAAATGGACTGGAATTGAAGAAGCATTCCCTGGATGCTTATATAGGCTATGAGCATTTTACATTATACACTGCGTCAGCATACACACTGGCTCCCTGCTGTGTATGCTGACACGGTTAAACAGCATGTCCACCCCCCAAACTAAAATTTAACCCACTACTGGCCCCAATGTGAAGCTTTTCAGGTTAGACTTACATCTCTTAGCTTTTTTGCTATAGCAGTTTTGCTGTTTGGGTGGTGTTTTACCAATATTTTCTTTTTTCATTTGAGGGGTGATCTGGCCATTTAATAACATTGTAACCTACTCAATAGAAATGCTTCATATCCGTAAATTGATAACCTAATGATTTATGTGTATATTTTACTTCTAGTGCCAGAACCAATCAAGACCAGTTCCAACCAGCCCCAGGCCTCTGTTACCAGTACTTCCACCAGCACTGTCCCAAACAGCAATGGCAAACGGGCACCTGCCAATGGCCAGCAGCCTGCGGCCTCACGTTATCTCCCGCGTGAGGTGCCACCGCGCTTCCGTCAGCAAGAACAGAAGCAACTTTTGAAAAGAGGACAGCCACTGCCTGCTGGGATATTGACTATCGGTAACACAGCACAGGATACTGGACAAGCCAGGGTGAGCCCCCCTCCTCAGCAAGGGGCTGGTGGAGCTCATCATACCACAAAGACACACTCCGGTAAGAGCGTCTATCTGTTGTGAATGTTTAGACACATTTATTAGTAACCATAATGTAACAATTTAAAGGGTATCTCCAGTGAAAAAAACATTAATTACCATTAAGTACCTGGGGCAGGGAGGTAGGATTGCTTATTCCTACCTTTTAATATAATTTCATTGAGTAGCACCAGCACATACAGTTTTCATCTGCCAGGTTTGTGTCCTGGACTTTCCTTAATTAAAGATAGTGCTGAAGCACTGAAGAAGCCTGGCAGAAGCTGTTTTCTTCACGCTGGTGTGCGCCTCACAGTAATTATGTGGGAGGTAGGAACTACCAATCCTACCTCCCTGCCTCAGGTAATTTTTTTTTTAATTAAAAATGTATTTTTTTTAAACGCACCATAGTTTTCCTTTAAATCAGTAACAGAACATTTCAGGATACAGAATCTGAGCAAGTCATTGTCTGTCTGACGCTTTAAAGGAAAACTCCACCCTCATAAATTCATCTTTTAGAAAGAATGACCCTTTAAAAATATGTTGCTATAGCTACCGTGTCCTCTGGAATCATTCTACTATTATAGTATGCCTGCTATGCTCCTAGGTGCCTCATGGAAACTAAGGGGTAGTCTGTATTAATGGCAATATTTGTTCACACCCCCTCTACAGCAATTTAGTGACTTGGTTAAGGCCTTTAGCATGCTCATAGGAAGCAGCTTGGGTTATTGGCATTCAGGGTAAGGCCACGGTTGCAAGTGTGTTTCCGGCACTCCCCTGCGAAGCGATCTGCCATTTTGTGCAAATCGTATGCGCTATGGGCAGTGGATTGCAGCACACCAAGTGTGGCCAGAGTAACTGGCCAACATTAGCGTGCACTTTTTAACTTCGGATCGCACTGGCATGTTAAAATGTGCAAGTGTGGCCTAGCCCTTCAGATTTCTAACTGTTGCAGTACTGGGGTTTCACAGACACGGCTGCCAATCAAAGACACGGCTACTTTCAATGGAGACGCTTTTCAAGCTAGGTGCCATGGCCGCAAAGGATGGATCCAGATGGTGTGGGGGGTTGGGTTTAATTTTTTTTGCCCATTAAGTGTTATGGAAATTGTGTTGTTTAACCATTCCAACAATATAACTTCCCACAAGCTTTACCTAGACGTGCGATCCAGAGTTAATTTTAATGGTACAACAAGGGCTTTTATTTAATTATATTTCATGTTATATTATATTTATTTAACCATTACTTTTTCAGGGGACCGCAATTGACCTTTAACATAAATTAATTTTACCAGTGTGTTTCTATGTATAAATATAGAGAGCTGTACTGTAGTTACCTAGGGGTCATTAACATGAATGGTGTTTTACATTATTTGCATTAGTATATGAATCTACAGCCAATTGCCATAAAGTTTTCTGGAAATATATTTCCTGATTCTCCCTGATTGGCTGCGTGCAGTGCTCTATGTAAAGTGTAGCAGTTGACGGACAGCGTGAGAAATTTAATCTCGGCAGTCAGCACAGAGGAGCATAACCTGATATTGTTCGCTGTCAAAGCTTTGGTTAAACCTGTACTGTTGTTTGCCTACATTCAGCTATATATTCCAGTCGAAATATTCTGTTAATTATCTTGATTTGTTTAATTATGGTTAACAGTGTAACCAGTTTTTGTTTGCTATCTTGTTTTTTCAATAAACCTTTGACCATTGTTACAAACAACCAAAACTTTTGGCTTCTGTGCTGGCGGGAACAGTCTCCAAACAAATTTGACCATTGTTCCCAACATTAAAGGCGACCTTTACTTTTGCAAACTTTTCTTGAAAATCAGTGTTTTTCCCTAGGTGAAAGTTATTGCATTAAACAGAGCCCGTGAATGCGATGTTCAGCATTGGTGAGGCAGAATACTTAGTCAGTAGGGTCCACCGGGCTGCTGATGTGGGTGAAATAAATCTGTATTTGATGAAAGGTTTGTCAGAAGGCAGCTTGACATTTTAACAGAAAGCAGGAAAGTGCTATTGGTATGTTTGGGTGGAAAGTCAGCAAACAATTCTGTTTTATATTATATATATTTTGTTATAATAAAATCAAGTTAAAGGAGAACTAAACCCACATTTTTACACTACAGAATCTGAAAGTATCCCCTCTAAAAAAAACACACCAATAAACTGTAAAATACCACTATAGAATAGAATAGAATAAAAATAAATGTGACCCCCTAAAGAAATGGAGGAAATAACCGTGTGGACATTCACTGGCCACACCCCTGACCACAGTCACATGCTCCCTTACCTAATCTGTCCTGTAAAAGGATTGGCTAGATGCTACTAGTGGGTGTGACCAACTTTCCTGCAGTATCTTAGGACTGAGCATGTGTAAAGAACATAATGGTCAGTGACCACACTGTGTGATGATATTGGAAAATGAAACACAGACCCCATGTTAAAAAGGTAAATTTCCCAACAACCGCATCCAATTGAGAGGTGAGACACAGATTACTGCTTTTATATTTTTTATGCATCCCTATGACCAAGGGCTGTGGGCCAGAAACCGGTCAGAAGAATAAAGCTTGTTCTCCTATTCAATACTGGATAATCATTTGCATTGATTCCGGGGTGCATGTAAGCTCCCCTTCTTTCTGTATTGGTGAGTACTCCATTTTTTTAGCTGGATATATTGTGACAGTGAAGTTAAAAAAAGAGAAGTTAAAAAAAACGACCCTTCAAAAGTTCCAGGACTGTCACACTTAAGGGGACAGTAAGGCTGAAGATATCTATCTGTATGTGTCTATCTATCTAACTGCGCCTGTCTGTCTATCCTTCTATCTATTCTTCTGTCTGTCTGCCTATCTAAAAGATGAAAAGTAGTGTGGTAGCAGTAGGGGTGGTGGGGCAGTGATGGATATGTGGGCCCAGGTCCAAATTCTGCTTTGGGGTCCATAGATCTGTAGCTGTGCCTCTGGCGAAATAGCTAAAAAGATAAATTGATGCTTAGACAGCAACATCTAACTGTCTGTGGGTAAATAAGGGTTGTGCTCGTCATTGTTAGTTTTGTTGTTATTTCCTATGGGAATTTTCTGCTTCATCTAGTTGTCTTTTGTAAGGCATCTTCTTCCTTCAAAAGTGTGGTGGGAATTATGGGAGCACGGAGTTGGACCGTGTGATGGGAATGCGTGCATGTGATTGAGTTGGACCAATAGGAAAGGAGACATACAGACATACAGACATATGTAGGGCATTTATATATTAAGATGTGGCGGATTTTCCACAAGGCTTGGAAAGGTTAAACCTACCCAATCGTATGGTACATGAGGGAAAAAAATATACGGTTCATTCCTCAATATAAAAGGTCCGTTTTCCACTGACTTTCCTAAAGGGGGAGGGGGGCTGAAGATGTCACACGCAGCATGTCACTATATATTTACTGTATATTCCAGGCTAAACAGAGGTATTTTATCTTTAAAATCGACAATCGTCCTGAAAGTCTCCCCTCGGTTTATACTTGGGTCTGTGCTGATCTGGATGTTGCTGGACAAAATCACATAGCCCTGGGAAAACAAAAGCTGTACCCAGTAACACAGAAAATCCTCTTGATTTCAGTGGGTTGTTGTCCTGCTCACTCAGATCAGCCTAGACTGCAAGGGAATAGGAAAAAACGATCTTTAAGTGTCCAGGCTGCACAGAAAGGTAGGCAGGGCACATCTGTGTATTGGACTTTCTATAGGACTGTTTGTGGAACTATGGGGTTGCCTATGGGAGCTGATAATTCATTATATCGGAATGACGGTGTCTTGCAGGGAAGCCTGGGAGTATAATGATAGTTTAGCAAGTCCTTCATCATGTGGAAGGCTGGGCTGCGGGAACTTTAGTTAATCCAGAGGCTGCAAATCTATTTTGGATGATATTGTGGAAATCTAGCAATGTAAGGCCTGGTACACACAGTACAATTTTATGACCTACAGACCACCCATCAATAAACCGATTGTCTGCCACAATCAGTTGTACGGCCCATTGATTGATACATAACTTAACGCAACCATGAGTTTTTTGGGATAGTAGTGGTGGAGGTATGGGGGAGATGTTCATAAAGGCAGCCATTCCCAGGTTAGGCCAACAGTCATGTAGCTCTATCCCCACCGGAGGATGAGGGAGGGGGGAATCTTATTAGAAGCTTAAACCAAGGAATGAAAAAAACTATAAAATAATTGATAATATGATGCCCCTTATACTGAAGATCATACAATTGGATTGGGTTGCTCCACAGAACTGGTGCATTCCAAGAACCCTATCAATGCTAATATAGGGCAAAGCTAGTGGTGGGTGCATATAGACAGGAGAGGGGCCACCAAGGTATTCAGAGACCTTATTGAGTGCTCAATGGGTTTGGCAACAGGGACTGTGTCCCAGAATTCCAACCGTATATCTAACTTTGATACCCTGTGATCTAATAAGGAGGTGAATTAAGCTTCCAACCCTTTGCAATTTTACAATGTGCCCCCATGAGCATGTGTAGCAGTGGGCTCACCGGAATGTTGAGTTCTAGCACAGTCTGTAAAATACACTGTACAAGTTGCCAGTCGGTTAAATGATTGGACAAGACCAAAATAAATGATATAAAGGTCCAATTGCAGTCTGGCATCTCCAAGATGTAGCCATGGGGAGTGTGGTACCAGTGGAACATTATCTAGTAAAGGTTTTCCTTGTATAAATCCCAAATCGATGTCCTTTTGGCTGCCAGACAGATACTTGACCAAAAGGACTTAGACCGGGTACACAGGATTTTATTTTCCGAAAAACTGTCGGTCACAGCAAAAGATGGCGTGGCTGATCGTTCGTTGCAACTGATCATGTGGTTGATTTACTGCATCTGTACGTACAGACAGGCAGCGATAACGAAAACACCACCGATTTTTTTTTGGGACAATCAATACATGGAAATATTGGGGTACCATCACCTCTAGAACGCCACCTGCAGTCTCGTCCTTTCAAATGGTCATGGAATTCCTCTGTGACTTCTATATGCTTTAGAAGTTAAAATCTGGAGGTGTATTGTTTATGGTGTATCTGAAACCTTCCCTCCACATCTTTGCTTCCTAATTTCTGGAATTCCTCCGGACATATTGGTCTCTTTTCCCCCAACCCTTTGGTTTATAGTGTCTTGCTATGGGAATGGAATGCATTGTTGTATTTAACATTGCTCTACAGAAAATTGGCCTCCTTTGGAGGAGAATCTCATTTCTGTACCATTGTCTGATCCACACTGCAGGAGAAGAGGCTGCGAAAAGATAACCGGCTCGGCACCTTTTTCAGGCTTTGTTATATGGTGCAACGTAAAGCTGCATGTTCTGCGCAGCCCTTTAACCTTTTCTAGTTTCCTGCGATTTGCTGTTCTCGTGCAGCTTGTTTATAAACAGGTCCGGGTTCGATTTAATGCGATCGCATTTGCATTTGCTGCTCTAGACTGTCTGAAAAAGAGGCTGTGAAGTAATGAAGTGTCTGGCAGGCAGCCAGGCTGTTTATGCATGTGGGCCCTGTTCTGAATACTAACGCTGGAACGTCTGTGTCTGACTACATGGCTGTTTGTAAGAGGAAGCTGGCAAGGGGGGTGGAGGAGGGGAGATGGAGAGGAGAACATGATAGCATGGATTTCTCCGTCTGGGTGTTGTTTATTAAAGTGTTAATTGTTCTTCCACTGTTACATCACAGGTTAATATAAATAAACATCGGCAATTACATAATAGAATCCAACACAATCTGAGGCTGTTGATACCTAAACCCATATTGAAGGGGGGGAGGGACTGTGTGCGGGGAGGGGGGGGCGATGGTGGAACCTCCCTGTGCTGTAAGGGCATTTCCAGTGCAGCAAAGGCCCAAATGAGCTTGCAGGTTGCCCAGTCACACGCCTGCACTGAGGTTTACTTGGCAGAGCTACAAGATGAGGTTTACACGGTGCACAGGCGACATATTGAAGCCGTAAGCCAGGGTGCGGGGACTCTGCACACAATGTAGCGTTTTCCAGGATGGTTGGGCGTCACCTTTCCTCAGGTATTTAACTTCCTCAGCCCTTCCCACCGTTCCTTCCCCTCTTCCAGTCCGTCACCCGAGGCTAAAAATATATTGTTAGCAAATTGCTTCCTCTTTTCCTTTAAATCTGTTATGACATAATGATTCACCGAGGCGACTGCTTCCACTGTGCGGTTTAGTTTTTTTGGCCCTGGTTCAGGTTTGAGAAAATGGCGTCAGATGAGGGCTGCTCTTTACAGATATCACGCACAGAGAAAGCAAAATAATACCTGCTGATGGCTAATAAAAAAAATATAGTGCAGCCTAGGATTGCTTCCAAGTGTGACTACCTGAAACCGTCTAGCCAAGACGGCTCGCACCTTGTCGGTACTGAACAAACAGTCACTGATGTGCAAGGCGATACCAGAACCTTACAGTGGGGTCCAGATAATCTTCATTCACATGGCAAACCTCCGGTCTGTGTAGTTCTATGTTTTATGTTTATGTGATGGTTATGATAGAATCAGACTGTACCGTACTGGTGGTTCGTGGGTCGGGATGTTCTGCAAATAAGCCATTACAAACACGATAGCAGGTGGAGAACATACGTGTAATAAGAGAGAACGCTATTTGCTGGGTTATATCTGTAGTGCTGGGTAACACAAACAGTTCTTGGTCATCTTCTGCATTTAGTTGCTGGTTATATGAGCCCATAAACTAGGAGCCAGGCTTGTGATCTGAGGCTTCAGCTGGAATATTGCCACAGTTAGGGACACCGCTCCTTATTACGTGCCATATCCAGCACCTCCATGTGTCTGTAGTGAAGGCCAAACTTCAATGTAGTTCTCTGCACATTGCTTGGATATATGGTGCTTCTATGTGTGGTAAAGGCATTTTTACACGGTTTTGCAGCTTTTAAGTGTTATTTGAAAAAGAACAAGGAAAATTCAGGGTGATGTAATAAAAGTTCTTATCGTTGAAAATGGTGCTAATTGCTCCCCAACCAATCAGATATTATTTAAAGCTGGGTAAACACAGTAACGATAAATCTGGCAGTATAGGGGCTTTATAGTTACTGTGTGAACCTTTGCTTTCCGAACGAGGGCGGTGCCGCCGAACGCTCGTTCGGGAAAGACCGAAAATTTCCATCGGCCGGGCTAGACTCCCTATAGAGAAGTCTACCGCGGCCGAGGGAAACCCACAGTCCCGAGCGTTTTCCCAATGCTGTGTATATGATGTTCATAGGGAGAACGCTCCGGACTGTGTGTATGCAGACCTTTGAAAGATGACAGGATCTTGCAGATCGGGTCGGCCGAACGCTCGTTCGGGAAAGACCGAAAATATGTTACTGGTCCCTTTACTGTCCACAATAACTAGAAGGTCTACTGACAGGGCTCATCATTATTGTACCTTTTTATTGACTGCAAGATTGAACCTGGACATTTTCCTAAAATTGTCTAATTTGTTTTATTCTGCTGACAGCCATTTCAACGAGACCCTACAGGGCTGATGCAGTAAAAGGTGCAAAAGTTGCACCATGCTATTAAGCTGGGTACGCACAAACAGATCTTTCGCCACTTTTGCTCCATCGTCCCATAGAAGACGGTGTCCGATCCGGCCGTAAAACTGATCGGATGGTTGCAGCACATAGTACCACAGACATTTCTAAATGACGGAAATTCTAAAAATATTGGGTCGATCAGCCTGCTAGTGTGTACACATCCTTAATCTACAGCCACCAATCAGAGAGGTATCTGAAGGTTCAGCCATTCCAGCTGATAATCGTGCCATGTATGGGCACTTTATCGGCTTAAAATGGCCGTTCAGATCTTTGAACGAGCGGCCGTTTCGACCGTTAAATTCAAATACACGGGACGATTATAAATTGCTGGTCGGCACCCGCGATCACACGTGTGTACGAAACTTTAAGCACCATGCACAGGTTAAATCTCCTCTAATTACACTTTCAATCAATGCTTCCTAATTGAGAATTGGATTGGGTCAAAATGTACGCCCAATGTGGACTGGAACGTGGGGTACACAGGGAAAGTATCTGTCTGACCCGATCGGCTTTATTTAAACATTTCTTCAAGTCAGTCTAATAAAAATAAATCAATAAACCAGCCATCTTTTTAGACAGATTTTACCAAATTTGTGAAATTGGTCAAAAAAACCAATGGCTCACTGATCCGCAGGAACTCGGTAAAAGGCCATCATCTAATTGGTGGCTTTAAATTAATAGCAAGTACAAACTTTTGTATATATTGCGATCCTATATGTGTGTGTTAACAAATCAACGATTGTATAACCAAATTACAATAAATAGGATCACAGGTTAGAATCTGGTTTTAGATTCATCTCTGTATGAACTGCAGACTTATTTATTCTTTTGTTTTTTACTAGATCTCGGTCACGGTGGTTTAGGAGATCATTATGAAAATTCCCACTGGGGATTGCAGCCTTCTCTCCGGGGTGAAACCACTTGTACCTGGGATAAAGTGATAATAGACAGGACTGACAAGGAAGCGTGGCCTTCCATTACTGGCACAGAGAGTGAATCGGCCTCAGAATGTACTACAGACACTGACTCGGCCTCTAACTGTGGCTCAGAGAAAAGTAGCATGGCTACTAGTGCCCAAGGCAACTTCACTGGACATACAAAGAAAACAAATGGCAATAATGGCGCCAATGGAGCACTCATCCAAAGCACTTCTAACCAGAGTGCCCTAGGGAATGGTGGGGCAAATGGTAATGGAAACTTAGCCAGAGTTTGGGGTGTATCTCCAGGCTCCAACTCTGGCATTGCTCACTGCCAGGGCAGCGGTGGGGATGGTAAGTCGGACAGCATGGCTGGGGAGGGCAGAAGTCAGAACTGCTGGGGTGCTTCCAACCCAAATACTGGCATTAATCTTAACCTTAATCCCAATGCCAACCCAGCTGCCTGGCCCGTACTTGGACACGAAGGCACTATGGGAGGCGGGAGTCCTTCCAATATTTCTAGTCCAGTCGGCACTATTGGTCAGAATGGAAACACATCTGGTACTATAGGGGCCTGGAGAAGCCTACAGTCACAAGAGAGCACAGAACCACAAACGTCCAATTCTCAGAATGTGTCTTTCAGCGTACAACCTCAGAACCTTAACACTGATGGACCAAATAACACTAACCTTATGAATTCTTCACCAAACCTTATTAATGCAATGCAGACAAATGGACTGCCCAACTGGGGGATGGCTGTTGGAATGGGGGGGATCATCCCACCGCACCTGCAAGGCCTTTCTGGTGCTAACAGTTCAGCTTCTCAAGTCAGTGGGATTAGCAGTGACGGCACTGGCAGCTCAGTGTGGGGGATATCCCAGAGCCTCCCTACTGCAGCTAATGGCAATTCTGGGTTCGGTCAGGACGGAGCAGAAAACGTAAGCTCAAAACAAACTATCTGTCCTGTGCAGAAAGATGTGAATGGGGTCAGTGCTTGGGATTCAGGACCACCCACAAACCCTGGCGTACTGGCATGGGGAAGAGGTAGGGGCAATGTTGGAAGTATGCATCCCGGGCCTTGGGGTCATACCGGACGTAGCACAAGTAATGGTGTCACTGGTGACTGGAGTAAGGTCTCGAGTAATGACATCAATGGTAAAGGATCAACAGGGTGGGACAATTCTAACATTAACATGCAAAACACTGTTACTCAGCAGGGAGGTGATCAAATGAATTTAAGGGCCAAAACTGTTGCATCTGGCACCGCAGTTAATGACCGATGCGAGGGTACTGGAAATCCAATTGACGGAAATGGAGGAGAGGGTCAGAGGGGCGACAAGGTAATGGCAGATCAAGGACAGATCCAGTTGCCAAGACAAGATCTTGACCCTAGGGTCCTCTCCAATACAGGCTGGGGACAGGTCCCAGTTAAGCAAAATATCGCATGGGAATTTGACGAATTCCAGAGATCAGAAAAGAAGAATATTGGGACAGAGGCCTGGGGATGCTCGAATACTCAGCCTGCAAACTCAGGGGGAAAGAGTGAAGGGTCCATCATGAACAGTACAAATACCTCTTCAGTATCTGGGTGGATGAGCTCCCAACCTATATCCGCCCCTGTAAATGCAAGTTGGGTTGATAAAACGCCAAATGGTCCAGGGGGGTGGGGGGATCCTACAAGCTCTACTGTTGTAAATGCTGCTGCCAAAAGTGGTCACGCTTGGAGCGGGTCCACCAATCAGGAGGACAAATCGCCCACCTGGAGTGAGCCTCAAAAGGCCAAACCACAATGGAGTGAAGGGCAAAAAACAAACCCGAGCTGGAGCCCTACGGGTGGAGACTGGAATGATGTTCCGCCTGGTCCAGTGCATATGGCTGATGGAAAGAAGAATGGAACATGTTGGGACTCTGAAAGCAAGACTGGATCGGGGTGGAATGAGAATTCGCGGTCTGGGACCAGCGGGTGGGGCAGTGACACAAGCACCAAGACTAATTCGGGTACAAACTGGGGGGAATCGCTGAAGGCTCCACAGCAAAACTGGGCCAATAAACCCCAAGAGAACAATGTGAGTGGGTGGGGAGGAGCAGCATCCGTTAAGCAGAATGGATCTGTATGGGTTGGTGGACCAGCGTCGGCACAACCACCAGCTAAAAAGAAGGATCCCTGCTCCGACACTCTAGGCTGGCAAGAACCGTCGCCACCGTCTATTCGCCGCAAAATGGAAATTGATGATGGTACCTCAGCTTGGGGTGACCCAAACAATTATAACAGTAAAAGTGTAAACCTGTGGGATAGGAATGCTCCTGTAGCTCAGACCATCCCTCCAACTAACACCAACTCCCCCACTGCCCCGACCTCCCCTCCAAGTACTGGTTTGGTTGAACCTCAGCCAACTCATAAACCAAGTGCTCCACAGAACCGATCTCCACTTCTTGGTCCCGGTAAGTCCATTAAAAAAAATTGTATTAAAGGGCAACTGGTCTGTGAACAAATTAGCATTAAATGTCCATTAAAGTGTATTTGTAATTTCTGGGTAATTGCATAGCAATTTTTTGCTTTTTTTTAATTAAAATACACAATAACGCAGAAGAACAATATTAAACCTTTCACTACAGTTGAGATTCTCAAAGGGTGTGCAGTGTGCGACATCGTTTTTGTGACGTTGCCTTCCCAAACAAATGTGTTTCAGTATAACCGAATGGTGTGCATCTTTATAACCACAACACTGCAGCCTACACTCAATTCGCCTTCTCTCCACCTGGGTACAGACATGATTGGAGATCTTCTCCCAGGGAGAGTCCTATCCTAAATGAACTATAATGCTGCCCTTCACCATTCATTAAAACCATGTACCACGAGCCTTGCCCTTCACCATTCATTAAAACCATGTACCACGAGCCTTGCCCTTCACCATTCATTAAAACCATGTACCACGAGCCTCTTGCCATCACCATTCATAAAACCAGTACCACGAGCCTTGCCCTTCACCATTCATTAAACCATGTACCACGAGCCTTGCCCATCACCATTCATTAAAACCATGTACCACGAGCCTTGCCCTTCACCATTCATTAAAACCATGTACCACGAGCCTTGCCCATCACCATTCATTAAAACCATGTACCACGAGCCTTGCCCTTCACCATTCATTAAAACCAGTAACACGAGCCTTGCCCTTCACCATTCATTAAAACCATGTACCACGAGCCTTGCCCTCACCATTCATTAACACATGTACCACGAGCCTTGCCCTTCACCATTTCTAAAACCATGTACCCCGAGCCTTGCTTCACCATTCATTAAAACCATGTACCACGAGCCTTGCCCCTCACCATTCATTAAAACCATGTACCACGAGCCTTGCCTTCACCATTCATATAAACCATGTACCACGAGCCTTGCCCTTCACCATTCATTAAAACCATGTACCACGAGCCTTGCCCTTCACCATTCATTAAAACCATGTACCACGAGCCTTGCCCTTCACCATTCATTAAAACCATGTACCACGAGCCTTGCCCATCACCATTCATTAAAACCATGTACCACGAGCCTTGCTTCACCATTCATAAACCATGTACCACGAGCCTGCCCTCACCATCATTAAAACCATGTACCACGAGCCTTGCCCTACCATTCATTAAAACCATGTACCACGAGCCTTGCCCTTCACCATTCATTAAAACCATGTACCACGAGCCTTGCCTTCACCATCATTAAAACCATGTACCACGAGCCTTGCCCTTCACCATTCATTAAAAACATGTACCACGAGCCTTGCCCTTCACCATTCATTAAAACCATGTACCACGAGCCTTGCCCTTCACCATTCATTAAAACCATGTACCACGAGCCTTGCCTTCACCATTCATTAAAAACCATGTACCACGAGCCTTGCCCTTCACCATTCATTAAAACCATGTACCACGAGCCTTGCCCTTCACCATTCATTAAAACCAGTACCACGAGCCTTGCCCTTCACCATTCATTAAAACATGTACCACGAGCCTTGCCCTTCACATTCATTAAAACCATGTACCACCGAGCCTTGCCCTCACCATTCATTAAAACCATGTACCACGAGCCTTGCCCTCACCATTATTAAAACCATGTACCACGAGCCTTGCCCTCACCATTCATTAAAACCATGTACCACGAGCCTTGCCCTTCACCATTCATTAAAACCATGTACACGAGCCTTGCCCTTCACATTCATTAAAACAAGTTACCACGAGCCTTGCCCTTACCATTCATTAAAACCATGTACCACGAGCCTTGCCTTCACCATTCATTAAACCATGTACCACGAGCCTTGCCCTTCACCATTCATTAAAACCATGTACCACGAGCCTTGCCTTCACCATTCATTAAAAACATGTACCACGAGCCTTGCCTTCACAATTCATTAAAACATGTCCACGAGCCTTGGCCTTCACCATTCATTAAAACCATGTACCACGAGCCTTGCCTCAACCATTCATTAAAACCATGTCCACAGAGCCTGCCCATCACCATTCATTAAAAAACCAGTACCACGAGCCTTGCATCCCACCATTCATAAAACCATGTACCACGAGCCTGCCCTCACCATTCATTAAAACCATGTACCACGAGCCTTGCCCATCACCATTCATTAAAACCATGTACCACGAGCCTTTCCCTTCAGATCCAGCAGTTTAAAGACTAGGAAAAAGTAGACAAGTCATTTGAGGAAAGATCGAAAATAAAATGTGTTTTTCCCCCAGAAACTTTCCCATTAAAACTTTATTTTATTTCTAACTGGCTTCCAATCTGAAACATTATGTCTGATATTGGGTTGAATTGCTAATGAACGAGAGGTTTTCCTGACTTTCCTGACTGGAATTGGATATTTGTATTGGAATGTGTTTTGTTTTTGTTCTCCGAGTGTAGTATATATACAGTACAACTCTGGGAGGATAGTTCCCTAAGGCTGGGGCTACTATTTGTAGCCCCAGCCTTAGGGAAGCGGTAGGGAACCGTACGATCGGCCGTAATTTACCAAAGGACCAAGCTCAGTCCTGGCCGCCTCCTCCACACCATCAGATATTTCCGACCAATCGGCACTATCAACCGGTCATCTGGAATTATCTGCTGTGTGTACCCAGCCTTAAAGTAATGTAGCTTACTGACATGGATTACAATACAAATAGGCTGAACTGAATTTACGGTGGGGACATTGCATTGTTTGGATGATAACTGTTGTTCTTTTGCAGGTTGGGGAGATATGCCCCCTGTTAATTCAAAGCCTGATGCCACCTGGGGTGAACCTCCCTCCCCTACTGCTGCAGTTGACAATGGAACGTCCGCATGGGGGAAACCCTCCAACAGCAATTCAGGGTGGGGAAATGGCTCTACGGAATCCCCTGGAACATATAGAAGGACAAGTGCTCCCACTGCTGCCCCTGTGCTGTGCAAACCAGGTGTGGGAAAGGAAGGTTCTCTTATATCCCTAAGCACAGTTCTATTTCTGTTGAGGTCATATTTACATTGCACAATATGGGGCTTATAAGAGGAGCAAAAGTTCGCTTGTTTCATTAATCCACAGCAACAAATCAGACCAGTAAACCGGTAACATCTGATTGATTGCTGCAGGTTTAATGCTTGTACACGCGTGTTTGATACTGCGGCGAAAGGGCAATTTGCGTGTTGCCAGTCGGCATCGTTTGTTGATCTGTTTATTTGTAGGGCGCGTGTATCGGACATGTGTATGAGGCGAGCACTGGCAAATGTTAGCACCTTGTATAAAGTACGCCCCATATTGTGTTCTCTCTCTATAATCCTGCATGTGTGATTGACATCTCACAATAGAACAATGAAGGAAGTGTTCACTGTGTACATACCAACTCTGATCACTTAAAGTTCAGGCATTGCTCTGTATCCACATGGTCCTTGTTCTTTAATATTGAATTGATAACTTTTATAAGGACACAGGAAACATTTCCCTTTTTTATTTGAAGCTCCAAAATCTATGCAAGAAGGCTGGGGTAACAGTGGGGAGGAGGTCGGCCTAACCAGCCAATGGGAGGAAGAGGAAGGAGACGTGTGGAATAATTCTGCTTCCCAAGACAATAACTCCTCCTGCAACTCTTGGGGTAATGGCCCCAAAAAAGGACTTTCCAAGGTGAGAAAAGAGAATAAAAAAGAACAAAAGCTGTTACATATGCCGTTACCCATCTTTAACCCGACATAAACTGATGCTGATTCTGTCCAGTTAACATGTTGCTAATTCTATGGAAATAAAAAGGTTGGAAATGGATAATTAAACTGAATAGGATAAAAACGTTTAAAGGGCATGTCCACCCTAAAATAAACGTGGCTTAATATTGTTTAACAACCCCCCAAACCTAGGTTTCGCAATATTATTAAGTTTCAAAGATGCCCCTGAACTTCCTTACCTGATCCGGTCCGTCACCCCTCCTACTGCTGACAGCCGCACCACTTCCTGGTTGCCGTGGTCTGGAAGTAGAGCGTCTGTCAGCGCAGAAACCCTCCGCTCCTGTTTTTGCTCGAAAGGACCGGGTCAGGTAAGTCCCTATAGGGGAATCTTTGAAACTTAAGAATATTGCGAAACCTAGATTTGGGGGGGGGGTGTAAAATATTTTAAAACACTTTTTTTTTTGGGTGGACTTGCCCTTTAAATGTCAAGTAGATTTTGATTGGCTGATGCAGATTTGGACTAGTTAGCATGTTGCCAATTGTATAAAAATATTTTTTCTGGAAATGGGTCATTTTAACCAATCAAACATTTAATATTTAAATGTTATGTTTAGGTGAAACACAATGGGCCTCATTCACAAAGAGCCGTCAATGCTGTGTGCAGGGCTTCTTCAACTTAATTGTTATCATATTATCGGCTCTCGGTGAATCAAGTTGTTTTAGCTCTAATATGATATTGAATGGGGTTGCGGCAGCTGTGCTGTTCACTTCCAGAAACCGCCACAGCCGCACAGCCGTTGTTAAAGTCACTCTAACCTATATTAAAGTTAGTTCGACCTCTGGGTAAATGAGGCACAATTTTGCTTGGCTTCAGCCACTTATAGCCATGTATTTGCTACAATACACAGGTCATCAAGACTCCAAGCAAGTCCGATGAGGCCTGGATTATGTCCCGACTGACTAAACAGCTCATTGATATGGGCTTCCCGGTAAGTACGTGTTAGAATTTTTGTGCTCAGAATGCACCTGTTTTTCCCTCAATTTAGTTGCTCATTCATTATGAGAAGGGAAGGTTTTAAAGGAAAATTATTGGGAATGCTCCTACCAATAAGACCACGTAGTGTTGTCTTTCTCCTTCCTTTTCTGTATATTTGTAGTGTCTATTTATATTTGTCACATTACCGCCCAGATTATATCCATATTGCGAGTTCATGGCCCAGCTCTGAAAGAAGCATTATGTTAAAAGATAATTGTCTGTGGGGTGTCTTATGAATTATTGCTGTCTCAATAAATCTGCATTCTTGGTATGCGCCAGTAGCCAGACTCCTTTTTATGGGGTTTATGTTGGGCCCATTGCAGTTCCATGCCTTTGACTAGCAATGCCATGCCTTTCAATAGAAAAATCAGCAACTATTTGTTATACTTCCTGAATTGTTTGACTGTAGTTTCAGGGACTTGTAGATACCAGTTTAATACCCATTTTAATCCTTCTCTTTTTCAGAAGGACCCTGCTGAAGAGGCCTTGAAAAGTAACAATATGAATTTGGACCAGGCCATGAGTACGTTCTGTGTTTATTCTCTCGTTTTATGAAACAGTGGCTGTAATATATTCTGACAATTTCTTGTCCCACCAACACACAATACATGTTTTCCATTCCTGCAGAATTGTATGTATCACGGAGAGACTGTGTAGCTGATTTCTAACACCAGATGAGGATAGACTCTATAATTTGACTTTATCATACTTGAGTAGTGATGCTCAGTCTTTTCTGTTTTGTAGGTGCTCTCCTGGAAAAGAAGGTGGAAATGGACAAGCGAGGTTTGGGATTGGTGGACTACAATGTAATGGTCGCCAAACCCACAAGCTGCCGCCCACCCCCAGTCTCCAAAGAGTCTTCCATGGACCGTTCCACTTTTCTTGACAAGGTAATGGTTCTGTTTGTAGATTAGGCTGCTGCCATATGCAAAGCATTGGTTTAACAACTCATCATCAGTGAAAGGTGGCT
This sequence comes from Hymenochirus boettgeri, assembly GCA_019447015.1. NCBI lineage: Eukaryota > Metazoa > Chordata > Amphibia > Anura > Pipidae > Hymenochirus > Hymenochirus boettgeri. The sequence continues at coordinate 3,530,197 of CM033476.1, read as the reverse complement.
AAGAACTGGAGTTCTAAACCAGGACTTTGTTAGATTTAATCATTCCGTTTGAATGAATAGATCACTTATGGGGGAGTATAAAAGCATAAAGGAAAATTGCCATGGGATCGAACCTAATTATCTTACATGTTTATGGGCCCAAAATGTCCCAATTCCAGCACCAACAAAGCACCAAAAAAATAACCGTTGGCTGTTATTTCATTTTAATATTTTAAAAGGCGCCATGACATTTACCGTAACGCCCGTCACCTGAATGACCAATCCCAATGCCGAGTGTCACCGCAGATTCTAATGGGTTTTACCATGTAATGTGCAAAAAGGTCTCTTGTGAATGCCCAGATTTAGTAACTATTACTTGGCTTCCTGCAGACGTTGCCTGTGACCCTATAGATACTAGGTAGTGGGTGAGTAGGGAACGAATAAAATAATATTGACAAATTAGCTGAGTTACTGAGAGAATCGTTTAAGTCATTTGTCTTCTTTTAAAGGGGAACTTAGTCTCTATACAAGTGCTCCCTACCTTTAAAATAAATCAAGGATCACACTTATAGCTGCAATCTATTCAGTCTAAGGGGTGGTGACATCACATTTGGCTTGTTTGAAAAGGTAAAGCAGAGCTCTTTTCCATGTTTTGAATTGAGGGCACTTGAATGGAGACCACAGTTCCCCTTTAAATGTCAACATACTCGTTTCCTTCTTAAGCTGTGATTTCCTTTATGCAAAGGATTGGTCGGAGTTGCCCCACAGTGATTTACTTTGCACAAGATGAAAGTGGGTGTTTGCAGAGCAGAGGCGTTTTGTATGTAGTGTAGTGACAGATAAGGGAGTTTACCTAGATCCACAGGGGGGGCCAGAAAAACCTCCACGATCAGCTGTTTTTAAACAAGAAGGAAACATACGCGCAATCAGCTGTTTAAAAACAGCTGATCGTGGACCTCTGGGGAGGGGGTGGGTCAGGGGCCTGGTCTCCATTTTCGTAGCAGGGCCTGAGCCCCTGCAGTTTATTCCCCTGTGTATTAATCATTTGTATGATTAACTTTGTATGTTAAGTTTTTCTCCTTTTTCACATTTCTCTACATGTGTCTCCTTCCTGTATTCGGACTCCAGCTTACCATCTCTCTTTCCAATCAAGACGGCAGCCTAGCGGAAGAGCCCATATCTTCACCATTTTTGCCTTCACCTAGCCTGAAGATCCCCCATCCAAACAGTGCACTCCCTAATCAGGCCCTGGGTGTTGTGACTGCAGGGCTAAACATACAGAACTCCACTAGACCGGTAAGAAGGAGGAAAATTACTTGTCACTTACACCTCTAGTATTCTATTATTGGTTCATTAAAGCTAATTAAGCACAAATGTGTTGTGGTGCTGACAGTCCTGCAGATGTTTTTGGCATATAAAAAGTAACTTAAAGGGCAAGTCTGGTGATAATGAAGTGAACCTGATCTTAGCACAGCTCTGTGTAATGTATTTCTCAATAGTGTCCCTATTTAAAGGGGAATGTTGGAGGGTAGGAAGTGGAGGATAATGAAGTGAACCTGATCTTAGCACAGCTCTGTGTAATGTATTCTCTATAGTGGACTATTTAAAGGGGAATGTTGGAGGGTAGGAAGTGGAGGATAATGAAGTGAACCTGATCTTAGCACAGCTCTGTGTAATGTATTTCTATATGTGTACTATTTAAAGGGGAATGTTGGAGGGTAGGAAGAGGAGGATAATGAAGTGAAATTGATCTTAGCACAGCTCTGTGTAATGTATTTCTCTATAGTGTACTTATTTAAAGGGGAATGTTGGAGGGTAGGAAGTGGAGGATAATGAAGTGAACCTGATCTTAGCACAGCTCTGTGTAATGTATTTCTCTATAGTGTACCTATTTAAAGGGGAATGTTGGATGGGTAGGAAGTAGGAAGTGGAGGATAATGAAGTGAACCTGATCTTAGCACAGCTCTGTGTAATGTATTTCTCTATAGTGTACCTATTTAAAGGGGAATGTTGGAGGGTAGGAAGTGGAGGATAATGAAGTGAACCTGATCTTGGCACAGCTCTGTGTAATGTATTTCTCTATAGTGTCCCTATTTAAAGGGGATTATGGAAACCTCATAGTACAGAGCTGCAGGGGGGATAATGAAGTGATACTGATCTTAGCACAGCAATGCATTTCTTAGTAGTGTCCCTTTTATACATGTAAACTCACTATATGGTGTGTGTCCACCCACAGATGTTTGTAAAGTATTTAGACTGTGTAGTTTGTTATAATAATGAATGACCTCTGTCACCGTCCACTCTCTCTGCATAGATACAGAGTGGCAATCTTGGTATGTTTGGCAATAGTGGAGCGACACAGGCCAGGTCTGTGCAGCAGCCACAGCAGCAGCCGCCACCAGGGCAACCTCTCAGCTCATCCCAGCCTAGTCTCCGTGCTCAAGTGCCTCAGTTTTTATCCCCTCAGGTAAGTGTCTGAGTCTGTTGTAAACATATTAGAGGTGACTATGGAGTTCCATGGCCTTGGGCTTATAGATAGTCAATTTTATTTATAGACTATGTACACTGTATAAACAACTTGTTAGTGGCTGGCTGTGGCTTTAAATCAAAATGTGGTGGTCTTTATTTTTTGCCTATTTCCCTCCCATACCCTACCTCCAGTGCTTGAAGGCTGCCATCTCTCTTCTCTGGTCTAATTCCTCTGTAAGGACCACCCCCATAAGATTTGTAAAGCCGCTTCACACACTTGGCCCCAGAAATCACATCAGTTTGGCTCGTCATCACATGTCATCACCAATGACGTCATCACATGCACCAGATACAAAACGGGCAGATCTTGCGCCTTCTTCTTGGGTTTTTGGAGGAGAGGAGGCTGCCCGAGACTGCCTGATTCCTAAATACGGCTCAGGCAGCCTCCTCTCCTCCAAAAACTCTGTAAAACTGCTTTACAAATCTCATGGGGGCGGTCCTCACAGAGGAATTAGACCAGAGAAGAGAGACGGAAACCTTCAAGCACTGGAGGTAGGGTATGGGAGGGAAATAGGCAAAAATAAAGACCACCACATTTTGATTTAAAGCCACAGCCAGCCACTAACAGTTGTTTATACAGTGTACATAGCCTTTATGTATGATTAGGGTAGTGTTATTCCCTATAATACACATATGACACTGATGACAGATGTGGGAAAATAATTTTTGAAATAGGTGCCGGTCAGAGAACTCTAGGAACTTCTCTAATTTTATTAGCCATATACCTACATCAATAGAAATATACACTGTTTTTCTAGTTTAGTACTTCCGTTCTCTCTTTTTCCTGATATTAGTCTTCCCTATAAACATAATTATTTAATTGATATGAAATGGAATTTACAGGATGCTCTCTCCTCACCCTGGGTCATACTGGGCATGCCTGAACTCACTGAGTTAGGAGATGTGGCAGTAACTGCAGGGATTTCTGTACTAGAAGATTTTAATGCTTATCACAGGTTAAAACAAAACCTTTCTTTTTTTATTTTTCTTTTTTATTGTATTGTATACAACAGTAGTATTAAGAGAACATTTGTACAATAATAAGTCATACTTCAGCATTAAGATCTTCTTTAATTTTATTACTCTCCCTCCCATCCCATTCAGTCATATTTAAGCTGTAATATTAGCATTGCTGTTTCACGCTCCCCCATGGGATGAGTTTCAATATTGGTATATAGCTTGGTATATTCTCTTTCTTTTCCCCCTTTATATGAGGGGGATTTCTCTCAGTATTCGCTATTGTTGCTGTTTTACATGTTTATGTGAAAACAAAACCTTACAGGGTTATTCAATAAAAGTTCTTATCGTTAAAAATGGTGCTAATTTTGCCCCAACCAATCAGATCTTATTTAACATTTGAAAGCTAACATCTGATTGGTTGGGGCAAAATTAGCACCATTTTAAACAATAAAGAGGTTAATTTGCCATGTGTTGTATGATACCAACACAGCTTGTTGTTTAGTTGGGCCACATGACCATTAAACGGCCTGTTCGTTACCCAGAGGCTTTAGTGTTCTAATATAACTTGTTTCTGTGAATCACCATAGGTTCAAGCACAGCTTCTGCAGTTTGCAGCTAAAAACATTGGTCTCAACCCTGCACTTTTAACTTCGCCAATTAATCCTCAGCATATGACCATGTTGAACCAGCTCTATCAGCTGCAGTTGGTAAGTACGATTTGTAAATAGTCTTTCACTCCTTTTAATGGTTCTGAATTATTTAAAGGGGAACTACTATATTTCATTCTACATGGGGTTTTCAGCTTTACAAAATCCTGTCCAATCTGGGTGCATCTTGTTTCCTTAGCAGCCAATTAAACCAATGAAAGTGTACAATCTGCAGGAAGGGCTTGTTCTTATTGGTTGGGTTAATGAGCCTTGATTTAATTATTGCAGCGGATTGGTAATGTACCCAGGAGGGAGGTTCAGATCCTGACCCTGGGTAGTATTAATTGGTGGATGAAGAAGAAGATCTAGAGTTCTGGTTTTTAATTTAAATAGATTAGAAATGTTGCAAGTGTAAAAGACGGAGCTTCCTTTCAGCTAATCCTCTAGGGTTGGATTTATGTTTGGTCTTTTAAACTTAATTGACACATTAGGCTTTTCCTATCATTACCATGCAGCTAGAATAAGGAGATTGGGGGGCTGATTGATAGCTATGGATTGCTGCATTTATTAGTAACTGAACCAAGCCGTGAATAAACCAGGGTTTGCAGGATTGCAGTCGCTAACAAAACAAGTACCAGGGCTTATATGAGACACTCCTCTAGCACATCCCTAGGGAGGCTTTAACATGTCTTCCTTTGTTATCCTCTCCACCTTTACAATCCATAAAAACAAGACTGTTAAAATAGTTACAACTGCAGGGTGTTATTAGATATTACAGTAGCTAGGGGGAGCAGTATTCAAACAAAGTGAATATCATGATGATGAGAAATAGTCAACACATCAAACAAGAAGCCACAATCGCACCAAAAAACACATTTATTGACTGAGCATTTGTAACTATGTATCTCGTGTCCACTCGTGGCTGGTAAAACGTCTCACAGTGACGCAGTGTTGTAACCATCATTAATACTGGTGTCTTACTCTGTGTCTTCCCACCTGCAGGCGTATCAGCGTTTACAACTCCAGCAGCAGATGTTACAGGCTCAGCGCAATGTTTCTGGACCCATGAGACAACAGGAGCAGCAAGTAAGTCAAATATCTGTCCTGCTTTTTTTTTTTTTGCAGAGAAAGTGCAGGAAAATCCCTGCTGCTGTATTTCCAGTTTTCCACTGGCTCATGTGTGTTTGTGGGTAACACTGGGCATTCACACCCATAGGAACATGCTGCTTTGTCTGAGCGGGCCTACAAACTGCAGCAGCAGTGCCCAAACTGCAGGCCTCCAGATCATTTGAAAACTACAACTACCAGCATTCCCTGGCTTTACTTTGCTACTGCAGAGTATCAAACCTCCAATTGGGCATCCCAGAGCTACATCAACAACTTGTTTTCTGTAGGAATAATAATAAGGATTGGTCCCTATTGCTGCAGCAAAATGCTTGATGTGGTGTAACCACAATTTCTGTGGTTACCACAATGTTTAATGGGGAAGTTATGGCAGTCTTGTATTAAAGGGTATTCATGTAAAGATGTCTGAACCCTCCTTATAAACTTACATTCATCCTTTATTTCTGTTAAACTGTATCCAGTCCTTTCCATGTTTGTGTTTATACAGGTTGCACGCACAATCAATAACATGCAGCAGCAGATACAGCAACATCAGCGCCAGCTGGCCCAAGCCTTGCTCATGAAGCAGCCTCCTCATTCCCATAATCTTCTGCACCCTCCAGCGGGCAAGTCGGCGTTGGACAGTTTCTCATCCCATCCCCCGGTCCCTGGACTGTCTGATCTTCACACCAAAGAGCAACCATCTTCATCCAGCACCTTCCCCCCATACCCTCTTGGTGAGAGCATAACAAATAGATATTATTTCACAAAATACGCTGGTCTCTCTTAACACCACTTTAGTTTTATTTATTTTTTAGTTTTATTTAAATTTTCTGCAGAAAATAACTTATTTCTGACTCCTCCCACAGTCATTGTCACTGACAATTCTATTTTTGACATTGTAGAGCATTTGTTAATGAAGGAAGGGGAGGAGCTTGAAAATGATCATGTTTATATATGATATACTAATATTTATTAATACTAATATATATACTAATACTAATCATATAATTCCCCTTTAGTGGTTTGGTCGATGTCCAAAAACACTGATGTCAGTTTGGCAAAACATTTCTTACATCATCTAAAATAATTAAGTAAAATCTCATCTTCATGTAACTTGGAATTATATTGTTCTACAGCTCCTGCGTATGGCCTACACATGGTCTAAACCATATAGAGAGGGCCATGGAGATATTGTATCCACCAGATATCAGATTCAATGGCAATAATATCAATAGAACTGCCAGTCATGAATTTACTTAACCCATAGACTATATGGGGAGTTGCTTAGATCATTTCTGACCACATGATACTGAAAGCCATTTTTACATAAGGACACGTGTTAACCCGTGAATCAAAAAAGGGGCAGGATTTAGTCCTAGGACAGGAATTTTAGGCAGCAGTATTTGGACAGACGTTTCTCTGCCAAATAAACTAAGTTATAGCAGTTGAACTTGAACTCGGTTCACACTCATAAAAAAAATGATTTGGATTGTCAAGTTAAAGGTTAAAGATCAGGAGTAATTTTACACAGAGAAACTTACTAAACACACAACCACATATGTACAGGTGCATAGTCTACCCTCATCCACTCTATGGATTCTTTCATTATACTGAAACTGGGTAAACACGGTACCGATCTTTCAGAGATGATCGAGGGAATCTGTAAGTTTACAGTGTACACATCTTTACACACTATATAAAGTATAGGGAGAATGATTGTGACTTTATACAGGGGGGCGGGCGTGACATGGGAAATTTTTCGGTCTCAATGACCGCTTCCGGCGCCAACGCAAAACGTTCACCAACATTGGAAATGGCAGTTTCGGCCACACGCACTAGCGCGATTTAGAGCCAATCACGTCTGCACTGACGGGCTTGGCCCTGTATCACTCGTGTGTGTACCCAGATTTACACCCTCCTTTGTATAATCATTTTACAACAACTGGACAAATGAATTGTTATGCTGGAATCCAGTTCACCTACAGAGATTATAACACGTTTACAGGATTCGCTTGGTCTGCCATTATAAAAATGAATCATAGTGACCAATTATATAAATGAATCATAGTGACCAATTATATAAAGGAATCATAGTGACCAATTATATAAATGAATCATAGTGACCAATTATATAAATGAATCATAGTGACCAATTATATAAATGAATCATAGTGACCAGTTATATAAAGGAATCATAGTGACCAGTTATATAAAGGAATCATAGTGACCAATTATATAAATGAATCATAGTGACCAATTATATAAAGGAATCATAGTGACCAATTATATAAAGGAATCATAGTGACCCAGTTTATCATAAAGGATCATAGTGACCAGTTATATAAAGGAATCATAGTGACCATTTATATAATAGGAATCATAGTGACCATTTTTATATAAAGGAATCATAGTGAACCAATTATATAAAGGAATCATAGTGACCATTATATAAAGGAATCAAGTGACCAATTATATAAAGGAATCATAGTAGACCATGTATAAAGGAATCATAGTGACCAGTTAATAAAGGAATCATAGTGACCAATTATATAAGGAATCATGACCAATTATAAAAGGAATCATAGTGACCAATTATATAAGGAATCATAGTGACCATTATATAAAGGAATCATAGTGACCAATTATATAAAGGAATCATAGTGACCAATTATAAAGGAACATAGTGACCAATTATAATAAAGGAATCATAGTGACACAATTATTAAAGGAATCATAGTGACAATTATATAAAGTAATCATAGTGACCATTATATAAAGGAATCATAGTGACCATTAATAAAGGAATGTGACCATTATATAAAGGAATCATAGTGACCAATTATATAAAGGAAATCATAGTGACCAATGTAATAAAGGAATCATAGTGACCAATTATATAAAGAATCATATTACCATTATATAAATGAACATAGTGCCAATTATAAAAGGAATCAATGTGACCAATTATATAAAGGAATCATAGTGACCAATTATATAAAGGAATCATAGTGACCAATTATATAAAGGAATCATAGTGACCAATTATATAAAGGAATCATAGTGACCAATTTGCTTTCTACAGGATTAAATCCCAACATGAATGTAAACAACATGGACATGACAGGCAGTTTGTCAGTGAAGGATTCCTCTCAGTCCCAGTCTCGTCTGCCACAATGGACTCACCCCAACGCCATGGACAGCCTGTCAAATGCTGCTTCTCCACTCGACCCTATCCCTGGAAAGCCCAGTAAGTTATTGTGAGATTTCATTGGTTTGGAGACTGCCTGGTAAAGGGGAACAAACAGCATTTATATTTGAAGGGAAGCTTTATAGCATTAAATTTATTAGGTGCTGAAACAACCAGGTACACAACATTTCTGGATGGTCCAACCCCCTCCTTAGGTTAGACCCCCCCCCCATCACCAACTGTTAGGGGGAGCGCCTCACAACTTACCTGTTACCACTCCATGACTGTTTAAAGTTGAACAAACGGCATGTTTAGGATACAACCAAAATGATCTGATCAGTTAAATGGAAACTATAAGAAAGATATACAATCTGTTCCCCTTTAAGACAGTCACAGGAACATTTATACGTGGGAGGAAACAATACACTTAAAGGGCATGTCTACTGAGAAAATGGACATTTCACATTAATTGAATTACGGGAGGTAAAGGAGCCAATTCTTACCATACAGGAGCCGGAAACAAAAGCTTTAAACTTACCTGTGATTGCTCTTCCTGGGATATTCCCCGTCTGCACTGGGCTAATTTATACAAAATGCACATGCACTATTGTACAGGGGAGCGCGGATGCCGTTCGGGTAATTTCAACGGAATCAGCAGAGGATGTAATCATATCCCACTTTTCCAACAGATGCCCTTTCATCGGGTCTGAACATTGGTCCTCCCGGAAAGTCCTCTCTAGATGACTCCTTTAGCCGCTACGATCTCTTGCCCAATAGCGAGTCACCCAGTAGCCCTCCTGTACCCGTTTCTGACAACTGGTCACGTGCCAAACCTGAAAATGAAAAAATCTCTAATGGATCCAGCATCAACTGGCCCCCTGGTAAGACCTGTTATGTTCTTGGACCAAATATAGAAAAGGGTTCTGGGTAAAAAGTGACCAGAGTGTTTGACTCCCTTACAGAGTTCCACCCTGGAGTTCCCTGGAAAGGACTGCAAAATATTGACCCTGAGAACAATCCTGATGTGACCCCTGGAAGTGTTCCCACTGGTCCAACCATCAACACCACCATCCAGGATGTGAATCGCTATCTGCTCAAAAGTGGAGGTATTTATATTAGGGCATGGGTAGGGGAAGGGTTAAATCAAAAAGTAAAAAATAAATAGGTTAAGATCAAGATCTCTGTAAAAAAAATCAGTTTAAAATGACACTTCCATATATTAACATTCTTAAAACACTCACTTGTGCCTATCCACCACTAGGGGCACTGCGGGGTTTACTCTGTGCTATTCTGATGCTTGCTTGGTCTGTATATATACCTATCCACCACTAGGGGCACTGCGGGGTTTACTCTGTGCTATTCTGATGCTTGCTTGGTCTGTATAATATACTATCCACCACTAGGGGCACTGCGGGTTTACTTCTGTGCTATTTCTGATGCTTGGGTCTGTAATATACCTATCCACCACTAGGGGCACTGCGGGTTTTACTGTGTCTATTCTGATTTTGCTTGGTCTGTATTATACCTATCCACCACTAGGGGCACTGCGGGGTTTACTCTGTGCTATTCTGATGCTGCTTGGTCTTGTATATATACCTTCCACCACTAGGGGCACTGCAGGGTTTACTCTGTGCTATTCTGAGGCTTGCTTGGTCTGTATATATACCTATCCACCACTAGGGCACTGGCGGGTTTACTCTGTGCTATTCTGATGCTTGCTTGGTCTGTATATATACTATCCACCACTAGGGGCACTGGCGTTTTAACTCGTGCTGTTCTGATGCTTGCTTGGTCTGTATTATTCCTATCCACCACTAGGGGCACTCTGCAGGGTTTACTCTGTGCTTTCTGATTTTGCTTGGTCTGTATATATACCTATCCACCACTAGGGGCACTGCGGGGGTTTAACCTGTGCTGTTCTGATGCTTGCTTGGTCTGTATATCCTATCCACCACTAGGGGCACTCAGGGTTTACTCTGGGCTGTCTCTGATGCTTGCTTGGTCTGTATATATACCTATCCCCCACTAGGGCACTGCAGGGTTTACTCTGTGCTGTTCTGATGCTTGCTTGTCTTATTATACCTATCCACCACTAGGGGCACTGCAGGGTTTACTCTGTGCTATTCTGATGTTTCTTGGTCTGTATATATACCTATCCACCACTAGGGGCACTCGGTTGTTTACTCTGTGCTATTCTGATGTTTGCTTTGGTCTGTATATATACCTATCCACCACTAGGGGCACTGCGGGGTTACTCTGTGCTTTCTCTGATGCTTCTTGGTCTGTATATATACCATCCACCACTAGGGGCACTGCATGGTTTCCTGTGTGCTTCTGATGTTTGCTTGGTCTGTATATTATACCTATCCACCACTAGGGCACTGCTGTGTTTACTCTGTGCTTTCTGATGCTTGCTTGGTCTGTATATATACCTATCCACCACTAGGGGCACTGCAGGGTTTTACTCTGTGCTGTTTCTGATGCTTGCTTGGTCTGTATATATACTATCCACCACTAGGGGCACTGCAGGGTTTAACTCTGTGCTGTTCTGATGCTTGCTTGGTCTGATATATACCTATCCACCACTAGGGGCACTGCAGGGTTTACTCTGTGCTGTTCTGATGCTTGCTTGGTCCTGTATATATACCTATCCACCACTAGGGCACTGCAGGGTTTACTCTGTGCTCTGATGCTTGCTTGGTCTGTATATATACCTATCCACCACTAGGGGCACTGCGGGGGTTTACTCTGTGCTGTTCTGTGCTTGCTTGGTCTGTATATATACTATCCACCACTAGGGGCACTGCAGGGTTTACTCTGGTGCTGTTCTGATGCTTCTTGGTCTGTATATATACCTATCCACCACTAGGGCACTGCAGGGTTTACTCTGTGCTTTCTGATGCTTGCTTGGTCTGTATATATACCTATCCACCACTAGGGCACTGCAGGTTTACTCTGTGCTGTTCGATGTTGCTTGGTCTGTATATTACCTATCCACCACTAGGGGCACTGCGGGGTTTACTCTGTGCTGTTCTGATGCTTGCTTGGTCTGTATATATACCTATCCACCACTAGGGGCACTGCGGGTTTACTCTGTGCTGTTCTGACTTGCTTGGTCGTATATATACCTCTCCACCACTAGGGGCACTGCAGGGTTACTCTGTGCTTTCTGATGCTTGCTTGGTCTGTTATATACCTATCCACCACTAGGGGCACTGCGGGGTTTACTCTGTGCTGTTCTGATGCTTGCTTGGTCTGTATATATCCCTAGCCACCACTAGGGCACTGCGGGGGTTTACTCTGTGCGGTCTGCTGATGGCTTGCTAGGTCTTTTAGCTGCCTCTATAAAACCTTCCGCACACAGGATAAGGGTTCAACATTACTAAGTGCATGTTCTAAAATGCCTTGCAGGAACATCCTTAGCCGTTGTTGAAGGTTGCACTGCTCTGCTATGGTGTGCCGCTTTAATCCTCGTGTGGTCCTTGTGGGGGTGAGGTATAACAACTCGGTAATGCTTGTGAGGGTAGTTTCCGTACTGATTTTTAAAGAGATCTTATGTTATTTTATCTGTTTGTTTCTAATACCTTTCCCCTACCCATACCCGCATAGCCATGCATGATAAGTTATAAACAGGTCAGTGGACCACGCCTACTCATAGACAACTCCCCCCATAGCGCGGACCAGCTATTACTTTCTATTAGGGGTTGTTTTATGATATATAACCAGGGGATCTCGATGGCTGTAAGTTACTCAGGTTAATACCAAGGTATCTCGATGGCTGTAAGTTTACTCAGTAGTTATATCACCAAGGGAGCTCTCGATTGCGTATTTACTCAGTAGTTATATAACCAGGGGGTCTCGTATTGCTTAAGTTCTCAGTAGTTATCTAACCAGGGGGAGACCTCGATGGCTGTAAGTTACTCAGTATTTTTATATAACGCAGGTGGATCTCGATGGCTGTAGTTACTCAGTAGTTTATATAAACCATGGGATCTCGATGGCTGTAAGTTACTCCAGTAGTTATATAACAGTGGGGATCTCGATGTGCTGTAAGTTCCATAGTCTTATATAACCAGGGGATCTCGATGGTTGTAAGTTTACTCAGTAGTTATATAACCAGGGGATCTCCGATGGCTGTAAGTTACCAGTAGTTATGATAACCAGGGGGTCTCGATGGCTGTAAGTTACTCATTAAGTATATAACCAGGGGGATCTCGATGGTTGTAAGTTACTCAGTAGTTATATAACCAGGGGATCTCGATAGCTGTAAGTTACTCAGTAAGTTATATTAACCAGGGGATCTCGATGCTGTAAGTTTTTACTCATAGTTTATAACCCAGGGGATCCGCGATGGTTGTAGTTACTCAGTAGTTTATATACCAGGGGGATCTCGATGCTGTAAGTTACTCAGTAGTTATATAACCAGGGGGATCTCGTGTGCTGTAAGTTACTCAGTAGTTATATAACCAGGGATCTCGATAGCTGTAAGTTACTCAGTAGTTATATAACCAGGATCTCTGGTTGTAAGTTACTCAGTAGTTATATAACCAGGGGATCTCGATGGCTGTAAGTTACTCAGCTTATATAACCAGGGGGATCTCGTGCTGTAAGTTACTCATAGTTATATAACCAGGGATCTCGATGCTGTAATTACTCAGTAGTTATATACCAGGGGGATCTCGATGGCTGTAAGTTACTCATTAGTTATATAACCAGGGGATCTCGATAGCTGTAAGTTACTCAGTAGTTATATAACCAGGGATCTCGATGGTTGTAAGTTACTCAGTAGTTATATAACCAGGGGATCTCGATGGCTGTAAGTTACTCAGTAGTTATATAACCAGGGGATCTCGATGGCTGTAAGTTACTTCAGTAGGTTATATACCAGGGGGATCTCGATGGTTGTAGGTTACTCAGTATTTAATAACCAGGGGATCTCGATGCTGTTAAGTTACTCAGTAGTTATATACCCAGGGATCTCGATGGCTGTAAGTTACAGTAGTTATATACCAAGGGGATCTCGATGGCTGTAAGTTTACTCAGTAGTTATATAACCAGGGGATCTCGATGGCTGTAAGTTACTCAGTAGTTATATAACCAGGGGATCTCGATGGCTGTATTTACTACTCAGTATTATATAACCAGGGGATCTCGATAGCTGTAGTTACTCAGTAGTTATATAACCAGGGGAATCTCGATGGCTGTAAGTTACTCAGTAGTTATATAACCAGGGGATCCGATGGCTGTAAGTTACTCAGTAGTTATATAACCAGGGGATCTCGATGGCTGTAAGTTACTCGTAGTTAATAACCAGGGGTCTCGATGGCTGTAGTTACTCAGTAGTTATATAACCAGGGGGATCTCGATAGCTGTAAGTTACTCAGTATTATATAACCAAGGGGACCTCGATGGCTGTAGTTACTCAGTAGTTATATAACCAGGGGATCTCGATGCTGTAAGTTACTCAGTAGTTATATAACCAGGGGGATCTCGATGGCTGTAGTTACTCAGTAGTTATATAACCAGGGATCTCGATGGCTGTAAGTTACTCAGTAGTTATAACCAGGGGATCTCGATGGCTGTAAGTTACTCAGTGTTATATAACCAGGGGATCTCGATGGCTGTAAGTTACTCAGTAGTTATATAACCAGGGGATCTCGTACTGTAATTTACTCAGTAAGTTTATAACCAGGGGGACCTCGATGCTGTAAGTTACTCAGTAGTTATATACCCAGGGGATCTCGATGGCTGTATATTACTCAGTAGTTATATAACCAGGGGATCTCGATGCTGTAGTTACTCAGAGTTAATATACCAGGCTAGACTCGATGGCTGTAAGTTACTCAGTAGTTTATATAACCAGGGGTCTCGATGGCTGTAATATCTCAGTCTGTTATATAACCAGGGGATCTCGATAGCTGAAGTACTCATGTTATAACCAGGGATCTCGTGCTTAAGTTACTCAGTAGTTATAATAACCAGTGGATGCTCGATAGCTGTAAGTTACTCAGTAGTTATATAACCAGGGGATCTCGATAGCTGTAAGTTACTCAGTAGTTATATAAACGCGGGGATCTCGATAGCTTTAAGTTACTCAGTAGTTTATAACCAGGGGATCTCGATGGCTGTAATTTACTCAGTAATTTATAAACCAGGGGATCTCGATAGCTTGTAGTTACTCGTAGTTATATAACCAGGGGGTCTCGATGCTGTAAGTTACTCATAGTTATATAACCAGGGATCTCGATGCTTGTAATTTACCAGTATTTATATAACCAGGGGGATCTCGATAGCGCTGTAAGTTACTCCAGTAGTTATATAACCAGGGGGATCTCGATGTGTAGTTACTCAGTATTATAACCAGGGGATCTCGATGCTGTAAGTTACTCAGTATTATAACCAGGGGATCTCGATGCTGTAAGTTACTCATTAGTTATATAACCAGGGGATCTCGATGGCTGTAAGTTACTCATAGTTATTAACCAGGGGATCTCGACTGCTGTATTACTCAGTAGTTATATAACCAGATGGGAATCTCGATGGCTGTAGTGTTACTCAGAGTTTATAACCAGGGGGATCTCGATGGCTGTAAGTTACTCGTAGTTATTAACCAGGGGATCTCGATAGCTGTAAGTTAACTCAGTAGTTATCTAACCAAGGGATCCTCATGGCTGTAAGATTACTCAGTAGTTATATAACCAAGGGGATCTCGTGGCTGTAAGTTACTCATAGTTATATAACCAGGGGATCTCGATGGCTGTAGGTTACTCAGTAGTTATATAACAAGGGGATCTCGATGGCTGTAGTTACTCAGTATTATATAACCAGGGGAGGCTCGATGGGCTGTAAGTTACCTAGTGTTTATATAACCGGCGGATCTCGATGGCTGTAAGTTACTCAGTAGTTTAGATAACCAGGGGATCTCGATGCTTGTAAGTGTACTCATTAGTTATATAACCAGGGGATCTCGATGGCTGTAAGTTACTCAGTAGTTATTAACCAGGCGGACTCGATGGCTGAAGTTACTCAGTAGTTAGGGGTTTACTCTGTGCTGTTCTGATGCTTGCTTGGTCTGTATATATATCTATCCACCACTAGGGGCATTGCGGGGTTTACTCTGTGCTGTTCTGATGCTTGCTTGGTCTGTATATATACCTATCCACCACTAGGGGCACTGCGGGGTTTACTCTGTGCTGTTCTGATGCTTGCTTGGTCTGTATATATACCTATCCACCACTAGGGGCACTGCGGGGTTTACTCTGTGCTGTTCTGATGCTTGCTTGGTCTGTATATATACCTATCCACCACTAGGGGCACTGTGGGGTTTACTCTGTGCTGTTCTGATGCTTGCTTGGTCTGTATATATACCTATCCACCACTAGGGGCACTGCGGGGATATACAGACCAAGCAAGCATCAGAACAGCACAGAGTAAACCCCGCGTGCCCCATAGGGTGGATAGGTAGTCCATAAGACACGCAGCATCAGACAACGCACAGAGTAAACCCCCCCCCCCCCCTGCAAGGCCCCTAGTGTGGAGAGGTATGATATACAGACCACAAGCATCAGAACAGCACGAGTAAAACCCTGGCAGTGCCCCTAGTGGTGGATAGTATATATACAGACGCAAAGCAGCATCGAAAAGCACAGTGTACCCTCAGTGCCCCTAGTGGTGGAATAGGTATTATACAGACCAGCAAGCATCAAATAGCACAGAGTAAACCCCCCGCAGTGCCCCTAGTGGTGACTAGGTTATATACCGACCAAGCACATCAGAATAGCACACAGTAAACCCTGCAGTGCCCCTAGTGGTGGATAGGTATATATACAGACCAGCAAGCATCAGAACAGCACAGTGTAACCCTGCAGTGCCCCTAGTGGTGGATAGGTATATATCAGACCAAGCAAGCATCAGAACAGCACAGTGTAAACCCTGCAGTGCCCCTAGTGGTGGATAGGTATTAATATACAGACCAGCAAGCATCAGAATACACAGTAAACCCTGCAGTGCCCCTAGTGGTGGATAGTTATATACGACCAAGCAAACATCCGAAAGCACACAGTAAACCCGCAGTGCCCCTAGTGTGTGAATAGGTATTATAACAGACCAAGCAGCATCAGAATAGCACAGAGTAAACCCCGCAGTGCCCCTAGTGGTGGATAGGTTATATACAGACCAAGCAAGCATCAGAATAGCACAGAGTAACCCCGCAGTCCCCCTAGTTGGTGGATAGGTATTATACGACCAAGCAAAACATCAAGAATAGCACAGAGTAAACCCCGCAGTGCCCCTAGTGGTGGATGTATTATAACAGACCAGCAAGCATCAGAATAGCACAGAGATAACCCGCAGTGCCCCTAGTGGTGGATAGGTTATATATACAGACCAAGCAAGCATCAGAATGCACAGAGCAAACCCCCCAGTGCCCCTAGTGTGGATAGGTATACATACAGACCACAAACATCAGAATAGCACACGAGTAACCCCGCAGTGCCCCTATGGTGGATAGGTATACATACAGACCAACAAACATCAGAATAGCACAGAGTAAACCCCACAGTGCCCTAGTGGTGGATAGGCACAAGTGAGTGTTTTAAGAATGTTAATATATGGAAGTGTCATTTTAAACTGATTTTTTTTACAGAGATCTTGATCTTACTATTATTTTTACTTTTGATTTAACCCCTTCCCCTACCCATGCCCTATAAATACCTCACTTTTGAGCAGATAGCGATTCACATCCTGGATGGTGGTGTTGATTGTTGGACCATGGAACACTTCCAGGGGTCACATCAGGATTGTTCTCAGGGTCAATATTTGGCATTCCTTCCAGGGAACTCCCGGGTGGAACCGTAAGGGAGTCAACACTCTGGTCACTTTTTACCCAGAACACCTTTTCTATATTTGGTCCAGAACATGGTCTTACCAGGGGCCAGTTGATGCTGATCCCATTAGAGATTTTTTCATTTTCAGGTTTGGCACGTGACCAGTTGTCAGAAACGGGTACAGGAGGGCTACTGGTGACTCGCATTTGGGGCAATATCGTAGCGGCTAAAGGAGTCATCTAGAGAGGACTTTCCGGGGACCATGTTCAGACCCGATGAAAGGCATCTGTTGGAAAAGTGGGAGATATGATTACATCCTCGCTGATTCCGTTGAAATTCCCGAACGGCATCCGCGCTCCCTGTACAATAGTGCATGTGCATTTTATTAAATTAGCCCAGTGCAGACGGAATATCCCAGGAAGAGCAATCGCAGGTAGTTTAAAGCTTTTGTTTCCGGCTCCTTATGTAAGAATTGGCTCCTTATACCTCCCGTAATTCAATTAATGTAAATGTCCATTTTCTCAGTAGACATGCCCTTTAAGTGTATTGTTTCCTCCCACGTATAAATGTTCCTGTGACTGTCTTAAAGGGGAACAGATTGTATATCTTTCTTATAGTTTCCATTTACTGATCAGATTCATTTGTGGTTGTATCCTAAACATGCCGTTTGTTCAACTTTAAAAAGTCATGGAGTGGTAACGGTAAGTTGTGAGGCGCTCCCCCTACAGTTGGTGATGGGGGGGGGTCTAACCTAAGGAGGGGGTTGGAACCTCCAGAAATGTTGTGTACCTGGTTGTTTCAGCACCTATATTAATGCTATAAGCTTCCTTCAAATATAAATGCTGTTTGTTCCCCTTTACCAGCAGTCTCCAAACCAATGAAATCTCACAATAACTCTACTGGGCTTCCAGGGGTAGGGTCGAGTGGAGAAGCAGCATTTGACAGGCTGTCCTGGCGTTGGGGTGAGTCCATTGTGGCGACGAGACTGGGACTGAGAGGAATCCTTCACTGACAACTGCCTGTCTGTCCATGTTGTTTACATTCATGTTGGGATTTAATCCTGTAGAAAGCAAATTGGTCACTATGATTCCTTATATAATTAGTCTATGATTCCTTTTATAATTGTCACTATGATTCCTTTTATAATTGGTCACTATCTAGATTCCTATAAAATTCCTTAATATTGGTCACTATGATTCCTTTATATAATGGTCACTATTGATTCCTTTATATAATTGGTCACTATGATTCCTTTATTATTGGTCACTATGATCCTTTATATAATTGGTCACTATGATTCCTTTATTAAACTGTCACTATATTCCTTTATATAATTGGTCACTATGATTCCTTTATTAATTGGTCACTATGATTCCTTTATATAATTGGTCACTATGATTCCTTTATATAATTGGGTCACTATGATTCCTTTATATATATTGTCCTATGATCCTTTATATTTGTCACTATGATTCCTTTATATATTGTCACATGATTCCTTTATTGGCCATATTCCTTTATAATTGGTCCACTATGATTCCTTTATATAATTGGTCACTATGATTCCTTTAATATAATTGGTCACTATGATTCCTTTATATAATGGTCACTATGATCTTTATATAGGTCACTATATTCCTTTATTAATGGCACTAGATTCCTTTATTAATTGGTCACTATGATTCCTTTATATAATTGGTCACTATGATTCCTTTATATAATGGTCACTATGATTCCTTTATATAACTGGTCCCTATGATTCCTTTATATAACTGGTCACTATGATTCCTTTATATACTGGTCACTATGATTCCTTTAAATGGTCACTATGATTCCTTTATATATTGGTCCTATGATTCATTTATTAATGCTCACTATGATTCTTTTATAATTGGTCACTATGATTCCTTATATATACTGCACTATGATTCCTTTAATAACTGGTCACTATGATTCCTTTATATAACTGGTCACTTGATTCCTTTATATAATGTGTCACTATGATTCCTTTATATATTGGTCACTATGATTCTATTTATATAATTGGTCACTATGATTCCTTTATATAACTGGTCACTATGATTCCTTTATATAACTGGTCACTATATTCATTTATATAATTGGTCACATATATTCATTTATATAATGGTCACTATGATTCATTTATTAATTGGTCACTATGATTCCTTTATATTCATAGATTCATATTGTCACTATGATTCTTTTTTATAATGGCAGACCAAGCGAATCCTGTAAACGTGTTATTAATCTCTGTAGGTGAACTGGATTCCAGCATAACTTCATTTGTCCAGTTGTTTGTAAAATGATTATACAAAGGAGGGTGTAAATCTGGTACACACACGAGTGATACAGGGCCAAGCCCGTCAGTGCAGACGTGATTGGCTCTAAATCGCGCTAGTGGTGTGGCCGAAACTGCCATTTCCAATGTTGGTGAACGTTTTGCGTTGGCGCCGGAAGCGGTCATTGAGACCGAAAAATTTCCCATGTCACGCCCCCCCCCTGTATAAAGTCACAATCATTCTCCCTATACTTTATATAGTGTGGTAAAGATGTGTACACTGTAAACTTACAGATTCCCTCGACATCTCTGAAAGATCGGTACCGTGTTTACCCGTTTCAGTATAATGAAAGAATCCATAGAGTGGATGAGGGTAGACTATGCACCTTACATAGTGGTTTGTGGTGTTTAGTAAGTTTCTCTTGTGTAAAATTACTCCTGATCTTTAACCTTTAACTTGACAATCCAAATCATTTTTTTATGAGTGTGAACCGAGTTCAAGTTCAACTGCTATAACTTAGTTTATTTGGCAACGAGAAACGTCTGTCCAAATACTGCTGCCTAAAATTCCTGTCCTAGGACTAAATCCTGCCCTTTTTTGATTCACGGGTTAACACGTGTCCTTATGTAAAAATGGCTTTCAGTATACATGTGGTCAGAAATGATCTAAGCACTCCCCATATAGTCTATGGGTTAAGTAAATTCATACGGCAGTTCTATTGATATTATTGCCATTGAATCTGATATCTGGTGGATACATATCTCCATGGCCCTCTCTATATGGTTTAGACATGTGTAGGCCATACGCAGGAGCTGTAGAACAATATAATCCAAGTTACATGAAGATGAGATTTACTTAATTATTTAGATGATGTAAGAAATGTTTTGCCAAACTGACATCAGTGTTTTTGGACATCGACCAAACCACTAAAGGGGAATTATATGATTAGTATAGTATATATATTAGTATAATAAATATTAGTATATCATATATAAACATGATCATTTTCAAGCTCCTCCCCTCTTCATTAACAAATGTCTCTACAATGTCAAAAATAGAATTGTCAGTGACAATGACTGTGGAGGAGTCAGAAATAAGTTATTTTCTGGCGAAAATTTAAATAAAACTAAAAAATAAATAAAATAAAGTGGTGTTAAGAGAGACCAGCGTATTTTGTGAAATAATATCTATTTGTTATGCTCTCACCAAGAGGGTATGGGGGGAAGTGCTGGATGAAGATGGTTGTCTCTTGGTGTGAATCAGACAGTCCAGGGACCGGGGGATGGGATGAGAAACTGTCCAACGCCGACTTGCCCGCTGGAGGGTGCAGAAGATTATGGGAATGAGGAGGCTGCTTCATGACAAGGCTTGGGCCAGCTGGCGCTGATGTTGCTGTATCTGCTGCTGCATGTTATTGATTGTGCGTGCAACCTGTATAAACACAAACATGGAAAGGACTGGATACAGTTTAACAGAAATAAAGGATGAATGTAAGTTTATAGGAGGGTTCAGACATCTTTCAATGAATACCCTTAATACAAGACTGCCATAACTTCCCCATTAAACATTGTGGTAACCACAAATTGTGGTTACACCACATCAAGCATTTTGCTGCAGCAATAGGACCAATCCTTATTATTATTCCTACAGAAAACAAGTTGTTGATGTAGCTCTGGGATGCCCAATTGGAGGTTTGATACTCTGCAGTAGCAAAGTAAAGCCAGGGAATGCTGGTGTTGTAGTTTTCAAATGATCTGAGGCCTGCAGTTTGGGCACTGCTGCTGCAGTTTGTAGGCCCGCTCAGACAAAGCAGCATGTTCCTATGGGTGTGAATGCCCAGTGTTACCACAAACACCACATGAGCCAGTGGAAAACTGGAAATACAGCAGCAGGGATTTTCCTGCACTTTCTCTGCAAAAAAAAAAAAAAGCAGGACAGATATTTGACTTACTTGCTGCTCCTGTTGTCTCATGGGTCCAGAAACATTGCGCTGAGCCTGTAACATCTGCTGCTGGAGTTGTAAACGCTTGATCGCCTGCAGGTGGGAAGACACAGAGTAAGACACCAGTATTAATGATGGTTACAACCTGCGTCACTGTGAGACGTTTTACCGCCACGAGTGGACACGAGATACATAGTTACAAATGCTCAGTCAATAAATTGTGTTTTTTGGTGCGATTGTGGCTTCTTGTTTGATGTGTTGACCTATTTCTCATCATCATGATATTCACTTTGTTTGAATACTGCTCCCCTAGCTACTGTAATATCTAATAACACCCTGCAGTTGTAACTATTTTAACAGTCTTGTTTTTATGGATTGTAAAGGTGGAGAGGATAACAAAGGAAGACATGTTAAAGCCTCCCTAGGGATGTGCTAGAGGAGTGTCTCATATAAGCCCTGGTACTTGTTTTGTTAGCGACTGCAATCCTGCAAACCCTGGTTATTCACGGCTGGTTCAGTTACTAATAAATGCAGCAATCCATAGCTATCAATCAGCCCCCCAATCTCCTTATTCTAGCTGCATGGTAATGATAGGAAAAGCCTAATGTGTCAATTAAGTTTAAAAGACCAAACATAAATCCAACCCTAGAGGATTAGCTGAAAGGAAGCTCCGTCTTTTACACTTGCAACATTTCTAATCTATTAAATTAAAAACCAGAACTCTAGATCTTCTTCTTCATCCCACCATTAAACTACCCAGGTCAGGATCTGACCTCCCTCCTGGGTACATTACCAATGCCTGCCAATAATTAAATCAAGGCTCATTAACCCAACCAATAAGAACAAGCCCTTCCTGCATATGTTACACTTTCATTGGTTTAATTGGCTGCTAAGGAAACAAGATGCACCAGATGGACAGGATTTTGTAAGCTGAAAAACCCCATGTAGAATGAAATATAGTAGTTCCCCTTTAAATAATTCAGAACCATTAAAAGGAGTGAAAGACTATTTACAAATCGTACTTACCAACTGCAGCTGATAGAGCTGGTTCAACATGGTCATATGCTGAGGATTAATTGGCGAAGTTAAAAGTGCAGGGTTGAGACCAATGTTTTTAGCTGCAAACTGCAGAAGCTGTGCTTGAACCTATGGTGATTCACAGAGAACAAGTTATATTAGAACACTAAAGCCTCTGGGTAACGAACAGGCCGTTTAATGGTCATGTGGCCCAACTAAACAACAAGCTTGTTGGTATCATACAACATGGCAAATTAACCTCTTTATTGTTTAAAATGGTGCTAATTTTGCCCCAACCAATCAGATGTTAGCTTTCAAATGTTAAATAAGATCTGATTGTTGGGGCCATTAGCACCATTTTTAACATAAGAACTTTTATTGAATAACCCTGTAAGGTTTTGTTTTCACATAACATGTAAAAACGCAACAATAGCGAATACTGAGAGAAATCCCCCTATATAAGGGGGAAAAGAAAGAGAATATACCAAGCTATATACCATATTGAAACTCATCCCATGGGGGAGCGTGAAACAGCAATGCTAATTTACCGCTTAAATATGACTGAATGGGATGGGAGGGAGAGTAATAAAATTAAAGAAGATCTTAATGCTGAATATGACTTATTATTGTACAAATGTTCTCTAATACTACTGTTGTATACAATACAATAAAAAGAAAATAAAAAAGAAAAGGGTTTTGTTTTAACCTGTGATAAGCATTAAATCTTCTAGTACAGAAATCCTGCAGTTACTGCCACATCTCCTAACTCAGTGAGTTCAGGCATGCCCTATGACCCAGGGTGAGGAGAGAGCATCCTGTAAATTCCATTTCAATCAATTAAATAATTATGTTTATAGGGAAGACTAATATCGGAAAAAGAGAGAACGGAAGTACTAAACTAGAAAACATGTATATTTCTATTGATGTAGTATTGGCTAATAATTAGAGAAGTTCCTAGAGTTCTCTGACCGGCACCTATTTCAAAAATTATTTTCCCACATCTGTCATCAGTGTCATATGTGTATTATAGGGAATAACACTACCCTAATCATACATAAGGCTATGTACACTGTATAACAAACTGTTAGTGGCTGGCTGTGGCTTTAAATCAAAATGTGGTGGTCTTTATTTTTGCCTATTTCCCTCCCATACCCTACCTCCAGTGCTTGAAGGTTTCCGTCTCTCTTCTCTGGTCTAATTCCTCTGTGAGGACCCCCCCATGAGATTTGTAAAGCAGTTTTACAGAGTTTTTGGAGAGGAGGCTGCCTGAGCCGTATTTAGGAATCAGGCAGTCCCGGCAGGCTCCTCTCCTCCAAAAACCCAGAAGAAGGCGGCAAGATCTGCCCGTTTTGTATCTGGTCGTGTGATGACGTCATTGGTGATGACATGTGATGACGAGCCAAACTGATGTGATTTCTGGGGCCAAGTGTGTGAAGCGGCTTTACAAATCTTATGGGGGTGGTCCTTACAGAGGAATTAGACCAGAGAAGAGAGATGGCAGCCTCAAGCACTGGAGGTAGGTATGGGAGGGAAATGGCAAAAATAAAGACCCCACATTTGATTTAAAGCCACAGCCGCCACTAACAAGTTGTTTATACAGTGTACATAGTCTATAAATAAATTGACTATCTATAGCCCAAGGCCATGGAACTCCATAGTCACCTAATATGTTTCAACAGACTCAGACACTTACCTGAGGGAATAAAAACTGAGGCACTTGAGCACGGAGACTAGGCTGGGATGAGCTGAGAGGTTGCCCTGGTGGCGGCTGCTGCTGTGGCTGCTGCACAGACCTGGCCTGTGTCGCTCCACTATTGCCAACTACCAAGATTGCCACTCTGTATCGATCAGAGAGAGTGGACGGTGACAGAGGTCATTCATTATTATAACAAACTACACAGTCTAAATACTTACAAACATCTGTGGGTGGACACCACCATATAGTGAGTTTACATTATAAAAGGGACACTACTAAGAATGCATTGCTGTGCTAAGATCAGTACTCACTTCATTATCCCCCCTGCCTCTGTACTATGAGGTTTCCATAATCCCTTAAATAGGGACACTATAGAGAAATCTTACACAGAGCTGTGCCAAGATCAGGTTCACTTCATTACCTCCTTCCTACCCTCCACATTCCCCTTTAAATAGGTACTACTATAGAGAAATACATTACACAGAGCTGTGCTAAGTCAGGTTCACTTCATATCCTCCACTTCCTACCCTCCACATTCCCCTTTAAATAAGTACACTATAGAGAGAATACATTACACAGAGCTGTGCTAAGATCAGTTCACTTCATTATCCTCCACTTCCTACCCTCCAACATTCCCCTTTAAATAAGTACCATATAGAAATACATTCACAGAGCTGTGCTAAGATCAATTTCACTTCATTATCCTCCTCTTCCTACCCCCAACATTCCTCCTTAAATAGGTACACTATTGAGAATACATTACACAGAGCTGTGCTAAGATCAGGTTCACTTCATTATCCTCCACTTCCTACCCTCAACATTCCCCTTTAAATAAGTACACTATAGAGAAATACATTACACAGAGCTGTTGCTAAGATCAGGTTCACTTCATATATCCTCCACTTCCTACCCTCCAACACTTCCCCTTTAAATAAGTACACTATAGAGAAATACATTACACAGAGCTTGCTAAGATCAGGTTCACTTCATTATCCTCCACTTCCTACCCCCAACTTCCCTTTAAATAGGGACACTATTGAGAAATACATTACACAGAGCTGTGCTAAGATCAGGTTCACTTCATTTACACCCAGACTTGCCCTTTAAGTTACTTTTATATGCAAAAAACTTCTGCAGGACTGTCAGCACCACAACACATTTGTGCTTAATAGCTTTAATGAACCAATAATAGAATACTAGAGGTGTAAGTGACAATAATTTTCCTCCTTCTTACCGTTCTAGTGAGTTCTGTATGTTTAGCCCTGCAGTCACAACCCCAGGGCCTGATTAGGGAGTGCACTTTTGGATGGGGATCTCAGCTAGGTGAAGGCAAAAATGGTGAAGTATGGGCTCTTCCGCTAGGCTGCCGTCTTGATTGGAAAGAGAGATGGTAAGCTGGAGTCCGAATACAGGAAGGGACACATGTATAGAAATGTGAAAAAGGAGAAACTTAACATACAAATTAATCATACAAATGTTAATACACAAGGGGAATAAACTGCAGGGCTCAGGCCCTGCTACGAAAATGGAGACCGGCCCCTGACCCCCCCCTCCCCAGAGGTCCACGATCAGCTGTTTTTAAACAGCTGATTGCGCGTATGTTTCCTTCTTGTTTAAAAACAGCTGATCGTGGAGGTTTTTCTGGCCCCCCTGTGGATCTAGGTAAACTCCCTAATCTGTCACTACACTACATACAAAACGCCTCTGCTCTGCAAACACCCACTTTCTCTGTGCAAAGTAAATCACTGTGGGGCAACTCCGACCAATCCTTTGCATAAAGGAAATCACAGCTTAAGAAGGAAACGAGTATGTTGACATTAAAGGGGAACTGTGGTCTCCATTCAAGTGCCCTCAATTCAAAACATGGAAAAGAGCTCTGCTTTAACCTTTTCAAACAAGCCAAATGTGATGTCACCACCCCTTAGACTGAATAGATTGCAGCTATAAGTGTGATCCTTGATTTATAAAGGTAGGGAGCACTTGTATAGAGACTAAGTTCCCCTTTAAAAGAAGCAAATGACTTAAACGATTCTCTCAGTAACTCAGCTAATTTGTCAATATTATTTTATTCGTTCCCTACTCACCCACTACCTAGTATCTATAGGGTCACAGGCAACGTCTGCAGGAAGCCAAGTAATAGTTACTAAATCTGGCATTCACAAGAGACCTTTTTGCACATTACATGGTAAAACCCATTAGAATCTGCGGTGACACTCGGCATTGGGATTGGTCATTCAGGTGACGGGCGTTACGGTAAATGTCATGGCGCCTTTTAAAATATTAAAATGAAATAACAGCCAACGGTTTATTTTTTTGGTGCTTTGTTGGTGCTGGAATTGGGACATTTTGGGCCCATAAACATGTAAGATAATTAGGTTCGATCCCATGGCAATTTTCCTTTATGCTTTATACTCCCCCATAAGTGATCTATTCATTCAAACGGAATGATAATCTAACAAAGTCCTGGTTTAGAACTCCAGTTCTTAGCCACCTTTCACTGATGATGAGTTGTTAAACCAATGCTTTGCATATGGCAGCAGCCTAATCTACAAACAGAACCATTACCTTGTCAAGAAAGTGGAACGGTCCATGGAAGACTCTTTGGAGACTGGGGGTGGGCGGCAGCTTGTGGGTTTGGCGACCATTACATTGTAGTCCACCAATCCCAAACCTCGCTTGTCCATTTCCACCTATCCACTTCTTTTCCAGGAGGCACCTACAAAACAGAAAAGACTGAGCATCACTACTCAAGTATGATAAAGTCAAATTATAGAGTCTATCCTCATCTGGTGTGTAGAAATCAGCTACACAGTCTCTCCGTGATACATACAATTCTGCAGGAATGGAAAACATGTATTGTGTGTTGGTGGGACAAGAAATTGTCAGAATATATTACAGCCACTGTTTCATAAAACGAGAGAATAAACACAACGTACTCATGGCCTGGTCCAAATTCATATTGTTACTTTTCAAGGCCTCTTCAGCAGGGTCCTTCTGAAAAAGAGAAGGATTAAATGGGTATTAAACTGGTATCTACAAGTCCCTGAAACTACAGTCAAACAATTCAGGAAGTTATAACAAATAGTTGCTGATTTTATATTGAAAGGCATGGCATTGCTAGTCAAAGGCATGGAAACTGCAATGGGCCCAACATAAACCACATAAAAAGGAGATCTGGCTACTGCGCATACCAAGAATGCAGATTTATTGAGACAGCAATAATTCATAAGACACCCCAGACAATTATCTTTTAACTAATGCTTCTTTCAGAGCTGGGCATGAACTCGCAATATGGATATAATCTGGGCGGTAATGTAAAATATAAATAACACTACAAAATTACAGAAAAGGAAGGACACTACGTGGTCTTATTGGTCTACGTGGAAGGACACTACTGTTCTTATGGTAGGAGCATTCCAATAATTTTCCTTTAAAACCTTCCCTTCTCATAATGAATGAGCAACTAAATTGAGGGCAAAACAGGTGCATTCTGAGCACAAAAATTCTTACACGTACTTACCGGGAAGCCCATATCAATGAGCTGTTTAGTCAGTCGGGACATAATCCAGGCCTCATCGGACTTGCTTGGAGTCTTGAGACCTGTGTATTGTAGCAAATCATGGCTATAAGTGGCTGAAGCCAAGCAAAATTGTGCCTCATTTACCCAGAGGTCGAACTAACTTTAATAGGTTGAGTGACTTTAACAACGGCTGTGCGGCTGTGGCGGTTTCGGAAGTGAACCAGCACAGCTGCCGCAACCCCATTCAATATCATATTAGAGCTAAAACAACTTGATTCACCGAGAGCCGATAATATGATCAATTAAGTTGAAGAAGCCCTGCACACAGCATTGACGGCTCTTTGTGAATGAGGCCCTGTGTTTCACCTAAACTAAACATTAAATATTAAATGTTTGATTGGTTAAAATGACCCATTTCCAGAAAAAATATTTTTATACAATTGGCAACATGCTAACTAGTCCAAATCTGCATCAGCCAATCAAAATCTACTTGACATTAAAGGGCAAGTCCACCCAAAAAAAAAGTGTTTTAAAATATTTACACCCCCCCCAAATCTAGGTTTCGCAATATTCTTAAGTTTCAAAGATTCCCCTATAGGGACTTACCTGACCCGGTCCTTTCGAGCAAAAACAGGAGCGGAGGGTTTCTGCGCTGACAGACGCTCTACTTCCAGACCACGGCAACCAGGAAGTGGTGCGGCTGTCACAGCAGTAGGGGGGTGACGGACCGGATCAGGTAAGGAAGTTCGGGGCATCTTTGAAACTTAATAATATTGCGAAACCTAGGTTTGGGGTGGTTTGTTAAACAATATTAAGCCACGTTTATTTTAGGTGGGCTGCCCTTAAACGTTTTATCCTATTCAGTTATTATCCATTTCCAACCTTTTTATTTCATAGAATTAGCAACATGTTAACTGGACAGAATCAGCATCAGTTTATGTGGGTTAAAGTGGTAACGGCATTGTAAAGCTTTTGTTCTTTTTTATTCTCTTTTCTCACCTTGGAAAGTCCTTTTTTGGGGCATTACCCCAAGAGTTCAGGAGGAGTTTTGTCTTGGGAAGCAGAATTATTCCACACGTCTCCTTCCTCTTCCTCCCATTGGCTGGTTAGGCCGACCTCCTCCCCACTGTTACCCCAGCCTTCTGCATAGATTTTGGAGCTTCAAATAAAAAAGGGAAATGTTTCCTGTGTCCTTATAAAAGTTATCAATTCAATATTAAAGAACAAGGACCATGTGGATAGAGCAATGCCTGAACTTTAAGTGATCAGAGTTGGTATGTACACAGTGAACACTTCCTTCATTGTTCTATTGTGAGATGTCAATCACACATGCAGGGATTATAGAGAGAGAACACAATAGGGCGTACTTTATACAAGGTGCTAACATTTGCCAGTGCTGCCTCATACACATGTCCGATACACGCGCCTACAAATAAACAGATCAACAACGATGCCGACTGGCAACACGCAAATTGCCCTTTCGCCGCAGTATCAAACACGCTGTAAAGCATTAAACCTGCAGACATCAATCAGATGTTACCGGTTACTGGTCTGATTGGTTGCTGTGGATTAATGAAACAAGCGAACTTTTGCCTCTCTTATAAGCCCCATATTGTGCAATGTAAATATGACCTCAACAGAAATAGAACTGTGCTTAGGGATATAAGAGAACCTTCCTTTCCCACACCTGGTTTGCACAGCACAGGGGCAGCAGTGGGCACTTGTCCTTCTATATGTTCCAGGGGATTCCGTTAGAGCCATTTCCCACCTGAATTGCTGTTGGAGGGTTTCCCCCATGCGGACGTTCATTGTCAACTGCAGCAGTAGGGGAGGAGGTTCACCCCAGGTGGCATCAGGCTTTGAATTAACAGGGGGCATATCTCCCCAACCTGCAAAGAACAACAGTTATCATCCAAACAATGCAATGTCCCCACCGTAAATCAGTTCAGCCTATTTGTATTGTAATCCATGTCAGTAAGCTACATTACTTTAAGGCTGGGTACACACAGCAGATAATTCCAGATGACGGTGATAGTGCCGATTGGTCGGAAATATCTGATGGTGTGGAGGAGGAGGCCAGGACTGAGCTTGGTCCTTTGGTAAATTACGGCCGATCGTACGGTTCCCTACCGCTTCCCTAAGGCTGGGGCTACAAATAGTAGCCCCAGCCTTAGGGAACTATCCTCCCAGAGTTTGTACTGTATATATATTACACTCGGAGAACAAAAAACAAACACATTCAATACAAATATCCAATTCCAGTCAGGAAAGTCAGGAAAAACCTCTGCGTTCATTAGCAATTCAACCCAATATCAGATCAAGATGTTTCAGATTGGAAGCCAGTTAGAAATAAATAAAGTTTTAATGGGAAAGTTCCTGGGGGGAAAAAACACATTTTAATTTTCGATCTTTCCTCACATGACTTTGTCTACTTTTTGCCTAGTCTTGTAAACTGCTGGATCTGACAGCGGCACAGGCTCGTGGTACAATGATTTTGAAAATGACTCGGTGGGGGGGCAAGGCTCGTGGTTACATGGTTTTAATGAATGGTTGAAGGGCAAGGCTCGTGTGGTACATGGTTTTAATGAATGGTGAAGGGCAAGGCTCGTGGTGGTACATGGTTTTAATGAATGGTGAAGGGCAAGGCTCGTTGTACATGGTTTTAATGAATGGTGGATGGGCAAGGGCTGGTGGTACATGGTTGTGTAATGAATGGTGATGGCAAGCTCGTGGTACATGGTTTAATGAATGGTGATGGGCAAGGCTCGTGGTACATGGTTTTAATGAATGGTGAGGGCAAGGCTCGTGGTACATGGTTTTAATGAATGGTGATGGGCAAGGCTCGTGGTACATGGTTTTTTAATGAATGGTGATGGGCAAGGCTCGTGGTACATGGTTTTAATGAATGGTGATGGGCAAGGCTCGTGGTACATGGTTTTAATGAATGGTGAAGGGCAAGGCTCGTGGTAAAGGTTTTAATGAATGGTGAAGGGCAAGGCTCGTGGTACATGGTTTAATGAATGGTGAAGGGCAAGGCTCGTGGTACATGGTTTTAATGAATGGTGAAGGGCAAGGCTCGTGTACATGTTTAATGAATGGTGAAGGGCAGGCTCACATGGTTTCAATGGTGAAGGCAGCTCGTGGTACATGGTTTAATGAATGGTGAAGGGCAAGGCTCGTGGTACATGGTTTTAATGAATGGTGAAGGGCAAGGCTCGGGTACATGGTTTTAATGAATGGTGGGGCAAGGTGTGGTACATGTTTTATGAATGGTGAAGGGCAAGGCTCGTGGTACATGGTTTTAATGAAGTGAAGGGCAAGGCTCGTGGTACATGGTTTTAATGAATGGTGAGGGCAAGGCTCGTGGTACATGGTTTTAATGAATGGTGAGGGCAGGCTCGTGGTACATGGTTTTAATGAATGGTGAGAGGGCAAGGCTCGTGGTACATGGTTTTAATGAATGGTGATAGGGCAAGGCTCGTGGTACATGGTTTTTAATGAATGGTGATGGGCAAGGCTCGTGGTACATGGTTTTAATGAATGGTGAAGGGCAAGGCTCGTGGTACATGGTTTTAATGAATGGTTGAAGGGCAAGGCTCGTGGTACATGGTTTTAATGAATGGTGAAGGGCAAGGCTCGTGGTACATGGTTTTAATGATGGTGAAGGGCAAGGCTGTACATGGTTTTAATGAATGGTGAAGGGCAGCATTATAGTTCATTTAGGATAGGACTCTCCCTGGGAGAAGATCTCCAATCAGGTCTGTACCCAGGTGGAGAAAGGCGAATTGAGTGTAGGCTGCAGTGTTGTGGTTATAAAGATGCACACCATTCGGTTATACTGAAACACTTGTTTGGGAAGGCAACGTCACAAAAAACGATGTCGCACACTGCACACCCTTTGAGAATCTCAACTGTAGTGAAAGGTTTAATATTGTTCTTCTGCGTATTGTGTATTTTAATTAAAAAAGCAAAAAATTGCTATGCAATTACCCAGAAATTACAAATACAACTTTAATGGACATTTAGCTAATTTGTTCACAGACCAGTTGCCCTTTAATCATTTTTTTTAATGGACTTACCGGGACCAAGAAGTGGAGATCGGTTCTGTGGAGCACTTGGTTTATGAGTTGGCTGAGGTTCAACCAAACCAGTACTTGGAGGGGAGGTCGGGGCCGTGGGGGAGTTGGTGTTAGTTGGAGGATGGTCTGAGCTACAGGAGCATTCCTATCCCACAGGTTTACACTTTTATGTTATAATTGTTTGGGTCACCCCAGCTGAGTGTACCATCATCAATTTCCATTTTGCGGCGAATAGACGGTGGCGACGGTTCTTGCCAGCCTAGAGTGTCGGAGCAGGGATCATTCTTTTAGCTGGTGGTTGTGCCGACGCTGGTCCACCACCAATACAGATCCATTTGCTACGGATGCTGCTCCTCCCCACCACTCACCATTGTTCTCTTGGGGTTATTGGCCCAGTTTTGCTGTGGAGCCTTCAGCGATTCCCCCAGTTTGTACCCGAATTAGTCTTGGTGCTTTGTGTCACTGCCCCCCCCGCTGGTCCCAGACCGCGAATTCTCATTCCACCCCCGATCCAGTCTTGCTTTCAGAGTCCCAACATGTTCCATTCTTCTTTCCATCAGCCATATGCACTGGACCAGGCGGAACATCATTCCAGTCTCCACCGTAGGGCTCCAGCTCGGGTTTGTTTTTTGCCCTTCACTCCATTGTGGTTTGGCCTTTGAGGCTCACTCCAGGTGGGCGATTTGTCCTCCTGATTGGGGGCCCGCTTCAAGTCTGACCACTTTTGGGCAGCATTTACAACAGTAGAGCTTGTAGGATCCCCCCACCCCCCTGGACCATTTGGCGTTTTATCAACCCACTGCATTTACAGGGGCGGATATAGGTTGGGAGCTCATCCACCCAGATACTGAAGAGGTATTGTACTGTTCATGATGGACCTCTCACTCTTTCCCCTCTGAGTTTGCAGGCTGAGTATTCGAGCATCCCCAGGCCTCGTCCCAATATTCTTCTTTTCAATCTCTGGAATTCGTCAAATTCCCATGCGATATTTGCTTAACTGGGACCTGTCCCCAGCCTGTATTGGAGAGACCCAGGGTCAGATTGTCTGGCAACTGGATCTGTCCTGATCTGCCATTACCTTGTCGCCCCTCTGACCCTCTCCTCCATTTCCGTCAATTGGATTTCCAGTACCCTCGCATCGGTCATTAACTGCGGTGCCAGATGCAACAGTTTTGGCCCTTAAATTCATTTGATCACTCTCCTGCTGATACAGTGTTTTGCATGTTAATGTTAGAATTGTCCCACCCTGTTGATCCTTTACCTTGATGTCATTACTCGAGACCTTACTCCAGTCACCAGTGACACCATTACTTGTGCTAACGTCCGGTATGACCCCAAGCCCGGGATGCATACTTCCAACATTGCCCCTACCTCTTCCATGCCAGTACGCCAGGGTTTGTGGGTGGTCCTGAATCCCAAGCACTGACCCCATTCACATCTTTCTGCACAGGACAGATAGTTTGTTTTGAAGCTTACGTTTTCTGCTCCGTCCTGACCGACCCAGAATTGCCATTAGCTGCAGTAGGGAGGCTCTGGGATCATCCCCCCACACTGAGCTGCCAGTGCCGTCACTGCTAATCCACTGACTTGAGAAGCTGAACTGTTAGCACCAGAAAGGCCTTGCAGGGGGTGGGATATCCCCCCCATTCCAACAGCCATCCCAGTTGGGCAGTCCATTTGTCTGCATTGCATTAATAAGGTTTGGTGAAGAATCATAGGTTAGTGTTATTTGGTCCATCAGTGTTAAGGTTCTGAGGTTGTACGCTGAAAGACACATTCTGAGAATTGGACGTTTGTGGTTCTGTGCTCTCTTGTGACTGTAGGCTTCTCCAGGCCCCTATATAACCAGATGTGTTTCCATTCTGACCAATAGTGCCGACTGGACTAGAAATATTGGAAGGACTCCCCCGCTCCCATAGTGCCTTCGTGTCCAAGTACGGGCCAGGCAGCTGGGTTGGCATTGGGATTAAGGTTAGATTAATGCCAGTATTTGGGTTGAAGCACCCCAGCAGTTCTGACTTCTGCCCTCCCCAGCCATCTGTCGCGACTTACCATCCCCACCGCTGCCCTGGCAGTGAGCAATGCCAGAGTTGGAGCCTGGAGATACACCCAAACTCTGCAAGTTTCCATTACCTTTGCCCCCACCATTCCCTAGGGCACTCTGGTTAGAAGTGCTTTGGATGAGTGTCCATGGCGCCATTATTGCCATTTTTGTTTCTTGTATGTCCAGTGAAGTTGCCTTGGGCACTAGTAGCCATGCTACTTTTCTCTGAGCCACAGTTAGAGCCGAGTCAGTGTCTGTAGTACATTCTGAGGCGATTTACTCTCTGTGCCAGTAATGGAAGGCCACGCTTCCTTGTCAGTCTGTCTATTATCACTTTTATCCAGGTACAAGTGGTTTCCCACCCGGAGAGAAGGCTGCATCCCCTGGGAATTTTCATAATGATCTCCTAAACCACCGTGACCGAGATCTAGTAAAAACAAAAGAATAAATAAGTCTGCGTTCATACAGAGATGAACTAAAACCAGATTCTAACCTTGATCCTATTTATTGTATTTGGTTATACAATCGTTGATTTGTTAACACACACATATAGGATCGCATATATACAAAAGTTTGTACTTGTCTATTAATTTAAAGCCACCAATTAGATGTATGGCCTTTTACCGAGTTCCTGCGGATCAGTGAGCCATGGTTTTTTTGACCATTTCACAAATTTGGTAAAATCTGTCTAAAAAGATGGCTGGTTTTGATTTATTTTTATTAGACTGACTGAAGAAATGTTTAAATAAAGCCGATCGGGTCAGACAGATACTTTCCACTGTGTACCCCACGTTCCAGTCCACATTGGGCGTACATTTGACCAATCCAATTTCAATTAGGAAGCATTGATTGAAGTGTAATTGAGGAGATTTAACTTGCATGGTGTCTTAAAGTTTCGTACACACGTGTGATCGCGGGTGTGCCACAGCAATTTATAATCGTCCCGTGTATTTAATTTAACGGTTCGAAACGGCCGTCGTTCAAGATCTGAACGGCCATTTAAGCCGATAAAGTGCCCATACATGGCACGTATATCAGCTGGAATGGCTGAACCTTCAGATATCCTTGATTGGTGGCTGTAGATTAAGGATGTGTACACACTAGCAGGTGATCGACCCAATATTTTTAGAATTTCCGTCATTTAGAAATGTCTGTGGTACTATGTGCTGCAACCAATCCGATCAGTTTTACGGCCGGATCGGACAACCGTCTTCTATGGGACGATGGAGCAAAAGTGGCGAAAGATCTGTTTGTGCGTACCCAGTTAATAGCATGGTGCAACTTTTGCACTTTTACTCTGCATCAGCCCTGTAGGGTCTCGTTGAAATGGCTGTCAGCAGAATAAAACAAATTAGACAATTTTAGGAAAATGTCCAGGTTCAATCTTGCAGTCAATAAAAAGGTACAATAATGATGAGCCCTGTCAGTAGACCTTCTAGTTATGTGGACAGTAAAGGGACCAGTAACATATTTTCGGTCTTTCCGCGAACGAGCGTTCGGCCGACCCGATCTGCAAGATCCTTCATTTTCAAAGGTCTGCATACACACAGTCCGGAGCGTTCTCCTATGAACACATCATATACACAGCATTGGAAAACGCTCGGACTGTGGGTTTCCTCGGCCGCGGTAGACTTCTCTATAGGGAGTCTAGCCCGGCCGATGGAAATTTTCGGTTCTTTCCCGAACGAGGCGTTCGGCGGCACCCGCCTCGTTCGGAAAGCAAAGGTTCACACAGTAACTATAGCCCTCTATACTGCCAGATTTATCGTTACTGTGTTTACCCAGCTTTAAATAATATCTGATTGGTTGGGGAGCAATTAGCACATTTCAACGATAAGAACTTTTATTACATCACCCTGAATTTCCTTGTTCTTTTTCAAATACACTTAAAAACTGCAACAAAAACGCGTGTAAAAATGCCTTTACCACACATAGAAGCACCATATATCCAAGCAATGTGCAGAGAACTACATTGAAGTTTGGTCTTCACTACAACACATGGAGGTGCTGGATATGGCACGTAATAATGGAGCGGTTCGCCTAACTGTGGGAATATTCCAGCTGAAGCCTCAGATCACAAGCCTGGCTCTAGTTTATGGGCTCATATAACCAGCAACTAAATGCAGAAGAGATCACCAAGAACGTTTGTGTACCCAGCACTACAGATATACCCAGCAAATAGCGTTCTCTCTTATTACACGTATGTTCTCCACCTGCTATCGTGTTTGTAATGCTTATTGCAGAACATCCCGACCCACGAACCACCAGTACGGTACAGTCTGATTCTATCATAACCATCACATTAAACATAAAACATAGAACTACACGACCGGAGGTTTGCCATGTGAATGAAGATTATCTGGACCCCACTGTAAGGTTCTGGTATCGCCTTGCACATCAGTGACTGTTTGTTCAGTACCGAACAGGTGCGAGCCGTTCTTGGCTAGACGGTTTCAGGTAGTCCCTTGGAAGCAATCCTAGGCTGCACTATATTTTTTTATTAGCCATCAGCAGGTATTATTTTGCTTTCTCTTGCGTGATATCTGTAAAGAGCAGCCCTCATCTGACGCCATTTTCTCAAACCTGAACCAGGGCCAAAAAACTAAACCGCACAGTGAAGCAGTCGCCTCGGTGAATCATTATGTCATAACAGATTTAAAGGAAAGAGGAAGCAATTTGCTAACAATATATTTTTAGCCCTCGGGTGACGGACTGGAAGAGGGGAAGGAACGGTGGGAAGGGCTGAGGAAGTTAAATACCTGAGGAAAGGTTGACGCCCAACCATCCTGGAAAACGCTACATTGTGTGCAGAGTCCCCGCACCCTGGCTTACGGCTTCAATATGTCGCCTGTGCACCGTTGAAACCTCTCTTGTAGCTCTGCCAAGTAAATCTCAGGGGCGTGTGACTGGGCAACCTGCAAGCTCATTTGGGCCTTGTCTGCACTGGAAATGCCCTTACAGCACAGGGAGTTCCACCATCGCCCCCCCCTCCCCGCCACACAGTCCCTCCCCCCCTTCAATATGGTTTAGGTATCAACAGCCTCAGATTGTGTTGGATTCTATTTGTAATTGCCGATGTTTATTTATATTAACCTGTGATGTAACAGTGGGAAGAACAATTAACACTTTAATAAACAACACCCAGACGGAGAAATCCATGCTATCATGTTCTCCTCTCCATCTCCCCCTCCTCCACCCCCCTTGCCAGCTTCCTCTTACAAACAGCCTATGAGTCAGACACAGACGTTCCGCGTTAGTATTCAGAACAGGGCCCACATGCATAAACAGCCTGGCTGCCTGCCAGACACTTCATTACTTCACAGCCTCTTTTCAGACAGTCTAGAGCAGCAAATGCAAATGCGATCGCATTAAATCGAACCGCGGAACCTGTTATAAACAAGCTGCACGAGAACAGCAAATCGCAGGAAACTAGAAAAGGTTAAAGGGCTGCGCAGAACATGCAGCTTTACGTTGCACCATATAACAAAGCCTGAAAAAGGTGCCGAGCCGGTTATCTTTCGCAGCCTCTTCTCCTGCAGTGGATCAGACAATGGTACAGAAATGAGATTCTCCTCCAAAGGAGGCAATTTCTGTAGAGCAATGTTAAATACAACAATGCATTCCATTCCCAATAGCAAGACACTATAAACCAAAGGGTTGGGGGAAAAGAGCCAATATGTCCGGAGGAATTCCAGAAATTAGGAAGCAAAAGATGTGGAGGGAAGGTTTCAGATACACCATAAACATACACACCCAGATTTTAACTTCTAAAGCATATGAGAAGTCACAGAGGAATTCCATGACCATTTGAAAGGACGAGACTGCAGGTGGCGTTCTAGAGGTGATGGTACCCCAATATTTCCATGTATTATTGTCCCAAAAAAAATCGGTGGTGTTTTCGTTATCGCTGCCTTCTGTACGTACAGATGCAGTAAATCAACCACATGATCAGTTGCAACGAACGATCAGCCACGCCATCTTTTGCTGTGACCGACAGTTTTTCGGAAATAAAATCCTGTGTACCCGGTCTAAGTCCTTTTGGTCAAGTATCTGTCTGGCAGCCAAAAGGACATCGATTTGGGATTTATACAAGGAAAAACCTTTACTAGATAATGTTCCACTGGTACCACACTCCCCCATGGCTACATCTTGGAGATGCCAGACTGCAATTGGACCTTTATATCATTATTTTGGTCTTGTCCAATCATTTAAACGCGACTGGCACTTGTACAGTGTATTTTACAGACTGTGCTAGAACTCAACATTCCGGTGAGCCCACTGCTACACATGCTCATGGGGGCACATTGTAAAATTGCAAAGGGTTGGAAGCTTATTCACCTCCTTATTAGATCACAGGGTATCAAAGTTAGATATACGGTTGGAATTCTGGGACACAGTCCCTGTTGCCAAACCCATTGAGCACTCAATAAGGTCTCTGAATACCTTGGTGGCCCCTTCCTGTCTATATGCACCCACCACTAGCTTTGCCCTATATAGCATTGATAGGGTTCTTGGAATGCACGTTCTGTGGAGCAACCCATCCATTGTATGATCTTCAGTATAGGGGGCATCATAATCAATTATTTTATAGTTTTTTTCATTCCTTGGTTTAAGCTTCTAATAAGATTCCCCCCCTCCCTCATCCTCCGGTGGGGATGAGCTACATGAATGTTGGCCTAACCTGGGAATGGCTCCTTTATGAACATCTCCCCATACCTCCACACTACTATCCCAAAAAAACTCATGGTTGCGTTAAGTTATGTATCAATCAATGGGCCGTACAACTGATTGTGGGCAGACAATCGGTTTTATTGATGGGTGGTCTGTAGGTCATAAATTGTACTGTGTGTACCAGCACTTACATTGCTAGATTTCCACAATATCATCCAAAATAGATTTGCAGCCTCTGGATTAACTAAAGTTTCCGCAGCCCAGCCTCCACCATGATGAAGGACTTGCTAAACTATCATTATACTCCCAGGCTTCCCTGCAAGACACCGTCATTCCGATATAATGAATTATCAGCTCCCATAGGCAACCCCATAGTTCCACAAACAGTCCTATAGAAAGTCCAATACACAGATGTGCCCTGCCTACCTTTCTGTGCAGCCTTGGAACTTAAGATCGTTTTTCCTATTCCTTGCAGTCTAGGCTGATCGAGTGAGCAGGACAACCAACCCACTGAAATCAAGAGGATTTTTCTGTGTTACTGGGTACAGCTTTTGTTTTCCCAGGGCTATGTGATTTTGTCCAGCAACATCCAGATCAGCACAGACCCAAGTATAAACCGAGGGGAGACTTTCAGGACGATTGTCGATTTAAAGATAAAATCACCTCTGTTTAGCCTGGAATATACAGTAAATATATAGTGACATGCTGCGTGTGACATCTTCAGCCCCCTCCCCTCTTTAGGAAAGTCAGTGGAAAACGGACCTTTATATTGAGGAATGAACGCGTATATTTTTTTCCTCTGTACCATACGATTGGGTAGGTTTAACCTTTCCAAGCCTGTGGAAAATCCGCCACATCTTAATATAATAAAGCCCTACATATGTCTGTATGTCTGTATGTCTCCTTTCCTATTGGGCCAACTCAATCACATGCACGCATTCCCATCACACGGTCCAACTCCGTGCTCCCCATAATTCCCACCACACTTTTGAAGGAAGAAGATGCCTTACAAAAACAACTAGATGAGCAAAATTCCCATAGGAAATAACAACAAAACTAACAATGACGAGCACAACCCTTATTTACCCAACAGACAGTTAGTATATGTGTTGCTGTCTAAAGCATCATTTATCTTTTTAGCTATTTCGCCAGAGGCACAGCTACAGATCTATGGACCCCAAAGCAGGAATTGGACCTGGGCCCACATATCCATCACTGCCCCACCACCCCTACTGCTACCACACTACTTTTCATCTTTTAGATAGGCAGACAGACAGAAGAATAGATAGAAGGGATAACAGACAGGCGCAGTTAGATAGATAGGACACATACAGATAGATATCTTCAGCCTTAACTGTCCCCTTAAGTGTGACAGTCCTGGAACTTTGAAGGGTCTTTTTTTTACTTCTCTTTTTTTAACTTCACTGTCACAATATATCCAGCTAAAAAAATGGAGTACCACCAATACAGAAGAAGGGGAGCTTACATGCACCCCGGAATCAATGCAAATGATTCTCCAGTATTGAATAGGAGAACAAGCTTTATTCTTCTGACGGCGGTTTTCTGCCCACAGCCCTTGGTCATAGGGATGATGCATAAAAAAATTAAAAGCAGTAATCTGTGTCTCACCTCTCAATTGGATGGCGGTTGTTGGGAAAATTTACCTTTTTAACAATGGGGTTCTGTGTTCATTTTCCAATATCATCACACAGTGTGGTCACTGACCATTATGTTCTTTACACATGCTCAGTCCTAAGATACTGCAGGAAAGTTGGTCACACCCACTAGTAGCATTAGCCAATCCTTTACAGGACAGATTAGGTAAGGGAGCATGTGACTGTGGTCAGGGTGTGGCCAGTGAATGTCACACGGTATTTCCTCCATTTCTTTAGGGGGTCACATTTATTTTATTCTATTCATCTATAGTGGTATTTTACAGTTTATTGGTGTGTTTTTTTTAGAGGGGATACTTTCAGATTCTGTAGTGTAAAAATGTGGGTTAGTTCTCCTTTAACTTGATTTTATTATAACAAAATATATATAATATAAAAACAGAATTGTTTGCTGACTTTCCACCCAAACATACCAATAGCCTTCTGCTTTCTGTTAAAATGTCAAGCTGCCTGCTCGACAAACCTTTCATCAAATACAGATTTATTTCACCCACATCAGCAGCCCGTGGACCCTACTGACTAAGTATTCTGCCTCACCAATGCTGAAACATCGCATTCACGGCTCTGTTTAATGCAATAACTTTCACCTAGGGAAAAACACTGATTTTCAAGAAAAGTTTGCAAAAGTAAAGGTCGCCTTTAATGTTGGGAACAATGGTCAAA
Source organism: Hymenochirus boettgeri (assembly GCA_019447015.1). Taxonomy (NCBI): domain Eukaryota; kingdom Metazoa; phylum Chordata; class Amphibia; order Anura; family Pipidae; genus Hymenochirus; species Hymenochirus boettgeri. Next base: position 3,489,358 of record CM033476.1, on the reverse strand, counting down.
TTTGTTTGGAGACTGTTCCGCGCCAGCCACAGAAGCCAAAAGTTTTGGTTTGTTTGTAACAATGTCAAAGGTTTTGAAAAAACAAGGATAGCAAACAAAACTGGTTACACTGTAACCATAATTAAACAAATCAAGATAATAACAGAATATTTCGACTGGAATATATAGCTGAATGTAGGCAAACAACAGACAGGTTTAACCAAAGCTTGACAGCGACAATATCAGGTTATGCTCCTCTGTGCTGACTGCCGAGATTAAAATTCTCACGCTGTCCGTCAACTGCTACACTTTACATAGAGCACTGCACGCAGCCAATCAGGGAGAATCAGGAAATATATTCCAGAAAACTTTATGGCAATGCTGTAGATTCATATACTAACTCAAATAATGTAAAACACCATTCATGTTAATGACCCCAGGTAACTACAGTACAGCTCTCTATATTTATACATAGAAACACACTGGTAAAATTAATTATGTTAAAGGCTCAATTGGCGGTCCCCTGAAAAAGTAATGGTTAAATAAATATAATATAACATTAATATAATTAAATAAAAGCCCTTGTTGTACCTTAAATTAACTACTGGATCGCACGTCTAGGTAAAGCTTGTGGGAAGTGTATTTTGGAATGTTTACACACACCATTTCCATAACACTTAATGGGCAAAAAAAATTAAACCCACACCCCCACACCATCTGGATCCATTTTGCGGCCATGGCACCTAGCTGAAAAGCGTCTCCATTGAAAGTAGCCGTGTCTTGATTGGCAGCCGTGTGTCTGTGAAACCCCAGTACTGCAACAGTTAGAAATCTGAAGGGATAGGCCACCTTGCACATTTTAACATGCCAGTGCGATCCGAGTTAAAAAGTGCACGCTAATGTTGGCGCGTTACTCTGGCACACTTGGTGTGCTGCAATCCACTGCCCATAGCGCATACGATTTGCACAAAATGGCAGATCGCTTCGCAGGGGAGTGCCGGAAAACCACTTGCAACCGTGGCTTACCCTGAATGCCAATAAACCCAAGCTGCTTCCTATGAGCATGCTAAAGGCCTTAACCAAGTCAATTAAATGCTGTAGAGGGGGTGTGAAACAAATATTGCCATTAATACAGACTACCCCTTAGTTTCCATGAGGCACCTAGGAGCATGCATAGCAGCCAATATAATAGTAGAATGATTCCAGAGGACATGGTAGCTATAGCAACATATTTTTAAAGGGTCATTCTTTCTAAAGATGAATTTATGAGGGTGGAGTTTCCTTTAAAGCGTCAGACAGAGCAATGACTTGCTCAGTATTCTGTATCCTGAAATGTTCGTTACTGATTTAAAGGAAAACTATGGTGCGTTTAAAAAAAATACATTTTTAATTAAAAAAAAATTACCTGAGGCAGGAGGTAGGATTGGTAGTTCCTACCTCCACATAATACTGTGAGGCGCACACCAGCGTGAAGAAAACAGCTTCTGCCAGGCTTCTTCAGTGCTTCAGCACTATCTTTAATTAAGGAAAGTCCAGGACACAAACCTGGCAGATGAAAACTGTATGTGCTGGTGCTACTCAATGAAATTATATTAAAAGGTAGGAATAAGCAATCCTACCTCCTGCCCCAGGTACTTAATGGTATTAATGTTTTTTTCACTGGAGATACCCTTTAAATTGTTACATTATGGTTACTAATAAATGTGTCTAACATTCACAACAGATAGACGCTCTACGCGAGTGTGTCTTTGTGTATGATGAGCTCCACCAGCCCCTTGCGAGGAGGGGGGCTCACCCTGGCTTGTCAGATACTGTGCTGTGTTACCGATAGTCAATATCCCAGCAGGCAGTGGCTGTCCTCTTTTCAAAAGTTGCTTCTGTTCTGCTGACGGAAAGGCGGCGGTGGCACCTCAACGCGGAGATAACGTGAGCCGCAGGCTGCTGGCCATTGGCAGGTGCCGTTTGCCATTGCTGTTGGGACAGTGCTGGTGGAAGTACTGGTAACAGAGGCCTGGGGCTGGTTGGAACTGGTCTTGATTGGTTCGGCACTAGAAGTAAAATATACACATAATATTAGTATCAATTTACGATATGAAGCATTTCTATTGAGTAGGTTACAATGTTATTAAATGGCCAGATCACCCTCAAATAAAAAAGAAAATATTGGTTAAACAACCACCCAAACAGCAAAACTGCTATAGCAAAAAGCTAAGAGATGTAAGTCTACACCTGAAAAGCTTCACATTGGGGCGCAGTAGTGGGTTAATTTTAGTTTGGGGGGTGGACATGCGTTTAATAACCGTGTAGATACACAGCAGCAGGAGCCAGTGTGTATGGGCTGCGCAGTATTATAATGAAAATGCTCATAGCCTATATAAGCATCCAGGGAATTGTTCTTCAATTCCAGTCCATTTGTCAAGCGTTTTTCTTTTTCTCATGTACCTAGTGTGGAAATTCTCTACATTATCATTTATTAATTCACGGTTGATCACTGCTGACGTTAGGGAATGTGCAATTACCAGCAACCTAAGGGCTAAGTTTACATTCAATCAGTGCGCTGTGTTTTGCGATGTGTTCCTGGTGTGTTTTGTATGTTTGTGTGTTACCCGTCGTTAATAGAAAATGTGTGTTTCGCGGGCAGAAATGTGTAAAGCACTGAATGTTAAACAGGATATCTGAGAAAACGAAAGGTCAATTCTGACTATTGTGAATGGGGGAAAAGCTTATTTTATTAAATGCAAATGTGCCTAGGTTATTTCTAAACAGGAAGGAAAATTACTCATAAAGGCCACTAAGTGGCAGAGCTCAGAACCAGTCAAATGAGGAATTTCCTTGCGTCAAACAAATACAGTGACAGTGTCCTTACTTAGTGTCCCTTACTTAGTGTCCTTACGTAGTGTCCGTTACTTAGTGTCCCTTACTAGTGTCCCTTACATAGTCTGACTTTTAGGCTGAGGTCACACTATGCAACGTGCGGTGGAAAGCAACCGGCGGCACTATGTTACCCGTGTTACATTCGATGCCCTCGTCCGCAAAACTCTGCCGAGATTTCTGCAAAAAACTGGTGATCGTTGTGTGCCAAAGAAACGGCGATCGCAGCACTCGATATGCACTGTTCAGTGATTCTCACGCATAACGGAGCACTATTGCGATCATTAACGTTCAAGGAAGTGCGGGGGTGTATCCAAAAGGTGCTTATAGAAAGGAAAGCTTTATAGCCGGATGGAGATTTTGTTGGTGGCCATTAAGGTGCACCACCTGTCGGTCATGTATAGGAAAACAAGAGCCGTCCCTCCAAGGGACCTACATTTGTGTCGGATATAAGGGAGTTTTGAAATTTGATGTGCAGAATTAAAGAGGGAACTTGCAACATTGCAGGAATCGGTCAAACCTTATGGGACAACAGGAGCCCCAGGGAAAGTAAAGCAATGGTGGGAAAAGGTGTAGATAGAGAAGAAGGAATGTAGTATTATATGGGATGGAAGAGAAGAGTGCTTTTCCAAGCTAGTCAGCCAGCACCACACTGCAGTTTTAAATGCTCAGCAGGTAGTGGAACTCCTAACATGTAAAAATGCAATACTCCTTTCTCAACTTACTTGTAGACTGGGGTATCTCCTCCCGTTCATCATGGCCACTCCCCCCCCTGTGCGCGCTCACACACTTCTGGTTTTATTCTGACGCGCTGTGAAGATCATCTGAGGGTGTGCAAAAGCTCTGAGCTTTCACAGTGTGCAGAAGAGGAGGAGGGGCTGATGAATGGTAAGGATATCTAGGCTACAAGTACGTATGAGAAAAGGGAGTCTAGCGTGTTTGACCTAATTGGGTCACAAGGACAGCTAAAGGTGGCCATGCACTGAACATCAATTTTGTGACGGGGATGTAACAACCATAATGACAACGCAAAGTGAGCAGGCCAGGTAAAAATGGTGAAAGAGCTGTTTTATTCTAGCCCTAGGTGCAGCATGTTATCTCAGTACTTAAAAGGGTAATTCTAGATCTGCAAGTTTAACATCAGTGTGTGGGAAGAGACTGGAACATTTGTTATGTGATCATTTTCTGGACTATGTATCCAGGACTGACCTCACAGTAAAACAGATAAAGTTAGAACAGAGAAACCAGGGGAGCTGCAGATCCACGGTGAGATAAAAGGAGGGCAAGTCACTCCTTAATGTTCATCCCACGTGCAAATAAGGAGATTACATAGTCTGACCTTGTATTTAGTCTTAATAATCCGGCCTCCTAATGGATCCCTATTATAACATTGCGGATGTGATTGCACCTTCCCCCATAACTACCTCCTAATGGAATCACGCAATAAGCTCTCTGTGCACAGATATGTTCGTGTGAACCTTTCCCTGGTGGCACGCATATGAGACAGGTACACATGGTGCAAACTACGACTCGACGCTGAATGATCGGTGACCTTGCTGCCATTCTACCAGAATAGGAACTCCTCAGGACTTCTAATATCCTTATAATTATCCGTACGGATACATTATCCTTATAATACATGAGTGTGTACCCGAGTTCCCTGTTAACTCAGTCTGTTCACTGTACCCTTTTAGGACACAGACTCGCTCAGTGACTTCTAATATCCTTATAAATTTACAGAGGGGATTACATATCCGCTTCTAATACATGAGTGGTACCCAGAGTCCCTGTAGTAACTCCGTTCTGTATCCTTGTACCTTTATATAGACACAGATCCTCAGTGATTCTAATCCTTATAATTACAGTAGGGGGAGTACATTATCCCGTCTAACTACATGAGTGGTACCCAGAGTTCCCTGTATAACCAGTCTGGTCCTTGTACCCTTTATCTAGACAGCATTAATCCCAGTGACTTCTACTAGTCCTTATCATTGACAGTAGGGGATACATTATCCCTTATAATACAGAGGTTACCCAGGGTTTCCCTGTATAACTCCAGTCTGTGTCCTTGATACCTTTATATAGACACAGAACTCTCGTGACTTCTAATATCCTTTATAATTTCAAGTAGGGACATATCACCTTATAAGACATGAGTGGTAACCCAGAGTCCCTGTATAACTCAAGTCTGTTAATTGTCTTGTTATCTTATATAGACCCAGAAACTCCTCAGTGACTTCATATATCTATAATTTTACAGTAGGGTTACCTTAGTCCCTATAATACATGGTGGTACCCGAGTTCCGCCCTGTATAAACTCAGTCTGGTCCCTTGTACCGTTATATATACACAGAAATTCTCTGTGCACTTCTAAATCCTTATAATTTACAGTAGGGGATGCATTACCCTATAATCATGAGTGGTACCAGCAGTTCCCTGTATAACTCAGTCTGTGGTCCTGTGTTACCGTTTATATAGACACAGAACTTACTCAGTGACTTCTAATATCATTCTAATTACTAGGGATACAGTACCCTTATAACGACATGAGTGGTACCAGAGTTCCCGTGTCATAACTCGTCTGTGTCTTGTACCTTAGTTGACACAGAAACGTCGCAGTGACTTTCTAATATCCTTATACTTTACAGTAGGCGGATACACTTGTCCCCTGTATAATACATAAGTGGTCCCAGAGTCCTGTTGTCTAACTCAGTCTGTTCCTTGTACTTTATATTACACAGAACTCCTCTGTGACTTCTAAGAATCCTTAAATGTTCGTAGGTGGGATAGTATCCTTATAATACATGAGTGGTACCAGAGTTCCGCTGTAAACTCAGTCGGTGTCCTTGTACCTTATAGACGGAACTCCTCAGTGACTTCAATTATCTTATAATTTTAGCAGTAGGGGATACATTCATTCCTATATAATACATGAGTGGTACCCAGAGTTCCCTTGGTATAACCGTCGGTGTCCTTGTACTTTCTATGGACCACACGGAACTCCTACACGTCGACTATCTAATATCCTTATATTACAGAGGGTACATTATCCCTTATAAATACAGAGATGGTACCCTGAGAGTTCCGTATAACTCAGTCTGTGTCCTTGTACCGTTTTATAGACACAGACTTCTTGTGACTTCTGAATATCCTTATAATTACAGTAGGGGGATATTTTTACTTTTGTTAGATTATAAATACAATAAAATATTTATATATAGAACAAAATCTATTTCCAGTGTGTATGGGGATACATTATTCCACAAACATAAATAATGTTTATAGCTTGTGGTTATAAGAAACAACAATGGAATAATTGTATGGTTTATAGGACACACCTAGGCTTTTGGCCATTAAAAATGAGCTTCTTTCAGCTAAGATATATCGAACCATCCCCCAAAGGACACTTTCTGGCATACATGAGGATTTGATACTTCGGGCCTGCCGACCTTCCCCCTGTCACATGACAACACTCCGGATACACCGCAGCCAAATTAAAATATAGCTATGTCGCCATATTAGAAAAAGTACTTTTCTCGTACGATCGGTCGTTAATAGAGCAAGGCCGCTGAATTAAAGTAAACAAATTTGATTGCCCACTTCCAGTCAAATCTGACTATGTGGGGTTGATGTTAATGTTGATTAAAGTAATTTATTCGTATTTTAAGTGGCTGTTAATTAGACTTGCAGTAAACTGTACTGCTTGTAGCTTTATCTCGCAGCAGACCTTGGGGACTTTAATAGTTATTGTGGATTCCATAATACTGCCAACAATCAGCCAAGTTCCCGAGAACAGGCTGTAACCCATTGTCCAATCAAAAATAGTTAGCCACTGCTGAAACGTTTAAAGGGCCAGTCCACTCCCTTTAAACCACTTTTAAACAATAGAACACCGCACCCCTACTCTGGGTCAAATATGTGTTCAGGGAATTCCCTGGTCGCCTCAAACATTACCTTATTGCTTGGTGAGCTCTCGCAGCTCAACAGCTCTGCGCTAAGTCACTAGCAGTGCTCAACATCATTGGCCTGACTACTTGGCTACCGCACGGGCTGAAGAGGAAGAGCTGGAAAAGGCTAATGAAAATGAGATGGACCAAGGAACGACTTCAAAAGGGGCCTCAACACTGAAGTCATTAGCCAGGCAAAATAGCTAGACGCACAGGACACAGCATTATTGGCAGATACTGGCCTTATATACCTTGTCCGTTGTAGGGTATGTAGAGTAAAGTTGCTCTAAACTGAGATTAAAAGTAAAACAATATTGACGAGAACTCAGGAACTGAAATTCTGAATGTACAAGGCTTGTACAAAAGAACCTGGCCTTATACAGGAACAGAGCATCTATGTCTATCTAAGTTACTCTCTAAGCGATGTATAAGACTAGGATCATAATAATTGAGAATGTTGTCCTAATAGAGATTAGTATAGCTTAAACCATGATAATTCTATATCCTTAGGCAAGATATTGATCTAAATTCAGAAAAGTGGAACATTGTTTCAGTTTTCCTAGTCCATCCACCTAGGAGACACCTACGCACACGTTCATTTTTGTTCTAGTGTCTCACTACAGTATACGTTTTGTCAAGAATGAGTTTTTGGGCATTACAGCATATAAATTGAAAATGTTTGTGTCTTGACAGTTGAGCGAGAGGAAGGTGTGTGTTGCGTGGCATTTTGTGTGCACAACAGATTTTTTGTTTTATTTTGCAGTTGTACCCACTTTGTTTATCTCATTTAAGTGAGTGTTACATTGTGGCAGATTAGCCCACAGATCTGGTATTTCCTGTTCTAACACACTCTTCTTTCCCAAATTCTGGTGCAAGCCACAAGCGCAGGTGAAGGCTATAAAACATTTCACGCAGTCAACAGTAGAAAACAGGTGATTGCCGCCTTTAAATTTCACTACAGAACTGTAATAAATTGTTATTGGAAACATTATGTGGTTGACAAAAGTAGCTACAGCTGCATTTCTGTCCATATGAATAAACAAATAGTAAAAACATTGATTGTCCCTGTTATGTAATTGACTCTTGAAGGTTGATATTTTGGCCGCTAAGGTTGATTGGGTTGGAATATTGTCTTTTTCCTGCGACTGGTACACACGCAGAAGCATCGTCATGATACTATTTCTATCAAGGCTTTCGCTTATTTATAGTTTCGTGAAGATGAGGTCTGTAAGATACGTCCCCCATATTTGCATTGGAAGGGTTATTTTAAAATAAACATTTTCTTCTTAAACGGGCAAGTTAACCCATCAAGAAAATGATTTGAGGTCAAAATTGCAATACTAGATAGGCAAGATGTAAGCCTAACTGTAAAGTATTTCTGGTTTCCGCGTTCTTACTTGACAAACTGAAAGGATTCAGAACAGGAATGAGGGCAGAAGGGGGGAGGTAATTTTTTTCTGCACAAACAGATTAGCACTAATAACAGTATAAACCAAAGGGATACAGATCCCCTTATTGGGAGAGGGGAGGGGTAGAATTGTGCTGTAGGATATTTGTCACGATTATAGATAATATGGGTCTGGTTTTATTAGCTTAGTTTCACATTTGTTGTACAGATGTCCTACTGTTGCCAAATAAAAATGTTAGAATGTGAATCAAACATTACAAGCACACACAAATTACTGAAATCATCTGACACATATAGATGGCAGGTTTACATATCCATGCTGAGATCACTTAACCTTAAGCTAAACTTAGCAGTAGTAACTTTACAGTAAAAGACGGCTATTTTAAAAGGAGAACAAAAAAACTAAAATAAAAGGGCAGATCCAAATATCCAATAATTTTTACTATTGTAAAAAAGAATTGTCAACCGCCCTTCTGAAAATCAGCCTTTTGAGAATAGAATCTTTCGGGGTTACTGGTCATCTGTGATGACACTACAGACAGCTTTTGAGAGTTGCCTTGTGTGGGTTCTGGACGGCAAAAAAGGTCCCTTGTGCACGTGCTAACTAGTTCGGCGCCTCATGCTTAGCTCATGAAAATCGAAAAGTACCCCCAGAGTCCCAATCTACCAGTCTCCACAGCCAATAGACAGTGATTTTGATTAGCTGATTTAGAAAACATTGGTGCTCTCAAGCAACTGAAGGAAGCCGTTAACCTTGATATTTGAATAAAGCACACAGGACCCACCATTAACACTTTATATTTGTGATCATTATGCAGGCAACAGGTTGAGTTTTTTATGTGTTTATTTCTCCACACAGGTGTACTAGATTTACAGAGTGTGGCATTGCTGGCAAGAGACTGTTTAAAGGGCAAGTCACCCTCAAAAGAAATGTAGGTGACTTTTGACAGAAGAGCCCCACAAACCATACTTAATCGCTAGAGATGGACTAGAACTCTAACCAAGTTCAGAGCCGAACTATTCAGTTGAAGGACTCAGGACTTCTCGGAACTTCCCGGATTCTCGACTTTCGATAATTAGCGAATGTCAAGGGGCGCAAAATATGCGGGCGAGTAAAATGTCTATTATACCAATACTCGGTAGTAAATATAGAATATCGAATATGCGATAGAGTAAAAATTCGATTATACAATCACGAGCAAATATGAATTATGATAGTGTGAGTAAAATGTCGATTATACCAATACAACGAGCAAATATCGATTATCGAATATGTGAGTAAAATGTCTTATTATACCAATACAACGAGTAACATATCGAATTACGAATATGTGAGTAAAATGTCTGATATACCAATACGCGAGTAATATCGTAATTATCGAATACCGCGAGTCGTTTAGGGTAATTATCCGAATGTTTGACGTGAGAACTCGAAAGTTAGCGCAGTGAGAGTAAATCGGTTTGTTCAAAAGTCCTGGATATGTGAACATGTCACCCAAGACATTCCGTCCCACACGCATTTACTAAGTTTTTTATAGTGTGTATTTTATTGTATTTCATTTGACTTTTTCAATTACTTGTCTCCCTTGCTGTAATGGTCCATTTTTGAACTTGCCATATAGTTCGAAAATGGACCGAACTTCCGAAGTTCGACATCTCTAGCTTATTCGTAATACTTACCTTAGCAAGGTTTAACACATTACCTACAAACACCTTTTTCCCTTGCCGCTCAAAGACACATCCATCCGTTCTGATTACGTCTAATTATCCATGCCGTTACAGCAGCAAGGAAGCATTTTCAGGATGTCTTGCAGAGTAGAAAGGCCCAAGCGCGACGGATCAGGTGTGCGAGTGAGAATGTTAGAGAAGCATCTCCTTTTGTATACATAAGGAAGTAAAAAGTTGTTGGGGACTTTTGTATAAGTGTCGAAATTGTCTTTCTGAGGGGTATATCAAACATGTCAATCAACGACATGCCAATTATTTGTCTGAAATTGTTTAGGGGAAATTTTCCTACATACAAGCCCTCCTGCTGATCCTTCAATGTTAATAGAATATGTGCACACACTCCATATAATTAGAGATGAATTGCGGCAGAGATTACTCTGGATTGCAGGTTCACTATTCATTAAACCACCCCCTGCGAACTTGCTTCGTGTTTCATAAGTGACGCCATTAAAGGGGGAAAAATGAGGTAGGTTGAGTATGCTATACTTTGACACATTCCCTTTAAATGGCATAGGAACACTGTTGAAATAAGTATTGTCATTGTTTGTGCTGAGATCAGGTCAATTCATTACCTCAACTTGTCTACAGTATAGTGAATTGAAAGTGACGGGGCAACCTGTGTCGCTCCCCGTCCCATGACATGCTATTTCATTGTCTTTCGAAACAACCCCCATCCACAAAAAACCTCCCTAAGACGTTAGCTTTGCCTAATCGATCACTTTTGGAGAGAAATTTTCATTTTCATGTGGTAGCCTTAAAATAATCAAAATTTTTGGGGGCAGTGCTCAGTGGCTTTTAGAGTATAGCTTGTAGTGCAAGTAATTGCGTGAAGGTACAGTAATATTTCTTTCGCTTGATCATGTGAACAGTCTCGCTGATTTATAGGCTTCCCTGGGTTTACTCTGTGCTGTTCTGATGCTTGCTTGGTCTGTATATATACCTATCCACCACTAGGGGCACTGCGGGGTTTACTCTGTGCTGTTCTGATGCTTGCTTGGTCTGTTTAGCTCCCAAAAACCTCTGCACACAGGAATAAGGTTGCCAACAATTAAAAACAATAAAAAGCACTAAAAAACCTTGCAGGAACAGTCCATTAGCCGTTGTTGAAGTTGCACCTCTCTGCTATGGTGTGGCCCCTTTAACTCGTGGTGGTCTTGTGGTGAGGTATAATCAACTCGGTAATGGCTTGTGAGGTAGTTCCTACTGATTTTTAAAGAGATCTTATTTATTTTTTACTTTTTGTTTTAATCCTTCCCCTACCCATACCCCATAGCACAAGCAAGATAAAGATTTTATAAACAATTCAGTGGAGCCACCCTACTCAAGTAGACATCCCCTACCACTCCATAGCGCGGAAGTAACCCAGTCTACTATTATTTCTATTAGGGGCTGTACTTCTAAATGATATATAACCAGGGGGATCTCGATGGCTGTAAGTTACTCAGTAGTTATATAACCAGGGGATCTCGATGGCTGTAAGTTACTCAGTAGTTATATAACCAGGGGATCTCGATGGCTGTAAGTTACTCAGTAGTTATATAACCAAGGGCGATCTCGATGGTGTAAGTTTAATCAGGAGTTATATAACCAGGGGATCTCGATGGCTGTAACGTTACTCAGTAGATATATTAACCAGGGGATCTCGATGGCTGTAAGTTTACTCGTAGTTATAAACCAAGGGATCTCATGGCTGAAAGTTACTGCAGTAGTTATATAAACCAGGGGATCTCGATTGTGTTCTGTAAGTTTAACTCAGTAGTTAATAACCAGGGGCTCGATGGAGTACAAGTAGATACATGGACTCGATGGCTGTACAGTTACTCAGTATTATATAACAACGAGGGGATCTCGAATGAGCGTAAGTAAGTTAATCAGTAGTTTAATAACCGGGTCTCGACTGTAGTATCGATATTCTGGGACTTCGTGCTGTAAGTTACTCAGAGTTATAACCAGGATCTCGATGGCTGTAAGTGACTCAGTAGTTATTACCAGGCGGATCTCGATGGGCTGAAGTTACTCAGTAGATATATATACCCAGGGATTTAGCGTAACTCTATTTTATATCATGGATGTGCTGTAAGTTACTCAGTAGTTTTATATAACCCAGGACTCGATGGCTTGTAAGTACTCAGTATATATAACAGGGGACTCGCTGGTGTAAGTACTACAGTAGTGATATTAACCAGGTGGGAATCTCGACGGGCTGTAAGTTACTCATAGTTCTAAACAGGGGAGTCTCGATGGCTGGTAAGTTACTCAGTAGTATATAACCAGTGATTCGGGTGTTTACTGTAACAGATCTCGATGGCTGTAAGTTACTCAGTAGTTATATAACAGGGGGATCTCGATGGCTGTAAGTACTTCGTAAGTTATAACCAGGGGGGATTACCTGATGGATCTGTGAAGTTACTCAGTTAGTTATATAACCAGGGGATCTCGGAGTAGCTGTAAGTTACTCATCGTTAGTTATAAACCAGGGGGATCTCGATGTGCCTTTAAGTTACTCCAGTAGTGTATATAACCGGGGGATCTCGATGGCTGTAAGTTACTCAGTAGTTATATAACCAGGGGATCTCGATGGACTGTAAGTTAATCAGTAGTTAATAACACGGGGATATCGATGGCTGAAGTTTCTCAGTCAGTTATATAACCAGGGGGATCTCGATGCGTAAGCTTACGTAGTTATATAACCAGGGGATCTGATGGCTGTAAGTTACTCAGTAGTTTATATAACCAAGGGGGATCTCGAGGCTGTAAGTTACTCATATTTATAACGGCAAGGGGATCTCGAGGCTGTACGTTACTCAGTAGTTATATCACCAGGGGGATCTCGATGGCTTGTTAAGTTACCGTAGTTATATAACCAGGGGGATTCGATGGCTGATCGAGTTACTCAGTAGTTATATAACCGGGGATCGCGATGTAGCTCAGTATTTAACGTGGTACTCGAGATAAAGATCAGTAGTTATATAACCAGGGGACTCGATTGGCTGTAAGTTGTAGCTTTACTCAGTAGTTCTAACCAGGGGATCTCGTGGCTTCAAGTTACTCGAGTTATATAACAGCGGGGATCTCGATTGGCTGTAAGTTACTCAGTAGTTAATACCAGTGATCTTGCTTATTATACATATTAACCAGGGGGGATCTCGATTGGTGTAGTTGACTCAGTAGATATATAACCAGGGGGATCTGTCGATGGCTGAAGTTACTCAGGATAGTAGTTATGTAAAAACCAGGGGATCTCGAGCTGTAAGTTACTCAGTAGTTATATAACCAGGGGATCTCGAATGGCGTAAGTTACTCAGTAGTTATATAACCAGGGGATCTCGATGGCTGTAAGTTACTCATAGTCTATATAACCAGGGGATCTCGATGGCTGTAAGTTACTCAAGTAGTTATAAACCAGGGGGGATCTCGATGGCTGTAAGTTATCCGTGAGTTATATAACCAGGGGGATATCGATGGCTTGAGTAATCAGAGTTACTAACCAGGGGGGGATCTCGATGGTGTAGTATAATCGAGTAGTAGTTAAACCAGGGGTCTGATTATCCCCTGGTTTAATAAACTACTGAGTAACCTTACAGCCATCGAGATCCCCCTGGTTTAGTATAACTACTGATAACTTTACAGCCTATCGAGATCCCCTGGTTATATAACTACTGAGTAACTTACAGCCATCGAGCCTGTATAACGAGCTACACATCGAGATCCCCTGGGATTATCCTAGACACGCCTGGTCTTATCATACGAGTAGCTACGTAGAGGATCCGTTATACTCTGCACTAGCCATCGAGATCCCTGTGTTTATATAACTGAGTAGACTTACAGCCACGGATCCCCTGGTTATATACTACTGAGTAACTCTACAGCCATCGGAATCCCCCTGGTTATATAAACTTACTGAGTAACTTCCAGCCACGAGATCCCCCCGGGTTATTAACTACTGAGTTAACGTTACAGCCATCCGATCCCCTGGTTATATAACTCCTGAGTAACTTACACTACAGCCATCGAGATCCCCCTGGTTATATACACTGAGTAACTTACAGCCATCGAGATCCCCTGGTTATAAACTACTGAGTAACTTACAGCCTCGAGATCCCCTGTTATATAACTACTGAGTAACTTACAGCCATCGAGATCCCCCTGGTTATATAATCTCTGAGTAAACAATTACAGCCATCGAGATCCCCCTGGTTATATCCTACTGAGTAACTTAACAGCCATCGAGGTCCCCCTGTTATATAACTAACTACTGAACTTACAGCTATCGAGTCCCCCTGGTTTATACTACTGAGTAACTTACAAGCCATCGAGTCCCCTTGGTTATATAACTACTGAGTAACTTACAGCCATCGAGATCCCCCTGTTATATAACTACTGAGTAACTTACAGCCATCGAGGTCCCCTGGTTTATACTACTAAGTGAACTTACACGCATCGAGATCCCCTGTTATATAACACTGAGTAACTTACAGCCATCGAGATCCCCTGGTTATATACTACTGAGTAACTTCCATCAGGCTTAATCGAGATCCCCTGGTTATATAACTACTGAGTAATTTACAGCCATCAGAGGATCCCCCTGGTTATATAACTACTGAGTAACTACAGCCATCGAGATCCCCCTGGTTTATATAACTACTGAGTAACTTACAGCCATCGAGTCCCCCTGGTTATATATCTACTGAGTAACTTACATACAGCCATCGAGATCCCCCTGGTTATTAACACTGAGTAACTTACAAGCCATCCAGATCCCCCTGGTTATATAACTACTGAGTAACTTACAGCTCATCCGAGATCCCACCTGGTATAAATATACTACCTGAGTAACTTACAGCCATCGAGATCCCCCTGGTTATATAACACTGAGTAACTACATACCGTCCATCGAGATCCCCCTGGTTATATAACTACTGAGTAACTTACAGCCATCGAGATCCCCTGGTTATATAACTACTGAGTAACTTACACGCCATCGAGATCCCCTGGTTATATATCACTGAGTAACTTCCAGCCATCGAGATCCCCTGGTTAATAACTACTGAGTAACTTACAGCCATCGAGATCCCCTGGTTATATAACTACTGAGTAACTACAGCCATCGAGATCCCCTGGTTATATATCTCACGAGTAAACTTAACAGCCATGAGATCCCCCTTGGTTATATAACTACTGAGTAACTTACAGACAGCCTCGATATCCCCTGTTTAAAATTCGAGATACTTACAGCCATCGAGATCCCTGGTATAATACTACTGAGTAACTTACAGCCATATCGGATCCCCTGTTATATAACTACTGAGTACTTACAGCCATCGAGATCCCCTGGTTATATAACTACTACTACTGAGTAACTTACAGCCATCGAGATCCCCTGGTTATATAACTACGGATAACCTTACCGCCATCGAGATCCCCTGGTTATATAACTACTGATAACTTACAGCATCAGAGATCCCCTGGTTAATAACTACTGAGTTAACTTACAGCCACGAGATCCCCTTGGTTATATAACTACTGAGTAACTTACAGCATCGAGATCCCCTGGTTATATAACTACTGAGTAACTTACGCATCGAGATCCCGCTGGTTATAACTACTGAGTAACTTACAGCCATCGGTATCCCCTGGTTATATACTACTAGTAACTTACAGCTATCGAGATCCCCTGGTTATATAACTACTGAGTAACTTACAGCCTCGGATCCCCCTGTTATATAACTACTGAGTAACTTACAAGCCATCGAGATCCGCCCTGGTTATATAACTACTGAGTAACTTACAGCTCATCGAGATCCCTGGTTATATAACTACTGAGTAACTTACAGCATCGAGATCCCCTGGTTATATAACTAACTGAGTAACTTACAGCCATCGAGATCCCCTGGTTATATAATACTGAGTACTACACTAATCGATCCCCTTGGTTTATAACACTGAGATGATAACTTACAGCTATCGAGATCCCTGGTTATATAACTACTGAGTAACTTCACAGCCATCGAGATCCCCTGGTTATATAACTACTAGTAAACTTACAGCCATCGAGAATCCCTGGTTATATAACTGACTGAGTAACTTACAGCATCGAGATCCCTGGTTATATAACTACTGAGATATACCGCTATCGATATTCCCCTGGTTATATAACTACTGAGTAACTTACAGCCTATCGAGATCCCCTGGTTATATAACTACTGATAACTTACAGCATCGAGATCCCCTGGTTATATAACTACTGAGTAATACTTACAGCTTCGAATCCCCTGTTATATAACTACTGAGTAACTTACAGCTATCGAGAATCCCTGGTTATATAACTACTGAGTAACTTACAGCCATCGAGATCCCCTGGTTTTATAACTACTGAGTACACTTACAGCATCGAGATCCCCTGGTTATATAACTACTGAGTAACTTACAGCCATCGAGATCCCCTGGTTTATATAACTAAGCTGATGTAATCTTACAGCTCATCGAGATCCCCTGGTTATATAACTACTGAGTAACTTTACAGCCACACGAGATCCCCTGGTTATAACTACTACTGAGTAACTTACAGCCATCGAGATCCCCCTGGTTATATAACTACTGAGTAACTTACAGCATCGAGTCCCCTGGTTATATAACTACTGAGTAACTCAGCATCAGATCCCCTGGTTATATACTACTGAGAACTCAGCCATCGAGATCCCCTGGTTATATAACTACTGAGTAACACTACGCCATCGAGATCCCCTGGTTATATAAACACTGAGTACACTTACAGCATCGAGATCCCCCTGGTTATTAACTCTGAGTAACTTCAGCCATCGAGATCCCCTGGTTATAAACTATCTGAGTAACTTACAGCCATCGAGATCCCTGGTTATATAACTACTGAATAACCTACAGCCCATCGAGTCCCCCTGGTTATATAACTACTGAGTAACTTACAGCTATCGAGATCCCCTGGTTATATAACTACTGAGTAAACTTACAGCCATCGAGACCCTGTTATATACTACTGAGTAACTTACACAGCATGAGATCCCTGGTTAAAACTACTGAGTAACTTACAGCCATCGAGATCCCCGTGGTTATATAACTAACTGAGTAACTTACAGCCATCGAGATGCCCTGGTTTTTATAACTACTGAGTAAACTTACAGCTACGAGATCCTCCGTGTGTGGTTATATAACTACTGAGTAACTTACAAGCCATCGAGATCCCCCTGTTATATAATAACTGAGTAACTTACAGCCATCGAATCCCCCTGGTTATATAACTACTGAGTAACTTACAGCCTCGAGATCCCCCTTGGTTTATATAACTACTGAGATACTTAATGCAGCAGTCGAGATCCCCTGGTTATATACATACTGAGTACTTACAGGCCATCGAGAGTCCCCTGTTATATAACTACTGAGTAGTTACAGCCATCGAGATCCCCTGGTTATATAACTACTGAGTAACTTACAGCCAGCGAGATCCCCTGGTTATAATAACTACTGAGTAACTTAACAGCCATCGAGATCCCCTGGTTATATAACTACTTAGTAACTTACAGCCATCGAGATCCCCTGGTTATATAACTACTGAGTAACGTTACAGCCATCGGAATCCCTGGTTATATAACTACTGAGTAACTTACAGCCATCGAGATCCCCTGGTTTATATAATACTGAGTAACCTACAGCATCGATCCCCTGGTTATATAACTACTTGAGTAACTTACAGCCATCGAGATCCCCTGGTTATTATAACGCTGAGTAACACTTACAGCCATCGAGATCCCCCTGGTTATATACTACTACTGAGTAACTTACAGCATCGAGATCCCCGTTATATACTACTGAGTAACTTAACAGCTATCGAGATCCCCTGGTTATATAACTACTGAGTAACTTACAGCCATCGAGGATCCCCTGGTTATATAACTACTGAGTAACTTACAGCCATCGAGATCCCCTGGTTAGACTAACCTACGAGTAACTTACACCCAGGGATCCCCTGGTTATATAAACACTGAGTAACTTACAGCTATCGAGATCCCCTGGTTATATAACTACTGAGTAACTTACAAGCTATCAGATCCCCTGGTATATAACTACTATACTAGTAACTTACACCATCGGATACCCCTGGTTATTATAACTACTGAGTAACTTACAGCCATCGAGATCCCCTGGTTATATAACTACTGAGTAACTTACAGCCATCGAGATCCCTGGTTATACTAACTACTACTGTACTACAGACATCGCGATCCCCTGGTTTATATAACTACTGAGTAACTTACAGCCATCGAGATCCCCCTGGTTATATTAACTATGAGTAAACTTACAGCCATCGGATCCCTGGTTATATAACTACTGAGAACTTACACAGCCATCGAGATCCCTGGTTATATAACCTAACTGAGTACCTTACCATCTCAGTCCAGGAGTCCCCTGGTTATATAAACTACTATAGTAAACTTACAAGCCATCGATAGATCCCCTGGTATTATAAAGCTAACTTGAGTAGCCTTCAGCCACTCGAGATCCCCTGTGGTTATTAATACAGTAACGTACCAGCCATCGAGATCCCACTTGGTTATATAACTACTGAGTAACTACAGCCATCGAGATGCCCCCTGGTTATATATCATTTAGAAGTACACCCCTAATAGAAGATAATAGTAGACTGGGTTACTTACCCACTATGTGCCTATGGTGTGGTAGGGGATGTCTACTTGATAGGGTGTGCTCCACTGAATTGTTTGCTAAAATCTTCTCTTGCTTTGTGCATATGGGTTGGGTTAGGGAGGATTAAAACAATCAGTAAAAAAGTAAAGTAAGATCTCTATTAAAAATCAGTAGGAACTACCTCACAAGCTCCATTACGGTAGTTGATTATACTCACCACAAAGACCACCACGATTTAAAGGGGCCACACCATAGAGAGAGAGTGCAACTACTCAACAGACGGCTAATGCACTGTTCCTGCAGGTTTTTTTAATTGCTTTTTATTATTGGTTTTTAAATTGTGTTGGCAACCTTATTACCTGTGGTGCAGAGATAATTGCGTTTATGGAGAGCTAAAAATCAGACCAAGCAAACAAGAAGCATCAGAGAGAGGATCAGCCAAGCAGACAGCATAGAACCCAGCAGCAGTGCTGGATAGTGTTATACAGACCAGCGGGTAGATGCAACATCGTGGTGCATAGGTATATATACAAGACAGCAAGCATCAGAACAGCACAGAAGTTAAAACACCCGCAGTGCCCCTAGTGGTGGATAGGTATATATACAGACCAAGCAAGCTCAGAAAGCACAGAGTAAAACCCTGCCAGTGCCCCTAGTGGTGGATAGGTATAATATACAAGCCAAGCAAGCATCAGAAAAAAAAAACCACCCACAAGTAACCCGCAGTGCCCCTAGTGGTGGATAGGTATATAATTACAGAGACCAAGCCAAAGCATCAGAACAGCACAGCGTAAACCTCGCAGTGCCCCTAGTGGGTGGATAGGTTCTATATACAGACCAAGCAAAACACAAACAGCACAGAGTAAACCCTGCAGTGCCCCTAGTGGTGGATAGGTATATATACAGACCAAGCAAGCATCAGAAAACAGCACAGTAAAACCCTGCAGTGCCCTAGTGGTGGATAGGTATATATACCAGACCAAGCAAGCATCAGAACAGCCCAGAGTAAACCCTGCAGTGCCCCTAGTGGGGTGGATGTTATATATACAGACCAAGCAAGCATCAGAACAGCAACAGATTAAACCCCGCCGTGCCCCTAGTGGTGGATAGGTATATATACAGACCAAGCAACATCAGAATAGCACGAGTAAACCCTGCAGTGCCCCTAGTGGTGGATAGGTATTATACAGGACCAGCAAGCATCAGATAACAGCACAGAGTAAACCCTGCAATGCCCTAGTGGTGGATAGTATTATATACAGACCAAGCAATGCATCAGAAGCACACGAGTAAAACCCTGCAGTGCCCCTAGTGGTGGATAGGTATATTTACAGACCAAGCAAGCATCAGAACAGCACAGAGTAAACCCTGCAGTGCCCCTAGTGGTGTGAGATAGGTATATATACAGACCAAAAAGCATCAGAACAGCAACAGAAGTAAACCCCGCATTTGCCCCTAGTGGTGGATAGGTATATATACGACCAAGCTCACATCAGAACAGCACAGCTAAACCCGCAGTGCCCCTAGTTGGTGGATAGGTATATTACAGACCAGCAAGCTCATCAGAACAGCACATAGTAAACCCTGCAGTGCCCCTAGTGGTGGATAGGTATATATACAAACCAAGCAAGCATCAGAACAGCACAGAGTAAACCCGCAGTGCCCTAGTGGTGGATAGGTATATATACAGACCAAGCAACATCAGAAATAGCACAGAGTAAACCCTAACGCCGTGCCCCTAGTGGTGGATAGGGTATTAACAGGACCAAGCAGCATCAGAAACAGCACAGAGTTAAACCCTGCAGTTGCCCCTAGTGGTGGATAGGTATATATACAGACCAAGCAAGCATCAGAACACACCAGAGTAAACCTGCAGTGCCCCTAGTGTGGTAGGTATATTACAGACCAAGCAAGGCACAGAACAGCAACAGACGTAAACCCGCAGTGCCCCTAGTGGTGGATAGGTATATATACATACCAAGCAAGACATCAGAAAGCACAGAGTAAACCCTGGCAGTGCCCTAGTGGTGGATAGGATATATAAGACCAAGCAAGCATCAGGAAACACACAGAGTAAACCCTGCAGTGCCCCTAGTGGTGGATAGGTATATATACAGAAGCCAACAAGCATCAGAATAGCAACAGAGTAAAGCCCAGCGCATGCCCCTAGTGGTGGATAGGTATATATACAGACCAAGCAAGCATCAGAACAGCACAGAGTAAACCCTGCAGTGCCCCTAGTGGTGGATAGGTATATATACAGACCAAGCAAGCAATCCGAATAGCACAGAGTAAACCCGCAGTGCCCAGTGGTGGATAGGTATATATACAGACCAAGCAAGCTCAGAATAGCACAGAGTAAACCCCGCAGTGCCCCCAGTGGTGGATAGGTATATATACACTACAGCAAATCTCAGAATAGCACAGAGTAACCCCGCTGCCCCTAGTGGTGGATAGGTTATTATACAGACCAACAAGCTCAGAATAGCACCAGAGTAACCGCAGTGCCCCTAGTGTGGGATAGGTATATATACAGACCAAGCAAGCATCAGAATAGCACAGAGTAAAACCCGCAGTTGCCCCTAGTGGTGGATAGGCACAAGTGAAGATGTTTTAAGATGTTAATTATGGATATGTCATTTTAAAACTGATTTTTTACAGAGATTTGATCTTAACCTCTATTTTATTTTTACTTTTGTTTACACCCTTCCCCTACCCATGCCTAATATAAAACCTCCACTTTTGAGCAGATGCGATTCACATCCTGGATGTGTGTTGCTGGTTGGACCAGTGGGAACACTTCCAGGGGTCAAAATACAGGAGATTGTTCTCAGGGTCATATTTTGCAAGTCCTTTCCAGGGTAACTCCCGGGTGGATCTAGAAGGGAGTCAAACACTCTGGTCACTTTGTTACCCAGAACCTTTTCCTTTGGTTCCAAGAACATAACGGTCGTTACAGGGGCCAGTTGTTATGCCTGGATCCATTGAAAAGTTTTTTCATTTTAGTTTGGCACGTGACCAGTTGTCAGAAAAGAACCGGGTCAACAGGAGGGCTACTGGGTTGACTCGCTATCGTGCACGAGATCGTTAGCGGCTACTAAGGAGTATCCTAGAGGGACTTTTCCGGAGGACCATGTTCAACCGATGCAGATGGCAGTCTGTGGAAAAGTGGGATATGATTACATCCATCCTTCTGATTTCCTTTGGAACATCTCACCCGAACGGCATCCGCGTACCCCTGTACAATAGTGCATGTTCATTTTTTATAATATAGCCCAGTGCAGACGGGGAATATCCCAGGAAGAGCCATCGACAGGGAAGTGTTCAAAAAAGCTTCTTGTTTCCGGCTCCTGTACTTGGGTAAGGAATTGGCTCTTTACCTCCCGTAATTCATTATGTGAAATGTCCATTTTCTCAGTAGACAGGCCCTTTAGTGTATTGTTTCCTCCCACTATAAATGTTCCTGGGACTGTGCTTAAAGGGGAAACGATTGTAGATCTTCTATAGTTTCCATTTAACTGATCAGATCATTTTTGGTTGTATCCTAAACAGCGGTTCCTTAAAGTATGGATGTAAGTGTGGAGTTCCATACTTGGATGGCAGGGGGTTTAACAAGGGGGACATAGATTGTCGTGTGATATAATTGATGATTAAGCCTTCAAAGGTTATTCCCTTACAGGGATATCAACCAAGAATCTCTATCTGGGCTAGGGCTGCGTGAAAGCATCCTAACAGGTTGTCGATGGGTGGGGGGGAGTCATGTGCAGCGACTGGGAGAGAGGATCTTGCATGACACAAATGCCTTTGTCCATGTTGTTTACATTGCAGTAATGGATTTAATCTCTAGAATAAACTTGCCCATTATTCATTAATATACATGTCCTATTGTCACTATGATTCATTAAATGGCACTATATCCTATAAATGAGCAATGTCTTAAATGTCCAATAGACTATTACACAATTGTAACTTGATACTTTAAAATTGGCATATTCCTTATGATATTGGTCAGTGGAGAATCTCATAATTGGCAGCTTCATGTCTTGGTGATGAGGTAGGACTGGTCCACTATGTGTCCTTTAGATCAAGAGACTAGATTCCTTATAGAGATGGAGAATCCTTCATGAAAATGTTGGTCACTTCCATGTGTTTCATATTCATCGATTCTTATTGGGAGATTTCTTATATATGCCTGCATAGAATGGTACTAGATTTCCTACCTCATGTCATTGCCTATATAATTGGTCACTAGGATTCCTTTATATAATGGGTCACTATGATTCCTTTATATTAATGGTCACTATATGTCCTTTATATAAATTGGGTCACTATGATTCCTTTATATAACTGGTTCCTATATATCCTTTATATAATTGGTCATATGATCTCCTTAGTAATCCTGGTCACGTATGATCCTTTATAATATTGGTCACTATGATCCTTTAATAACTTGGTCACTATGATTCCTTGTATATAAAACTTGTCATATTATCCGTTATATAATCTGGTCACTATGATTCCTTTTATAACTGGTCACTATGATTAACTTTATATCAGGGTCACTATATTCTTATATAATGGCACTTTTTTTTCATGAGTTCCTTAATAATTGTCACTTGATTCCTTTATATACTGGTCACTATGATTCTTTATAATAATGTGCTACTATGATTCTTCCTATAGTAACTGGTCCTATTATTCCCTTTATATAATGGTACACTAGATTCCTATTTATATACCTGGTCACTATGAATCCTTTATATAATTGGGTCACTATGATTGCACTATGTATATAAGTGTGGTCACTATGTATCATTAAATTTATGTGTCACTAGATCTTTATATAACTGTCACTAATGATTCCTTGTATATAACTGTGTTCATATGATCAATTTAGTACTAATTGGTTACTATGATTATATAATATGAGTCACTATGATTCATTTATATTAATTGGTCCACTATTGATTCCGTTTATATAAATTGGTCACTATGATTACAGTTTATATATGGTCCACTATGATCATTTTTATAATGGCAGGACCAGCGAATCCTGTAAACGTGTTATAATTCTGTAGTGAAAACTGGATTCCAGCATAACAATTCATTTGTACCAGTTTTGTGAAAATGATTAGAACAAAGGAGGGTGTTTAAATCTGGTACACACACGAGTTGATACAGGAGTCCAAGCCCGTCCAGTGCAGAGTTATTGGCTCTAAATCGCGCTAGTGCGTGTGGCCGAAACTGCCATTTCACAATGTTGGTGACTTTGCTTGTTGGCGGCCGGAAGCGGTCATGAGACCGAAAAATTTCCCATGTCACGCCGCCCCCCGGTAGATAAGTCACAATCATTCCCCTATACTTTATATAGTGTGTAAACGAGTGTACACTGTAACTTACAGATTCCCTCGATCCATCTTATTGAAAGATCGGGTACCGGTGGTTACCAGTTTCGTATAATGAATGAATCCAGAATCAGTGAGGTGGATTGGTATGGTAGCTTGCCACTGTACATAGTGGTTGTTGTGTTTTGTAAGTTTCTCTGTGTAAAATTCCTGATCTGTTAAACCTTTAACACTTGGACAAGCAAATCATTTTTTTTATGAGGTGTGAACCGTTCCAAGTTCAACGGCTATAATATAGTTTATTTGGCAGAGATAACGTTGTCACAAATTTA
Organism: Hymenochirus boettgeri; assembly: GCA_019447015.1. Taxonomy (NCBI): domain Eukaryota; kingdom Metazoa; phylum Chordata; class Amphibia; order Anura; family Pipidae; genus Hymenochirus; species Hymenochirus boettgeri. Next base: position 3,465,072 of record CM033476.1, on the reverse strand, counting down.
CTGCTGCCTCTAAATTATGTTCCTAGGGATAAATCCTGCCCCTTTTTTGATTCATCAGCGTTAAACACGTGTCCTTATGTTACAATGGCTTCGTATCATGTGGTCAGAAATGATCTAAGCAACTCCCCATATAGTCCTCGGGTTAGTAATTCATGACTGGCAGTTCTATTGATATTATGGCCATTGATCTGAATCTGGGTGGATACAATATCTCCATGGCCCTCTCTATATGGTTTAGACCATGTGTAGGCATACGCAGGAAGCTGTAGAACATATAATTCCCAGTTACATGAAGATGAGTATTTTACTTAATTATTATTAGATGATGTAAGAAATGTTGTTTGCCAACTGAATCATGTTTTTGGACATCGACCAAACCACTAAAGTGAATTATATGATTATAATAGTATATATAATTAGTATTATAAATATTAGTATATTATATATAAACATGATCATTTTCAGCTCCTCCCCTTCCTCTTCATTAACAAATGCTCTACAAGGTCAAAATAGAATTGTCAGGGACAATGACTGGGGAGGATTCAGAAAATAAAGTTATTTTCTGCAGAAATTTAAATAAACCTAAAAATCAATAAAAACTAAAGTGGGTGTTAAGAGAGACCAGCGTATTTTGTGAAATAATACTATTGTTCATGCTCTCACCAAGAGGGTATGGTGGAGGTGCTGGATGAGATGGTTGCTCTTTGGTGTGAAGATCAGAACAGTCCAGGTACCGGGGGAATGGGATGAGAAACTGTCCCAACGCCGACTTGCCCGCTGGAGGTTGCAGAAGATTTGGGCATGAGGAGGCTGCTTCAATAGCAAGGCTTGGGCCAGCTGGGCGCTGATGTTTGCTGTATCTCTGCTTCAATGTTATTGATTGTGCGTGCACCGTATAAACACAAACATGGAAAGGACTGGATACCGTTTAACAGAAATAAAGGATAATGTAGTTTATAAGGAGGGTTCAGACATCTTTACATGAATACCCTTTAAAACAAGACTGGCATACCTTCCTCCCATTAAACATTGTGGTAACCACAGAATTGGTGGTTACAAACCACATCACGCATTTGTGCTGCAGCAATGGACAATCCTTTATGTATTATTCCTACAGAAAACAGTTGTTGATGTAGCGCTGGGATGCCCAATTGGGAGGTTTGAACTCTGCGGTAGCACGTAAAGCCAGGGATTCTGGTATTTGTAGTTTTCAAATGACTGGAGGCCTGCAGTTTGGGGCACGCTGGGCAGTTTGTAGGCCGCTCATAACAAGCGCAAGTTTCCTATGGTGTGAATCCCAGTGTTACCCACAACACCCATAGCCAGTGGAAAACTGGAATCAGCAGCAGGGATTTTCCTGCACTTTACTATCCCCCCTTCTGCAAAAAAAAAAAAGCGGACAGGATATTGACTTACTTGCTGCTCCTGTTGTCCTCATGGGTCCAGAAACATTGCGCTGAGCCTGTAACAATCTGCTCTGGATTGTAACGCTGATACTCTGCATGTGGGAAGTACACAGAGTGACAACCAGTAATTAATGATGGTTACAACACTGCGTCACTGTGAGACGTTTTTAACCAGCCACGAGTGGACACGAGATACATAGTTACAATGCTCAGTCAATAATGTGTTTTTTGGTGCGATGTGCTTCTATTGTTTGAATGTGTTTGACTATTTCTCTCATCATGATATTCACAGTTGTTTGAATACTACTGCTCCCCCTAGCTCTGTACTATCTAATAACACCCTGCAGTTTGTACTATTTTAACAGTCCTTGTTTTTATGGATTGTAAGGTGGAGAGGATAACAAATGAAACATGTGAAAGCCTTCCTAGGGATGTGCAGAGGAGTGTCCTCATATAAGCCCTGGTACTTGTTTTTTTAGCGACTTCAAATCCTGCCAAACCCTGGTTTTATATATTCACGCTTGTTTCAGTTACTAATAAAATGCGCAATCCATAGCTATCAATCAGCCCCCAATCTCCTTATTCTAGCTGCATTGTAATGATAGGAAAAGCTAATGTGTCAATTAAGTTTAAAAAGACAAAATAAATCCAACCCTAGAGATTACTGAAAGGAAGCTCCGTCTTTTTACACTGGCAACATTTCTACATCTATTAAATTAAAAACCCGAACTCTAGATCTTCTTCTTCAATCCCCATTTAATACTACCCGGGTCAGGATCTGAACCTCCCTCCTGGGTACAATTACCAATCCTCATGCAATAATTAAACTCAAAGGCTCATTACCCAACCAATAAGAACAAGCCTAACTACTGAAGTAACTTCCAAGCCATCGAGCTCCCCTGCGTTAATACTACTGAGTAACTTACAGCCATCGAGATCCCTCCTGGTTACGTATAACGTACTGAGTAAACTACAGCATCGAGATCCCCGTGGTTATTAAACTACTAGATAACTTAACAGCCATCGAGATCCCGCCTTGGTTATATAAACTGACTGAGCTAACTTACAGCCATCGAGCTCCCCTGGTTATCAAATACTGAGTTAACTGTACAGCCATCGAGATCCCCACTGGTATAGTAAACTACGAGTACTCTAACAGCCATCGAGATCCCCTGGTTATATAACTAATGAGTAACTACAGGCCTAGAGGATCCCCTTGTTATGATAACTACTGAGTAACTCTTACAGCCATACGAGGATCCCTTGGTTATGATAACTACTGAGTAACTTACAGCTATCGAGATCCCCTGGTTAATACTACGAGTAACTTACAGCCATCGAGATCCCCCTGGTTATATAAACTACTGAGTACACTTACAGCCATCGAGATTCCCATTGGTTATATAACTATGAGTAACTACAGCTCATCGAGATCCCCTGGTTATATAACTATGAGTACTTACAGCCATCGAGATCCCTTGGTTTATATAACTATGAGTAACTTACAGCATCGAGATCCCCTTTTATAACTACTGAGTAACTACAGCTATCGAGATCCCCTGGTTATAATACTGAGTAACTACAGCATCGAGATCCCCCTGGTTATATAACTACTGGAGTAACTTACAGCGCTATCGAAGATCCCCCTGGTTATATAAAATACTGAGTAAATTACAGCATCGAGATCCCCTGGTTATATAACTTGAGTAACTTACAGCATCGAGACCCCTGGTTATATAAACTACTGAGTAACTTACAGCTATCGAGATCCCCCTGGTTTATAAATTACTGAGTAAATTACAGCATCGAGATCCCCTGGTTATAAACTACTGAGTAACTTATAAGCAATCGAGATCCCCGGTTTATATAACTACTGAGTAACTTACAGCTATCGAGATCCCCTGGTTATATAACTACTGAGTAACTTACAGCTATCGAGCATCCCACGGTTATTATAACTACTGAGTAACTTACAGCACGAGATCCCCTGGTTATAACATGAGTAACTTCAGCTATCGAGATCCCCTGGTTATATAACGACTGAGATACTTACAGCCATCGAGACCCCTGGTTATATAAACTACTGAGTAACTTACAGCCATCGAGCAGCCTGGTATAAACTCTGAGTAATACAGCATCGAGATCCCCTGGTTATATAACTACTGAGTAATATGACAGCCATCGAGATCCCCTGGGTATATAACTACTGAGTTAATTACAGGACGGGTCCCCCTGGTTATAAACTTACTGAGTAATATTACAGCTACGAGATCCCTGGTTATATAATACTGAGTAAACTTACAGCCATCGAGATCCCCTGGTTATATAACATGAGTAACTTACAGCCATCGAGATCCCCTGGTTATAACTACTGAGTAACTTACAGCCATCGGAGATCCCTGGTTATATAACTACTGGTAACTACACCATCGAGATCCCTGGTTATATAACTACGAGTAACTTACAGCCATCGAGATCCCTGGTTATATAACTACTGAGTAATACAGCCATCGAGGTCCCCGGTGTTATATAATATGAGTAACTTAAGCTATCGAGATCCCCCTGGTTATATAACTACTAGGTAACTACAGCCAATCGAGACCCTGGTTATTAACTACGAGTAACTTACAGCCATCGAGATCCCCTGGTTATATAACTACTGAGTAACTTACAGCCATCGCGATCCCCTGGTTATATAACTACTGAGTAACTTACAGCCATCGAGATTCCCTTGGTTATATAACTACTGAGAACTTACAGCATCGAGATCCCCGGTTATATAATACTGAGTAACTATACAGCCATCGAGATCCCCTGGTTATATAACTACTGAGTAACTACAGCCATCGAGATCCCCGGTTTATAACTACTGAGTAACTTACAGCCATCGAGATCCCCTTGGTATATAAACTACTGTAACTTACAGCCATCGAGATCCCTGGTATATAACTACTGAGTAACTTACGAATCGAGATCCCCTGGTTATCTAAATACTGAGTAACCTACAACCATCGAGATCCCCCGGGTATAAACTACTGAGTAACTTACAGCCATCGAGATCCCCTGGTATAAACTACTGAGTAACTTACAGCCATCGAGATCCCCTGGTTATATAACTACTGGTAACTTACAACCATCGAGATCCCATGGTTATATAACTACTGAGTAACTAAGCATCAGAGATCCCCTGGTTATAAATAATGAGTAACTTACAGCCATCGAGATCCCCTGGTATATAACTACTGAGTAATTACAGCTATCGAGATCCCCTGGTTATATAACTAATGAGTAACTTACAGCACGAGATCCCCCTGGTTATATACACTGAGGTAACTTACAGCCATCGAGATCCCCTGGTTATATAACTACATGAGTAAATTACAACCGAGATCCCTGGTTATATAACTACTGAGTAAACTTACAGCATCGAGATCCCTGGTTATATAACTATCCTGAGGTAACTTACAGCACACGAGATCCCCCTGGTTATATAACTACTGAGTAACTACAGCATCGATGATCCCCCTGGTATATAAACTACTGAGTAACTACAAGCCATCGGGATCCCCTGGGATCTATAGAACTACTGAGTCAATAAAACTTACAGCTATCGAGATCCCTGGTTAATATAACTACTGAGTAAACTTACAGCTATCGAGATCCCCTGGTTATATAACTATGAGTAACCTTACAACCATCGAGATCCCCCTGGTTATAACTTAACTGAGTAACTTACAGCCATCGAGATCCCCTGGTTATATAAACTACTGAGTAACTTACAGCCATCGAGATCCCCTTGGTTATATAACTACTGAGTAACTTACAACATCGAGATCCCCTGGTTATATAAACTATGGTAACTTACAGCCATCGAGATCCCCCTGTTATATAACTACTGAGTAACTTACAGCCATCGAGATCCCGGTTTATATAAACTACTGAGTAACTTACAGCCATCGAGATCCACCTGGTTTATATAAAATACTGAGTAACTTACAGCCATCGAGGCTCCCCTGGTTATATAACTACTGAGTAACTTAAGCAATACGAGGACCCCCTGGTTATATAACTACTGAGTAATACGCATCGAGATGCCCCTTGGTTATATAACTACTGAGTAAACTTACAGCCATCGAGATCGCTTGGTTATATAAACCTGAGTAACTTACAGACCATCGAGATCCCCTGGTTATATATCATTTAAATACAGACCCCTGAAATAGAAATAATAGGCTGGGTACTCCGCGCTATGGGGGGGAGGGTGATGTCTAGTGAGTAGGGTGGCTCCACTGATGTTTATAATCTTTATCTGCTTGTGCTATGGGGTATGGGTAGGGGAAGGATTAAAACAACAGTAAAAGTAAACTCAGTAGCATCTCTTTAAGATATATCAGTACAAGAGAAAGCTACCGAGTCACAAGCATTGCAACCTAGTAGTTGTTATACCTCACCAAGAAGGCCCACATAGGACCCACAGAGTTACCAAGCAACATCCATAGCAGAGCAGTTGCAACCTTACCAACAAGGCTAATGATGTTCCAGCAAGAGTTTAGTGCCCCTAGATGTGGCAACCATCCTGTGTGATAGGTTATATTACAAGACCAAGCAAGCATCAGACAGCCCACAGAGTAAACCCCCGCAGTGCCCCTAGTGGTGGCTAGGGTATATATACAGACCAAGCAAGCATCGAACAGCACAGAGTAAACCCTGCAGTGCCCCTAGTGGTGGATAGGTATATAACAGACCAAGCAAGCATCAGAAAGCACAGAGTAAACCCTGCAGTGCCCCTAGTGGTGGAGAGGTATATATACAGACCAAGCACAGCCTCAGAACAGCATCAGAGTAAAACCCTGCAGTGCCCCTAGTGGGTGGATAGGTATATATACAGACCAAGCAAGCATCAGAAACAGCACAGAGTAAACCCCTGCAGCTGCCCCTAGTGGTGGATAGGTATATATACAGACCAAGCAAGCATCAGAATAGCACAGAGTTAAACCCCTGCAGTGCCCCTAGTGGTGGATAGGTATATATTACAGACAAGCAAAGCATCAGAACAGCACAGAGTAAACCCTGCAGTGCCCCTAGTGGTGGATAGGTATATATACAGACCAAGAAGCATCAGAACAGCCCAGAAGTAAACCCCTGCAGTGCCCCTAGTGGTGGATAGGTATATATACAGACCAAGCAAGCATCAGAAACAGCACGAGTAAACCCCGCAGTGCCCCTAGTGGTGGATAGGTATATATACAGACCAAGCAAGCATCAGACAGCACAGAAGTAAACCCTGCAGTGCCCTAGTGGTGGATAGGTAATATACAGACCAAGCAAGCATCAGAACAGCACAGAGTAAACCCTGCAGTGCCCCTAGTGGTGGATAGGTATATATCAGACCAAGCAAGCATCAGAATAGCACAGAGTAAACCCTGCAGTGCCCTAGTGGTGGATAGGTAATATACAGACCAGCAAGCATCAAAACAGCACAGAGAAAACCCTGCAGTGCCCCTAGTGGTGGATAGGTATATATACAGACCAAGCAAGCATCAGAAAGCACAGAGTAAACCCGCAGTGCCCCTAGTGGTGGATAGGTATATATACAGACCAAGCAAGCATCAGAAACAGCACAGAGTAAACCTGCAGTGCCCCTAGTGGTGGATGGTATATATACAGACCAAGCAGCATCAGAAGAAAGCACAGAGTAAACCCTCGCGTGCCCCTAGTGGTGGATAGGTATATACAGACCAACAGCAAGACATAGAAAGCACAGAGTAAACTCCGAGTGCCCCTAGTGGTGGATAGGTATATACAGACCAAGAAACACAGCAAGAATAGCACAGAGTAAACCCTGCAGGCCCCTAGTGGTGGATAGGTATAATAAGAACAAGACAGCATCAGAAAGCCACAGATAAACCCTGCAGTTGCCCTAGTGGGGGATAGGTATATATACAGACCAAGAGCAAGCATCAGAGACAGCCAGAGTAAACCCTGCAGTGCCCCTAGTGTGGATAGGATATATACAGCACAAGCAAGCATCAGACAGCACAGAGTAAACCCCCGCAGTGCCCCTAGTGGTGGATGGTATATATACAGACCAAGCAAAAATCAGAATAGCACAGAGTAAACCCCTTTTTCGCACAGAGTCGCCCCTAGTGGTGGATAGGATATAATACAGACCAAGGCAAGCATCAGAACAGCACGAGTTAAAACTGCCAGTTATATACCTATCCACCACTAGGGGCACTGCAGGGTTTACTCTGTGCTGTTCTGATGCTTGCTTGGTCTGTATATATACCTATCCACCACTAGGGGCACTGCGGGGTTTACTCTGTGCTGTTCTGATGCTTGCTTGGTCTGTTTAGCTCCCAAAAACCTCTGCACACAGGAATAAGGTTGCCAACAATTAAAAACAATAAAAAGCACTAAAAAACCTTGCAGGAACAGTCCATTAGCCGTTGTTGAAGTTGCACCTCTCTGCTATGGTGTGGCCCCTTTAACTCGTGGTGGTCTTGTGGTGAGGTATAATCAACTTGGTAATGGCTTGTGAGGTAGTTCCTACTGATTTTTACAGAGATCTTATTTATTTTTTACTTTTTGTTTTAATCCTTCCCCTACCCATACCCCATAGCACAAGCAAGATAAAGATTTTATAAACAATTCAGTGGAGCCACCCTACTCAAGTAGACATCCCCTACCACACCATAGCGCGGAAGTAACCCAGTCTACTATTATTTCTATTAGAGGCTGTACTTCTAAATGATATATAACCAAGGGGATCTCGATGGCTGTAAGTTACTCAGTAGTTATATAACCAGGGGATCTCGATGGCTGTAAGTTACTCAGTAGTTATATAACCAGGGGATCTCGATGGCTGTAAGTTACTCAGTAGTTATATAACCAGGGGGATCTCGATGGCTGTAAGTTACTCAGTAGTTATATAACCAGGGGGATCTCGATGGCTGTAAGTTACTCAGTAGTTATATAACCAAGGGGGATCTCGATGGCTGTAAGTTACTCAGTAGTTATATAACCAGGGGGATCTCGATGGCTGTAAGTTACTCAGTAGTTATATAACCAAGGGGATCTCGATGGCTGTAAGTTACTCAGTAGTTATATAACCAAGGGGATCTCGATGGCTGTAAGTTACTCAGTAGTTATATAACCAGGGGGATCTCGATGGCTGTAAGTTACTCAGTAGTACCCGTCTAAAGGGAAAACAAAAATCAACGGCAAATGAACCTATTCCACCGTCCTAACCGTCCACAGGGGCAACACTTGCGAAGGGAGAAGAATTTAACTAACATTTGCAGAATATCTGAATGGGTTTGTTGTGGGTTTCACCTATTAAAAGGTCTTTGTAAAACCACAATTACAAATTAAAAAATCAGCCTAATACCACCATCTTAGGGGCTAGAAACTTGTCACTAGGGCATTTTTTGCTCTGTGAAACATTAAATGTCTGAAAAATGGACCTTTCTTGTGGTCAGTATATAAAGAGATCAAACACATATCCTCACAATTAGGGGCAACACTGCGGTGAGTGTAAATAACACTTTCCAGTGTGCTTTATTCTGTTATTCTTAGTGCTAGTTGGGTTCTGGTAAATATATAACCTATCCTCACCACTAGGGTTCATGCTTATGCGGGGTTTAGTGGGATCAACTAGCAGTGTAAGAAGTGACTAGGTATCAATACTGAGATGTATTGCCGTTGGTCTGTATAGTGTCAATTAGGAGCCCATGAGCCACCACTAATTGGGCAACACTGGCGGAATGGTTGTACTCTGTGGGTCTATTTCTGATGCTGTTAGACTGGAGTCTGGTGTACGTAATATACATAAGGCGCAGGGTAAATATCACCACTAGGGCATACGGCGGGGTTTTACTCTTGCGATCTGATGTTGCTTTGGTCGTTATACCTACTATCCACCACTAGGGCACTCGGGTTTACTGTGCATTTCTGAGATGTTTGCTTGGTCTGTATATATACCTATCCCACCACTAGGGGCACTGCGGGGTTTACTCTGTGCTTTCTGATGCTTGCTTGGTCGTATATATACCTATCCACCACTGGGGCAACTGCAGGGTTTTTACCTGTGCTTTTCTGATGCTTGTTTGGTCTGTATATATACCCATCCCCACTAGGGGCACTGCGGTTTACACTGTGCCTTGTTCTGATGCTTGTTGTCTGTAATAAAACCTATCCACCACTAGGGGCACTGCAGGGTTTACTGATGTGCTATTCTGAGTTTGCTTGGTTGTTATATATACCTATCCACCACTCGGGGCACTGCGGGGTTTACATCTGTGCTATTCTGAATGCTTGCTTGGTCTGTATTATCCCTATCCACCCACAGGGCACTGCCGGGTTTACATCTGTGTGCAGGGAGGGGGGGTGTTGTCTGATGCTCGGCTTGGTCTGTAATAGACCTATCCACCAACTAGGGGCACTGCAGGGTTTACTCTGTGCTGTTTCTGATGCGGCTTGGTCTGGTTTAATATATACCTTCCACCACTAGGGGCACTGCAGGGTTTACTACTCGTGCTGTTCTGATGCTTGCTTGGTCTGTATATATACCTATCCAACCACTAGGGGCACTGCAGGGTTTTACCTGTGCTGTTCTGATGCTTGCTTGGGTCTTGATATATCCTATCCACCACTAGGGGCAACTGCAGGGTTACTCTGTGCTTCTTGCTTGCTTGTCTGTATATTACCTATCCACCACTAGGGGCACTGCAGGTTTTTACTCTGCTGTTTCTGATGTTGCTTGGTCTGTATATAACCTATCCACCACTAGGGCACTGCAGGGTTTACTCTGTGCTGTTCTGTAGCTTGCTTGGCTGTAATAATACCTATCCCACACTAGGGGCAACTGCAGGTTTACTCTGTGCTGTTCTGATGCTTGCTTGGTCTGTATTATACCTATCCCCCCACTAGGGGCATGCAGGGTTTAACTCTGTGCTGTTCTGATGCGTGGCTTTGTCTGAATATACCTATCCACCACTAGGGGCACTGCAGGGTTTAACTCTGTGCTGTTCTGATGCTTGCTGTGGTCTGTATATATAAACCTATCCACCACTAGGGGCACTGCAGGGTTTACTCTGTTCTGTCTGATGCTTGCTTGGTCTGTATATATACCTATCCCCCACTAGGGCACTGCAGGTTTTACTTTGTCCTGTTCTGATGCTTGCTTGGTCTGTATATATACCTATCCACACTAGGGCACTTGAGGGTTTACTCTGTCTGTTCTGAGTGTCTTGGTCTGGTAGTATATACCTATCCACCACTAGGGGCAATGCAGGGTTTACTCTGTGCTGTTCTGATGCTTGCTTGGGTCTGTATTTAACCTATCCACCACTAGGGGCACTGCAGGGGGTTTACTCTGTGCTGTTGAATGCTTGCTTGGTCTGTATAATATACCTATCCCAACTAGGGGCACTGCGGGGTTTTACTCTGTGCGTGTTCTGATGTTGCTTGGTCTGTATATATACCTATCCACCACTAGGGCACTGCGGGGGTTTACTCTGTGCTTTCTGATGCTTGCTTTGGTCTGTATAATACCCTATCCACCACTAGGGGCACTGAGCGGTGTTTATACTCTGTGCTTGCTGATGCTTGCTTGGTCTGTATATAACCTATCCACCACTAGGGGCACTGGGGGTTTAATTCTGTTTCGTGTCTGATGCTTGCTTGTTCTGTATATATACACTATCCACCACTAGGGGCACTGCGGGGGTTTACTCTGTGCTGTTCTGATGCTGCTTGGTCTGTATGTATACCTATCCACCACTAGGGTGCACTGCGGGGTTTTACTCGTGCTTCTGATGCTTGCTTGGTCTGTATATATACCTATCCACCACTAGGGGCAACTGCGGGTTTAACTCTGTGCTGTTCTATGCTTGCTTGTTCTGTATATATACCTATCCACCACTAGGGGCACTGCGGGGTTTACCTGTGCTGTTCTGATGCTTGCTTGGTCTGTTAATATACCTATCCACCCACTAGGGGCACTGCGGGGGTTTCTTCTGTGCTATTCTGATGCTTGCTGTGGTATAATTACCTATCCACCACTAGGGGCACTGCGGTTTACTCTGTGCTTGTTCTGAATGCTGCTTGGTCTGTATATATACCTATCCACCACTAGGGCACTGCAGGGTTTTACTTCTGTGCTGTTCTGATGCTTGCTTGGTCTGTAATATATCTAAATCCCCACTAGGGGCACTGCAGGGTTAACTCTGTGCTAGTTCTGATTTTTTGCTTGGTCTGTAATAATATACCTATCCCCCACTAGGGGGCACTGCAGGGTTTACTCTGTGCTGTTCTGATGTTTGCTTGGTCTGTAATATATACTATCCACCACTAGAGGGCACTTGCAGGGTTTACCTGTGCTTTTCTGATGCTTCTTGGTCTGTATATATCCTATCCCCACTAGGGGCACTGCGGGGTTTACTCTGTGCTGTTCTGATGCTTGCTTGGTCTGAATTATACTATCCCACCACTAGGGGCATGCGGGTGTTTACTCTGTGCTGTTGTGATGCTTGCTGTCTGTAATATATACCTATCCCCACTAGGGGCACTGCGGTTTTTTACTGTCTGTTCTGTTTCTGATCTTTGCTTTGGTCTGTTTAGCTGTTTTTAGCTCCCAAAAACCTCTGCACACAGGAAATAAGGTTGCCAAACAATTAAAACAAATAAAAAGCACTAAAAAACCTTGCAGGAACAGATCCATAGCATTAGCCGTTTGTTTGTCAGTATGCCACCTCTCTGCTATCCTGTGGCCCCCCTTAACCTCGTGGTGGTTCTTGTGGGTGATGTCAAAAAATCAACTAACTGGTAATGGTTGTGAGGTATTCTACTGATTTTTCTATAGGGAGAGACTTCTATTATTACCGGATCTCTGGTTATTTACTATATGTTTTTAACAAGGATCTTCTACCTGCCATGCGATAAGTCACAGATAATTATTTATCAAACCAAGTGGGACCTTCAATTACCCGACAATAGTGCTGAAGGTAACCTCAGTTAATTATATCACGATTCGAGGCTGTAACTTCTAAGAGTGATATATAACCAGGGGGATCTCGATGGCTGTAGTTACTCAGTAGTTTATAACCAGGGATCTCGATGGCTGTGTAACGTTACTTCAGTTAGTTTTATACCAGGGGGATCTCGATGGCTGTAAGTCTACTCAGTAGTTTATATAAACCGGGGATCTCGATGGCTTGTAAGTTACTCAGTAGTTATATAAACCAGGGGATCCGATGGCTGTAAGTTACTCAGTAGTTATATAACCAGGGGGATCTCGATGGCTGTAAGTTTACTCAGTAGTTATGAATAACCAGGGGGATCTCGATGGCTTTAAGTACTCAGGTAAGTTATTAACCAGGGGATCTCGATAGCTGTAGTAAGCTCAGTAGTATATAACCAGGGGATCTCGATAGCTGTAAGGTTCCTCAGTAGTTCGAAAAAATAACCAAGGGGATCTCGCTTCAGTAGTTATATAACCAGGGGGATCCTCGATGGCTGTGTTACTCAGTAGTTATATAACCAGGGGGATCTCGATGGCTGTAAGTTACTCAGTAGTTTATATAACCCAGGGGATTCGATGGCTGTAAGTTACTCAGTATTATAACCCAGGGGATCTCGATGAGCTGTGTTACTCAGTAGTTATATAACCAGGGGGATCTTATGGCTGTAAGTTACTCAGTAGTTATATAACCAGGGGATCTCGATGGCTGTAAGTTTCTCAGTAGTTTATATAACCAGGGGATCTCGATGGCTGTAAGTTACTCAGTAGATATATAACCAGGGGATCTCGATGGCTGTAGATTACTCAGTAGTTATATAACCAGGGGATCTCGATGGCTGAAGTTCTCAGTAGTTTATACCAGGGGACCTCGATGGCTGTGTTACTCAGTAGTTATATAACCAGGGGATCTCGACTTGGCTGTAATTTACTCCGTAGTATATAACCAGGGGGACTCGATGGCTGTAAGTTACTCAGTAGTTATATAACAGGGGGATCTCGATGGCTGTAAGTTACTCAGTAGTTATATAACCAGGGGGACCTCGTGGCTGTAAGTTCTCAGTAGATATAACCAGGGGGATACCTCGATGGCTGTAAGTTAATCAGTAGTTATATAACCGGGGGATCTCGTGCTGTAAGTCTCAGTAGTTATATAACCAGGGGATCTCGATGGCTTGTAATTTACCAGTATTTATATAACCAGGGGTCTCGATGGCTGTAAGTTCTCAGTAGGATCTCGATGGCTGTAAGTTACTCAGTAGTTATATAACCAGGGGGATCTCGATGGCTGTAAGTAACTCAGTAGTACCCGTCTAAAGGGAAAACAAAAATCAACGGCAAATGCGATCTCGATGGTGTAAGTTTAATCAGGAGTTATATAACCAGGGGATCTCGATGGCGTAACGTTACTCAGTAGAATATAAACCAGGGGGATCTCGATTAGCTGTAAGTTTACTCGTAGGTATATAAACAGAGGATCTCAATGGCGAAAGGTACTCAAGTAGTTATATAAACCAGGGGGATTCTCGATTGGATGTTTGTAAGTTACTCAGTAGTTATATAAACCAGGTGGGACCCTCGATGGCTGTACGTTACTCAGTATTATATAACAGGGGGACTCGAATGGCTAGTAAGTAAGTTACTCAGTAGTTTAATAACCGGGGATTCTCGATGGCTGTAAGTTACTCAGAGTTATAACCAGGGGATCTCGATGGCTGTAAGTGACTCAGTAGTTCTCATTACCAGGGCGGATCTCGATGGGCTGTAAGTTACTACAGGAGATATAAACCAGGGGGACCTCTCGGGCTGTAAGTTACTCAGTAGTCTTTATATAACCCGGGGGATTCTCGATCGGCCTTGTAAGTACTCAGTAGTTTATATAACCAGGGGGATCCGATGGAGATGTAAGGTACTAAGTAGTATATATAACCAGGGGGACCTCGATGGCGTGTAAGTTATCAGTAGTATATAAACAGGGATCTCGATGGCTGTAAGTTACTCAGATAGTTATATTAACCAGGGGAGATCTCGATGGCTGTAAGTTACTCGTGAGTAGTTATATAACCAGGGGATATCGATGGCTTGTAAGTAACTCAGTAAGTATATAACCAGGGGGGATTACTCTGATGGACTCTGTAATTACTCAGTTAGTTATATAACCAGGGGGGATCTCGGAGGCTGTAAGTTACTCAGTAGTAGTTAGTTATAAACCAGGGGGATCTCGATGCTGCCCTAAGTTTACTCCAGTTAGTGATATAACCGGGGGATCTCGATGGCTGTAAGTTACTCAGTAGTTATATAACCAGGGGGATCTCGATGGATGTAAGTTAATCAGTAGTTAATAACACGGGGGATATCGATGGCTGAAGTTACTCAGTTCCAGTTATATAACCAGGGGGATCTCGATGGCTGTAAGCTTTATAGTTATATAACCAGGGGATCTGATGGCTGTAAGTTACTCAGTAGTTATATAACAAGGGGATCTCGAGGCTGTAAGTTACTCAGAGTTATATAACCGGCTGGGGATCTCGAGGCTGTAAGTTACTCAGTAGTTATACAACCAGGGGGATTCTCGATGGCTTGTTAAGTTATCCGTAGTTATATAACCAGGGGGATCTCTGATGGCTGTATGTAAGTTACTCAGTAGTTATATACCGGGGATCTCGATGGCTCGTTAAGTTACTCAGTAGTTTATATAACCAGGGGATCTCGATTGGCTGTGTTGTAAGTTTACTCAGTAGATCTAACCAGGGGGATCGCGATGGCTTGCAAGTTACTCGGAGTTATATAACAGGGGGATCGCCGATTGGCTGTAAGTAATCATAGTTATATACCCAGGGGGGATCTCGATTGGTGTACGGTTACTCAGTAGTTTATATAACCAGGGGGATATGACGATGGCTGAAGTTACTCAGAGTTATAGTAGTTATGTTTTAAAAAAAAACTAGGGGATTCGAGGCTTCGGTAAAGTACTCAGTAGTTATATAACCAGGGGATCTCGAATGGCGTAAGTTACTCAGTAGTTATATAACCAGGGGGATCTCGATGGCTGTAAGTTACTCATTAGTCTATATAACCAGGGGAGGATCTACGATGGCTGTAAGTTACTCAAGTAGTTATAAAACCAGGGGGTGATCATCATGGGCTGTAAGTTATCCGTGAGTTATATAAACCAGGGGGATATCGATGGCTTGAGTACTTCAGAGTTAGCTAACCAGGGGGGGGGATCTGATGGTGTAAGTTACTCGAGCTAGTAGTTAAGAACCAGGGGTCTGATTTGGCTGTAAGTTACTCAGTATGTTAATCTAACCAGGGGGATCTCGATGGCTCTGTAAGGTTAATCAGTTTGTTATATAAACGGATCTCGATGGCTGTAGTACCAGTAGTTATCAACCGGGGATCTCGATGGCTTTTGGTGGCTGTAAGGTATCAGTACTCGTTAATAACCAAGGGTTTGATCTCGATGGCTGTAAGTTACCTCAGTAGTTATATAAAAACCAGGGGGATCTCGATGGCTGTAAGTTACTCAGTAAAAAGTTATAAAATAAACCAGGGGATATCTTCGATAGCTGTAAGTTACCTCATAGTTTATATAACCAGGGGATCTCGATGAGCTGTAAGTTACTCAGTAGTTATATAACCAGGGGATCTCGACTGGTTGCTGTAAGTTTACTCAGTAGTTATATAACCAGGGGATCTCGATGGCTGTAAGTTATCCAGTAAGTTTATATAACCAGGGATCTCGATGAGCTGTAAGTTACTCAGTATTTTATAACCAGGGGATCTCGATAGCTGTGAGTTACTCAGTAGTTATATAACCAGGGGATCTCGATAGCTGTAAGTTACTCCAGTGTTATATAACCAGGGGATCTCGATGATGTAAGTTACTCAGTAGTTATTTAACCAGGGGATCTCATGGCTTGTAAGTTCCTCAGTAGTTTTATATAAACCAGGGGATCTCGTAGCTATAGTTACTCATGTAGTTATTAAACCGAGGGGATCTGATGGCTGTAAGTTACTCAGTAGTTATATAACCAGGGGGATCTCGATGGCTGAAGTTACTCAGTAATTATAACCAGGGGGATCTCGATGGCTGTAATTACTCAGTAGTTATATAACCAGGGGATCTCGAATGCTTAAGTTACTCAGTAGTTAATATACCAGGGGGATCTTCGATGCTGTAAGTTACTCAGTAGTTATATATAACCAGGGGATCTCGATGGCTGTAAGTACTCAAGTAGTTTATAACCAGGGGGATATCTCGATGGCTGTAAGTTACTCAGTAGTTATAACCAGGGATCTCGATGGGCTGTAAGTTACTCAGTAGTTATATAACCAGGGGGATCTCGATGGCTGTAAGTTACTCAGTAGTTATATAACCAGGGGATCTCGATGGCTGGTAAGTTACTCAGTAGTTATATAACCAGGGGATCTCGATGGCTGTAAGTACTCATGTATATAACCAGGGGATCTCGATGGGCGTTAAGTTACTCAGTGATTTATATAAACCAGGGGATCTCGATGGCTGAAGTTACTCAGTAGTTATATAACCAGGGGGATCTCGATGGCTGTAAGTTACTCGTAGTTAATAATAACCAGGGATCTCCGATAGCTGTAAGTTACTCAGTAGTCTATAACCTGGGGGACCTCGATGGCTGTAAGTTACTCAGTAGTTATATAACCAGGGGTCTCGATGCTGTAAGTACTCAGTAGTTATATAACCAGGGGGATCTCGATGGCTGTAAGTTACTCAGTAGTTATATAACCAGGGGGATCTCGATGGCTGTAAGTTACTCAGTAGTTATATAACCAGGGGGATCTCGATGGCTGTAAGTTACTCAGTAGTTATAATTAACCAAGGGATCTCATGGCTGGTAAGTTACTCAGTAGTTTATAACCAGGGATCTCGATGGCTGTAAGTTACTCATTAGTTATATAACCAGGGGATCTCGATGCTGTAAGTTATCAGTAGTTATTAACCAGGGGATTCGATGGCTGTAAGTTACTCAGTAGATATATAACCAGGGGGATCTCGATGGCTGTAAGTTACTCAGTAGTTATAATAACCAGGGGATCCTCAAGGGCTGAAGTACTCAGTAGTTATATAACAGGGGGATCTCGATGGCTGTAGTTTACTCAGTAGTTATATAACCAGGGGGACTCGATGGCTGTAAGTATACTCAGTAGTTATATAACCAGGGGTCCTCGATGGCTGTAAGTTACTCAGTGTTATATAACCAGGGGATCTCATGCTGTAAGTTACTCAGTAGTTATATAACCAGGGGATCTCGATGGCTGTAAGTTACTCAGTAGTTATATAACCAGGGGGATCTCGATGCTGTTGTAAGTTACTCAGTAGTATATAACCAGGGGATCCTCGATGGCTGTAAGTTATCAGTAGTTATATAAACCGGGGGATCTCGATGGCTGTAAGTTACTCAGTAGTTATATAACCAGGGGGACCTCGATGCTGTAAGTTCTACAGTAGATTATAACCAGGGGACTCGATGGCTGTAAGTTACTCAGTAGTTATATAACCAGGGGGACCTCGATGGCTGTAAGTTACTCAGTAGATATATAACCAGGGGGACCTCGATGGCTGTAAGTTACTCAGTAGTTATATAACCAGGGGGACCTCGATGGCTGTAAGTTACTCAGTAGATATATAACCAGGGGGACCTCGATGGCTGGTAAGTTAACTCAGTAGTATATAACCAGGGGATCTCGATGGCTGTAAGTTACTCAGTAGTTAATAACCAGGGGATCCGATGGCTGTAAGTTATCCAGTAGTTATATAAACCAGGGGATCTCGATGGCTGTAAGTTACTCAGTGAGTTATATAACCAGGGATCTCGATGGCTGTAAGTTACTCAGTAGTTTATAACCAGGGGATCTCGATGGCTGTAAGTTACTCAGTATTATAACAGGGGGATCTCGATGGCTGTAGTTACTCAGTAGTATATAACCGGGATCTCGATGGCTGTAAGTTACTCATAGTATATAACCAGGGGGATCTCGAGGCTGTAAGTTACTCAGTAGTTATATAACCAGGGGATCTCGATGGCTTGTAAGTTTACTCAGTATTATCTATAACCAGGGGATCTCGATGGCTGTAAGTTACTCAGTAGTTATATAACCAGGGGATCTCGATGGCTGTAAGTTACTCAGTAGATTATATAACCAGGGAATCTTCGATGGCTGTAAGTTACTCAGTATTTTATAACCAGGGGATCTCGATGCTGTAAGTTACTCGTAGTTATATAACCAGGGGGATCTCGATGGCTGTAAGTTACTCAGTTAGTTATATAACCAGGGGATCTCGATGGCTGTAAGTTACTCAGTAGTTATATAAACCAGGGGGATCTCGATGGCTGTAAGTTACCTCAGTAGTTATATAACCAGGGGATCTCGATGGCTGTAAGTTAACTCCAGTAGTTATATAACCAGGGGGATCTCGATGGCTGTAAGTGTACTCAGTAGTTATAATAACCAGGGGGATCTCGATGGCTTGTAAGTTACTCGTAGTTATTATAACCAGGGGGAATCTCGTCTGTAAGTTACTCAGTAGTTATATAACCAGGGGGATCTCGATGGCTGTAAGTTACTCAGAGTTATATAACCAAGGGGATCTCGATGGCTGTAAGTTCTCAGTAGTTATATAACCAGGGGGATCTCGATGGCTGTAAGTTACTCGTAGTTATATCACAGGCAGGGGATCTCGATGGCTTAAGTTACCATTAGTTTAAACCGGGGTACTCGAGTGGCTGTAGTTACTCAGTACAGTTATTATAACCAGGGGGATCTCGATGGGCTGTAAGTTACTCAGTAGTTTATTAACCGTGATCTCGATGGTGTAAGTTACTCAGTAGTTATATAACCAGGGGGTCTCGATGGCTGTAAGTTACTCAGTAGTTTATATAACCAGGGGATCTCGATGGCTGTAAGTTACTCAGTAGGTTTAAATACCAGGGGAAATCTCGATGGGATGTAGTTACTTTTGCATAGTACCCGTCTAAAGGGAAAACAAAAATCAACGGCAAATGACAGGAACCTCTGGATGGACAAGCATTGTACTTATTAATACAGTAGCTTTCACTATTCTTCTATATACATATAATAGACCATTAGGGCTTTTATATGTATCTCTCTCTATTGCCTCCACTAGGCAATGCACTGAACCAATAGCATCTCTCAGTGCATAGTGAATGGGGTTTTCCCATTCCGAAAATGTAACACCAACTATCTGCTGGCATTAAAGCTTCTGTCTTAAAGAGACTTTATCAGCTCGGTACATTGCTTGCGGCAGTTGCGCGACAGTTTTTGTGTACCGCTGCAAGTCATTGGTACGTGGGTCCCACCTCCCAATTTATAGGCTTTGCTAGCCTACTAATGAATTGGTGCCAGATACCAGTCCCAAAGCTGTAGAGTAGAGTCTTTCTGACTAGAAGAAACATGGTCAGGACAAGCTGAGTAAACCCAAAGATACCAGGCGTAATGGCCTGCCTTGAATACAAGCATGGTCAAGGTTTAGCAACAGGTCTGCTAGACAAGCAGCAAATGTACCATGCTTAAGAAAAAGCATTGTCCAAATGGGCAAAGTTGAGCACCAGGTAGGCAGAGAAGATCAGGCGACCGGCAGGATTGGAAGGCCAGCATGGTAGTTAAATAACAGGGACAATATGGGTGTAAAGGCAGCAAAACTTGTTAATATCTGTCAGCCCTTGGTGGACCGGGCAAAAATAGAGGCAATTACGGAAGTACGCATGCATTTAGGAAAATGTGTCACCCTGCAACTCGCATAGGCCCAAACGGATCATATCTTTCCCCAGTAGATTTTGTTTGGTTTATATCCTTTGAGTGGGTGTCATTTCAGGTAAACTGTCCGACATCAAGTCTACCTGGTCGTCCAGTCCCATTTCCCATACACAAGCATCTCTGTCGCACGAGTTGTGGAAGGTACCAAGAAACACTACAGCACCAACCAGACCACCGCCTGGACTGACTAACGCCAAACCCTCATCGGCCTGGAGCTCAAATCAACTGGGCTGGACCAGCTCCTATTCCTCTGGTAGGAATCAATCTCACAGTCTTCTTGGCAACCCTTTGAATCTGCACTTTGAGTGGCACTCTGTATTCACTTTGGCATTTCTGGGTATAGATATATATGGAAGTTACATGGAAAGTTGTTTAGATTGCAGGTTTACTACATTATTTCCAAATCTCACGCCATTAGATTTACATCTAGTATTGCTAATGGTTCCCTATTCAGTATCGCACATATAGCAATTCTTGCCCAAAATTCGCTCACTCACTTATCATTACACTGCCTTTAAATGGCAAATGAGAAATTGTATATATGCAAATAACCCCAAAACTGCAATAGTTAGAAATCTGAGAGATGTAAGACTAACCTAGAATGCTGCTTGATGTCCTTTTACCTCTCTTTCTGCCTCCTGGTTCTTCCAGTGAGCAGCTGTCAGTCATGGGTGATATAGGTGATATCACAGCCAATGAATGAATGTGATTCCCCTAGTTGCCTTCTCTGAGCATGTGAAAGCTTGTAGAACTTGGAGAGGAGGTGGAAACATTTGAGAGGCAGAGGGACGGGGGAGAGCGTCATGTTACTGTATAACAGATTAGCCCTATGTCTGTCGGCTTTCTAAATAATGTCGTTTTGGGGGGTGATTTACCTATTAATTTTTATTTGAAGGGTGAACATGCCCTTTTACTACCTAAATGAATGCCGGTACTTGATATGTTGATATCCGTTCTGCCGTCTTCACATCATGGTTTGATACACAAGGAATTGTTTCCTTCCTTTAGGTTCCACTTGGAGTACGGACAGCTCAGGAAGAACTAGCAGCTGGCTGGTCCTGCGCAACCTTACACCACAGGTACAGACCACTTACCTCCGTTGTTATAGGGTAAACATGAATTGAAATAATTGTGCAGTTCATTCATAAGAATATATCTTTAAAGGTGAATCTGCGATCACAAATACTAATCTGTGGTTGGCACATGCTCAGTGTAGGAGAAAGCAGAAAAAACAGGAAGAGATTGAGTTACAGTGACTGAAGGTGGAGTAGGAGGGGCCTCCCCTTGCAACCCCCTGTGGCCCCTCCCACTCCCTTGGTCTCTAATGATCTCCCTATACAAAGTATGAGAAGAAAGTATCAGGAATGTGTCTGTACCAGTTTTAACTGGAGAAAATGTTGGCTTGTGTTCTTTCCTCTGGCATGTCATAGCAATTTCCTAAATAACAAACTAATGATGGAAAGTTAACTGGTGAGGGATCTAAGTTCTCTGTCTGTTCAGATTGACGGCTCTACCCTGAGGACTCTTTGCCTGCAGCACGGCCCTCTGATAACATTCCATCTGAACCTCACTCAAGGCAATGCTGTGGTCAGGTACAGCTCCAAGGAGGAAGCCACCAAAGCACAGAAGTCCCTTCACATGTAAGTACCTCTGCTTGGTGCTGATCTGTCTTTTAAACTGGGGGAGGCGATGCCTCTGATTTATCTGCATGTATATGATAGCCAGTGATGATAGTGTGAGCTTTAAGGGCCATACACATGGCAAACTTTCTGCCCAAGGGCCGACCACTGACCGAGCGATCCAACCGAGGTTTACACATGTATGGGGACTTGGTCGATGGTCGTTCATTGATCCGCCGGGTCAGGTCACGTTTGCCATGTGTACGGGCGTAGAATTTTGAAGGTCACTGTATTCATACGTAAAGTTAATTGCATTTCGGGACAATCGTTATAAAGATAATTATATCATCAGGCCAGGCAGTTTAATGTGTAGTAGGGAGCGAAGAACAAGGCCATTGTTTCACGGCATTAATGAGTAATCCACTAGGACAGGTCTTCCACATGTTAGACCGCTGCGTATGGCCGACCAATATCCATATGTTGGCACAGGTATGATCGCATGCGTATGGCCATCTTAAGCGATGATGTGTATGGTAGATTGTTGTCGTTTTCTGGTCTCTTCAGCCAACATTTTTCTACCTTCACTGTCTCCGTAACATTGGGTTCTGATCATGGTTTGTTCTGTTTTACAGGTGCGTCCTGGGTAACACTACCATCCTTGCAGAGTTTGCCGGGGAAGAAGAAGTAAACCGTTTCTTGGCGCAAGGTCAGTCCCTTCCCACCACCACCAGCTGGCAATCTAACACCGGCAGCAGCCAGCCCCGTATGGGCTCTGAGAGAGCTGCGCATAACTTAGTGCGCAGCGATGCTGCTCACTGGAACTCTCCATGCCTTGGAAGCAAGGGGAACAATGATCTACTCTGGGGAAGTGTCCCCCAGTACTCCAGCAGTTTATGGGGCCCCCCCGGAGCAGAGGATGCCAGGATTATCCGCAGTCCAACACCTCTGAACACCCTTTTGCCCGGCGATCTACTAAGCGGGGAATCCATCTAAAAGGTTGAAATCGCTTTGATCCAATAAAATCTAAAAATCATCAGCACTATAAAGAAAAAACAGCAAAAAGAAACAATATCGAAATCCTTTCCAAATCGGCTCAGAGAGGAACCCGATCTAAGCCGGCACTTAGCCTTCTCTCCATGCAGTATCTTCTCTTAGTCGCCCCCTCCACTGCACCCTTGTGAACTGTTGCTGGTGACAGTATGGGTGCGGAACGCGAGGTGGGTCGGAAGGAATAAGGACAATAAATCGTGGTCCAAGTTACTTAGTAAACTTGGTCAAGAATTTGTTTGTTTTTTTTAGTTTTGTTTTTAATGTTTCAGAAGTGTTCAAAGAAAAAAACAAAATATCAGGCTGCTTCTGCTAGAACTCAAGGGCACTTTCCTAACGGCAGGGCTGATACCGGGTTACTTTGAGGGGATGGGTTTTAATAGCCTATTTTTAAAATGAGCCTTGGACATTTAATGCGCATGAGGCTGGGCCCATTGATCAGAAGGGGAAAGGAGCAAGTAAACGATTGGTGGATTTGTGTGTGAACGGAAATAGAATCAGCCAATGAAAGTACCAGATCACACCCTGTGAACCTGCCTATGCACATAAACTTTGTCCAGAGCTTCTGCACCCTGTGCTACCCATCTTGTTTTTCACATCTTGATCCCTCTTATATCTGTGTTGTTCTCCACCATATCATCCAATTAGATATACTTGAATCCAGCAGACAAAGCTGTTTGGTTTCTTATCAGGGTCTTCAAGCCTCTGCCATCCTCTGCATTGCAGGTCTTTCTGTGATAAGAAGAATGGGCAGCCATTAAATGAATAATTTATTAAGGTTCCTCCATGTTTCCCGTCATAGAACGACGGGTATAATATTAAATTAGCTGACGTTTTTTTATTGGCTCAATGTGTCGCTGGCCCAGCCAGACATCTGGTGTTTCCAAATAATGCTGAAATCTTGTCATTTAATAGATCTCTATCTACTCAACACGCGAAACTTCTATTAACATGTGGAATGTTTGGGATTCCTGGGATGGGTTTTCCAAAATGGAACTGGATCACCCCATACACAATCCTTTACACACTAAATCCAAATACTTGCCTTTTTCCTTGGCGCTCCCGAGTCCAGATATTTTACCTTGAAGTCTGGTCCCTCACCGTTCACTTCTGCCCATCTGCATTGCAGTCATCAGGCAAGGTAGAGAGATACGAGGGGCCAGAGTTGTTCAAGGTCTGGATTCAGGAGCACTGGGGACCAAGGTAATTTTTTGGAAAATAAGGATTTGGGGTGAACATGCCCTTTAAATCTTTGTTTCTCCCTAGAAGACCTTTCACCGATAGAAGTTAAACAGATTAGTCTTTGCATCATTTTCCATTCCAGTGAGTCTAGTTTTACAGGCTGCGTAAATTCATTATGTAGATTATTTGTAAGTTAAATAAAACAGAACTCAACCTTTAACTGTACTGAGCAGAACTCCCATAAAGATGGGAATTGTACAACAGCACTACTAGATATACAAGTGATCTATTACACACTTAGTTATTAGAGACAAAGTCCAAGGTTCACAGACTGATTTTTTTTAAATTCTTTTTGGCCCATTATAAAAAGCACAACTGGTATCCACAAGGGTTGACGTTTCTAGTTCTTTCACTACTGGCAATCATTTCCTAATACGTGAAGGGATATTAAGGGAATATGGAGAGGAAGGTGTCTGTGGGACAAATAGTCTCAGGTTTGTATCATTACAAAGCTTAGCAAAGCTTTTAAGTTCTAAGAATGAAAACGCTGATGACATATTACAGCCAGTAAATATATATATGAGGTGATCACAAGGGGGTGGCTGGTGGGTTCTGGGCTAGAATTGAAGACATGTGGGAAATAAAGTGTAACCAGTTGATTAAGAAAAAGAGTCTAGCCTATGCATGGGGAATAACTTAGAGACTAGTTCCCACCAGAATTTATTTCATTATTCTCCATGTACATATTACATCCAGGTTGCTGTCAAACATTTCAGATACAGAAAATAGCATAATAAAGATTTGCAACCAGATCTGTGATCCTGCAAAGCTTTAATTCCACTTAGTTCTACTGGGCTGTCAAAATGGAATATCGCCCGTCCTTTTATTTAGTGGAACACCGACTGCCACTATTCAACATGCCCCAACATTTATTTCAGCATTGTTTGG
Source organism: Hymenochirus boettgeri (assembly GCA_019447015.1). Lineage (NCBI taxonomy): Eukaryota > Metazoa > Chordata > Amphibia > Anura > Pipidae > Hymenochirus > Hymenochirus boettgeri. The sequence goes on along the minus strand of CM033476.1, from coordinate 3,440,035 downwards.
AATCTGTAGAGTTACTTAATGTAAGTTCTTTAAAGGGAATGTTCACCCTTGAAATAAAAGACTAGTCGCTTGTCTGTTACCTGCCCAACCCCCACCAATGCATTTTATTACCTGCATTACTAACCAGATAAACTGGCCCCTCCCTCTATGCAGTCAATCAAGGCTGACTGCTGACATCACAGCCAGTGATTGGTGTTTCCCATGCTGCCTCCTCTGCACATGCTCAAACATATAAAAAGGTTATTGAGTAGAAATAGTTAGTGATTGACTGCTGTTTCCCATGCTGCCTCCTCTGCACATGCTCAAGCATATAAAAAGCTTATTGAGTAGAAATAGTGAGTGATTGACTGCTGTTTCCCATGCTGCTCCTCTGCACATGCTCAGCATATAAAAAGCTTATGAGTAGAAATAGTGAGTGATTGACTGCTGTTTCCCATGCTGCCTCCTCCTGTCACATGCTCAAGTTATAAAAACTTATTGAGTAGAAATAGTGAGTGATGACTGCTGTTTCCCATGCTGCTCCTCTGCACATGCTCAAGCTATAAAAAGCTTATGAGTAGAATAGTGAGTGATTGACTGCTGTTTCCCATGCTGCCTCCTCTGCACATGCTCAAGCATATAAAAAGCTTATTGAGTAGAAATAGTGAGTGATTGACTGCTGTTTCCCATGCTGTCTCCTCTGCACATGCTCAAGCATATAAAAAGCTTATTGAGTAGAAATCGATCTCGATGGTGTAAGTTTAATCAGGAGTTATATAACCAGGGGATCTCGATGGCGTAACGTTACTCAGTAGAATATAAACCAGGGGGATCTCGATTAGCTGTAAGTTTACTCGTAGGTATATAAACAGAGGATCTCAATGGCGAAAGGTACTCAAGTAGTTATATAAACCAGGGGGATTCTCGATTGGATGTTTGTAAGTTACTCAGTAGTTATATAAACCAGGTGGGACCCTCGATGGCTGTACGTTACTCAGTATTATATAACAGGGGGACTCGAATGGCTAGTAAGTAAGTTACTCAGTAGTTTAATAACCGGGGATTCTCGATGGCTGTAAGTTACTCAGAGTTATAACCAGGGGATCTCGATGGCTGTAAGTGACTCAGTAGTTCTCATTACCAGGGCGGATCTCGATGGGCTGTAAGTTACTACAGGAGATATAAACCAGGGGGACCTCTCGGGCTGTAAGTTACTCAGTAGTCTTTATATAACCCGGGGGATTCTCGATCGGCCTTGTAAGTACTCAGTAGTATATAACCAGGGGGACCTCGGGTGTAAGTACTAAGTAGTAGATATATAACCAGGGGGACCTCGATCGGCTGTAAGTTCAGTAGGTATATAAACAGGGGAGCCTCGATGGCTGTAAGTTACTCAGTAGATATATAACCAGGGGGGACCTCGATGGCTGTAAGTTACTCAGTAGTTATATAACCAGGGGATTCGATGGCTGTAAGTACTCGTAATATATAACCAGGGGGGATTACTCTGATGGACTCTGTAATTACTCAGTTAGTTATATAACCAGGGGGGATCTCGGAGGCTGTAAGTTACTCAGTAGTAGTTAGTTATAAACCAGGGGGATCTCGATGCTGCCCTAAGTTTACTCCAGTTAGTGATATAACCGGGGGATCTCGATGGCTGTAAGTTACTCAGTAGTTATATAACCAGGGGGATCTCGATGGATGTAAGTTAATCAGTAGTTAATAACACGGGGGATATCGATGGCTGAAGTTACTCAGTTCCAGTTATATAACCAGGGGGATCTCGATGGCTGTAAGCTTTATAGTTATATAACCAGGGGATCTGATGGCTGTAAGTTACTCAGTAGTTATATAACAAGGGGATCTCGAGGCTGTAAGTTACTCAGAGTTATATAACCGGCTGGGGATCTCGAGGCTGTAAGTTACTCAGTAGTTATACAACCAGGGGGATTCTCGATGGCTTGTTAAGTTATCCGTAGTTATATAACCAGGGGGATCTCTGATGGCTGTATGTAAGTTACTCAGTAGTTATATACCGGGGATCTCGATGGCTCGTTAAGTTACTCAGTAGTTTATATAACCAGGGGATCTCGATTGGCTGTGTTGTAAGTTTACTCAGTAGATCTAACCAGGGGGATCGCGATGGCTTGCAAGTTACTCGGAGTTATATAACAGGGGGATCGCCGATTGGCTGTAAGTAATCATAGTTATATACCCAGGGGGGATCTCGATTGGTGTACGGTTACTCAGTAGTTTATATAACCAGGGGGATATGACGATGGCTGAAGTTACTCAGAGTTATAGTAGTTATGTTTTAAAAAAAAACTAGGGGATTCGAGGCTTCGGTAAAGTACTCAGTAGTTATATAACCAGGGGATCTCGAATGGCGTAAGTTACTCAGTAGTTATATAACCAGGGGGATCTCGATGGCTGTAAGTTACTCATTAGTCTATATAACCAGGGGAGGATCTACGATGGCTGTAAGTTACTCAAGTAGTTATAAAACCAGGGGGTGATCATCATGGGCTGTAAGTTATCCGTGAGTTATATAAACCAGGGGGATATCGATGGCTTGAGTACTTCAGAGTTAGCTAACCAGGGGGGGGGATCTGATGGTGTAAGTTACTCGAGCTAGTAGTTAAGAACCAGGGGTCTGATTTGGCTGTAAGTTACTCAGTATGTTAATCTAACCAGGGGGATCTCGATGGCTCTGTAAGGTTAATCAGTTTGTTATATAAACGGATCTCGATGGCTGTAGTACCAGTAGTTATCAACCGGGGATCTCGATGGCTTTTGGTGGCTGTAAGGTATCAGTACTCGTTAATAACCAAGGGTTTGATCTCGATGGCTGTAAGTTACCTCAGTAGTTATATAAAAACCAGGGGGATCTCGATGGCTGTAAGTTACTCCGTAGTACCGTCTCTAAAGGGAAAACAAAATCAACGGACATGACAGGAACCTTGGATGGACAAGGCATTGTACTTATTCATACGTAGCTTTCAATATTCTTTATATACATATAATAGACCATAGGGCGTTTATTGCATCTCTTTCTATTGCCTACACTAGGCATGCCACTCGAACCAATAGCATCTTCAAGTGCATAGTGAATGGGGTTTTCCACCATTACGAAAATGTAACACCAACGTATCTGATGGAATTAAAGCTTCTGTCTAAAGAGACGTTTCAGCTCAGGTTACATTGCTTGCGGCCAGTGCGCGACAGTTTTTGTGTACCGCTGGCAAGTCCGTGGTAAGTGGGTCCCACCTCCCAACATTTATAGGCTTTTTGCTAAGCCTACTAATGAATTGGTTTGCCAGATTACCAGTCCCAAAAGCTGTAGAGTAGAGTCTTTTGACTACGGAAGGAAACATGGTTTAAGGACAAAGATGAGAAACCCAAAGATACCAGGGTAAGGCCTGCCTTGCATACAAGCATGGTCAGGTTTTTTAGCAACAGGTCTGCAAGACAAGCAGCAAACTGTACCATGCTAAGCAGAAAAAGCTTGTCCAAGCGGGCAAAGTTGGCACCAGGTCAGGTCAGATGAAGATCAGCGACCGGGCAGGATGGGAAAGGCCCGCTGGAGTTAAATAACAGGGACAATCGGGGGTAAAGGCAGCCAAAACTTGTTAATATCTGTCAGCCCTGGTGGAGCGGGCAAAATAGAAGGCAATTACGGAGGTACGCATGCATTTGGAAAGGTGTCACCTGCAACTCGATAGGCACCAAACGGATCATATCTTCCCCAGTAGAGTTTGTTTGGTTTATATCCTTTGAGTGGGTGTCATTTCAGGTAAACTGTCAGACATAAGTCTACCTGGTCGTCAGTCCCATTTTCCCATAAACAAAAGCATCTGGTCGCACGAGTTGTGGAAGGTACCAAGAAACAATACAGCACCAACCAGACACACCGCCTGGGACTACTAACGCCCAAACCCTCATCGGCCTGGAGCTCAAATCAAATGCGGCTGGACCAGCTCCTATTCCTTGGTAGGAACAATCCTCACAAGTCTTCTGGCCAACCCTTTTAATCTCACTTTGAGTGGCACTCGGATTCACTTTGGGCATTTCTGGGTATAGATATTATATGGACACGTTACATGGAAAGTTGTAGATTGCAGGTTTTACTACATTATTTCCAAATCTCACGCCATTAGATTTAAATCTAGTATTGCTAATGGTCTCCCTATTCAGTATCGCACTATAGCATTCTTGGCCCAAAATTCGTTCACCCACTTATCATTACCACATGCCTGTAAATGGCAAAGAAGAAATGTATATATGCAATAAACCCCAAAACTGCAAATAGTTAGAAAATCGGAGAGATTGTAAGACTAACCTAGAATGCTGGCTTGTATGTCCTTTACCCTTCTTTCTGCCTCCTGGTTCTTCCAGTGAGCAGCTTGTCAAGTCTGCGTGATATAGGTGATATCACAGCCAGGAATGAATGTGATTCCCCTAGGTGCCTTCTCTGAGCCATGTGAAAGCTTGTAGAACTGTGGGAGAGGAGGTGGAAAAGTTGAGAGCAGAGGGACGGGGAGTGGCGAGAGATCATGTTACTGTAAACAGATTAGTCCCGATGTATCTGGGGCTTTCTAAATAATGCGTTTTGGGGGGTTGATTACATATTAATTTGTTATTTGAAGGGGAACAGCACTTTACTTACTAAAGAGAAATGACGGGGACGTGATATGTTTTGATATCCGTCTGCCGTCTTCACATCATGGTTTGATAAACAAGGAATTGTTCTCCTTCCTTTAGGTTCCATTGGAGTACGGACAGCTCAGGAAGAACTAGCAGCTGGTGGTCCTGCGAAACCTTACCAACACAGGTACAGACACTTACCTCCGTTGTTCTACGGGTAAACATGAATTGAAATAATTGTGCAGTTATTCATAAGAATATATCATTAAAGGTGAATCTGCGATCACAATACTAATATGTGGTGGCACATGCTCAGTGTAGGAGAAAGCATGAAAAACAGGAAGAGATTGAGTTACAGTGACTGAAGGTGGACGGAGGAGGGGCCCTCCCTTGCAACCCCATGTGGCCCCTCCCACCTCCTGGTCTCTAAGATCTCCCTAACAAAGTTCTGAAGAAGAAAGTATCAGGAATGTGGTCTGTACCAGTTTTAAACTGGAGAAAATGTTGGCTGTGTTTTGCCTCGGCATGTCATAGCAATTTCCTAAATAACAAAACTAATGATGGAAAGTTAACTGGTGAGGGATATAAGTATAGTCTGTTCAGATGACGGCTCTACCCTGACGGACTCTTTGCCTGCAGCACGGCCTCTGATAACATTCCATCTGAACATCACTCAAGGCAACGCTGTCCCGTTGTGGTAAGTCACAGCTCCAAGGGAGGAAGCCACCAAAGCAACGAAAGCCCTTCACATGTAAGTACCTCTGCTTGGTGCTGATCGGTCTTTAAACTGGGGGAGGGGCGGCGATGGCCTCTGATTTATATGCATGTAGATGATAGCCAGTGATGATAGTGTGAGCTTTAACGGGCCAGACACCTGGCAACTTTCTGCCCAAGGGGCCCCGACCACCCTGGGACCGAGCGATCCAAAACCGAGTTTTACCATGTATGGGCGATTGGTCATGGGCGATTCATTTGATCCTACCGGGTCAGGTTCAACTTTTGCCCATTGTGTACGGGAGTAGATAAGAATTTATGAATGGTCACTGTACTTCATACGTAAAAGTTAATTGCATTTCGGGAACAATCGTTATAAAGATAATATATCTCGGCCAGGCAGTTAATGTGTGTGTATGGGAGCGAAGAAAGGCCAGTTTCACAGCATTAATGAGTAATCCCTAGGACAGGTCTTCCACATGGAGACCGCTGCGTATGGCCAGACCCAATATCATATGGTTGGCCAGGTATGATGCATGCTGTATGGCCATTTAAGCGATGATTGTGTATGTAGATTGTTGTCGTAGTTTCTGGCTCTTCAGCACATTTTCTACCCTTCAATGTTCCGTACACTATGGGTTCATGATTTCATGGTTTGTTCTGTTTTTTACAGGGCGTCTGGGTAAAACACTAACATCCTTGCCAGAGGTTGCCGGGGGAAGAAGAAGAGTAACGTTCTCTGGGCGCAAGGTCAGTCGCCCTTCCCACCCACCAGCTGGCAATCTAACCGGCAGCAGCCAGAGCCCCGTAGGGCTATGAGAGACAGCTGCGCAATAAACATGTAGTGGCAGCGATGCTGATCACGGGAACTCCTCATGCCTTGGAAGCACCATCATAGACAGGAAATAAAAAAAAGACAAGACCAACAAACAATGATCTACTCTGGGGAAGTTGTCCCCCAGTATCCAGCGTTTATGGGGCCCCACCGTGAGCAGAGAGGATGCAGGCTTAGTCCGCCAGTTCCAAAACCTATGAACACCCTTTGCCCCGGGATTACTAAAGGGGGAATCCATCTAAAAAAGGTTTGAAATCGCTTGATCCACGAAATCTAAAATCATCGCACTATAAAGAAAAAACAAGCAAAAAAGAAACAATACGGAGAAAATTCCTTTCCAATCGGCTCAGAGAGGGAACCCGATCTAAGCCGGGCACTTAGCTCTATCATCCATGCACGTATCTTCTCTTAGTCGCCCCCTCACTGCACCATTTGAATGTTGCTGGTGACAGTATGGGTGCGGAACGCGAGGTGGTCGGAAGGAATAAGGGACAATAAATCGTGGGTACACAGTACTTAGTAAATTGGTCAAGAATTTGTTTGTTGTTTTTAGTTGTTTTTAATGTTTCAGAAGTGTTCAAAGAAAAAAAAACATATCAGGCTGCATTCTGCTAGAACTTCAAGGGAACTTTCCTAAACGGAGGGCTGTACGGTTACTTGAGGGGGATGGGTTTTAATCGAGCCTATTTTTAAAATGAGCCATTGGACATTTAATGGCATGAGGCGGGGCACATTGATAGAAGGGGAAAGGAGCAAGTAACACGATGTGGATTGTGTGTGACGGAAATAGCAAGCACAGACCAATGAAGTACAAGATCACACCTGTGAACCTGCCTATGCACATAAACTTGTCCAGAGCTTCTGCACCTCTGTGCTACCCATCTGTTTTTCCATTTGATCCCTTTATATCTGTGTTGTTCTCCACCATATCATCAATTAGATATACTGATCCAGCAGACAAAGCTGTTTGGTTTCGTATTTTTCAGGGGGGGTCTTCAAGCCTCTCCTATCCTCTGCATGCAGGTCTTCTGTGATAAGAGAATGGGCAGCCATTAAGTGATTTATTTATTTAAGGTCACCATGTTTCCCGTCATAGAACGCGGGTAATGATTAAATTAGCTGACGTTTTTTTATTGGCCAATGTGTCGCTGGCCCAGCCAGAATATGGTGTTCCAAATATATGCTGAAATCTTGTCATTAATAGATATCTATCTACTCAACACGCAAACTTCTATTAACATGTGGAATGTTTGGGATTCCATGGGATGGGTTTCACAAATGGAACTGGATCACCCAATACACAATCCTTTACACATAATCCAAATTACTTGCCATTTTTCCTGGCGTGGCTTCTCGAGTCCAGCATTTTTACCTTGAAGTCATGGTCCCTCACCGTGCACTTCTGCCATCTGCATTGCAGTCATCAGGCAGAGGGGTTTAGAGCGATAGAGAGGCCAGAGTTTGCTAAGGTTCTGATTCAGGAGCACTGGGGACCAAGGTAATTTTTTGGAAATAAGGATTGGGGGAACATGCCCCTTTCAATCTTTGTTTCTCCCTAGACGAGGACCTTTAAACCGATAGAAGGTTAAACAGGCAGTTCTTTGCATATTTTCCTGCCAGATGAGTCTAGTTTTACAGGCGGTAAATTCTTAGTGTAGATTATTGTAAGTTAATAAAACAGGACTACCTTTACTGTACTGAGCAGAAACATCCCATACAGATGGGAATTGTACAACAGCCACTACTAGATATACCAGTGACTATTACACACTAGTTATTAGAGACAAAGTCCAGGTTCAACAGACTGATTTTTTTTAAATTCTTTTTGGCCCTTATAAAAAGCACAACTGGGATCCACCAGGGTTGACGTTTTCTAGTTCTTCCAAATGGCAAATAATTTCCTACATACGTGAAAGGACGATTTAAGGGAACTATGGAGAGGACAGGTGTCTTGTGGGACAAATAGGTCTCAGGTTGTTCATCTACAAACTTAGCAAAAGCTTTAAGGTTTACGAATGAAAACGCTGATGAGACAATTACAGCCAGTAAAATATTTAATATGAGGTGATCACAAGGGGGTGTGGTGGTGTGTTCTGGGCTTAGAATTGAAGACTGTGGGAAATAAAGTGTAACCAGTGATTAAGAAAGAAAAAGAGGTATGCTATGCATGGGAATAACTTAAGAGACTTGCCACAACCAAGAATTATTTCATTATTTCTCTGACATATTACATCCAGGTTGCGCAAACATTCAGAACAGAAATAGCAATAGATTTGCAACCAGAATTGTATCTGCAAGCTTAATCATAGCTACTGCTGCAATGGCATATCCCTCATTGACCTGCCCTTCAAGCACTTTGTAAGATTTTCGATCTTTAATTTTAGATGTCCTTAATAACTAGGTACCTGACAACCAAAGCTTAGTCTGCATTATACCAGATAAAGTCCTAGGAGCTAGGTTACTCGATCACAGCCGTATTGTGATGTTTAACCCAGCTGCCTCATATCTGCAACATTGCTCTAAACTTAAGTTCAGCATTTGAGTTTGAAATATTGTAGAGTTAGCGTTATGCTGCTGCTCTGAAGAATGCTTCAAGCGTCTGATGATAATAAAAGATGAGTGATTCCTATGTTTACCATTGCTGCTCAAACCTATGCATAACTGCTTACACAAGATATAAACGGTTCTCTATTGCAGCACGACTAGTAGTGTTGACTGTTCCATCGTCCTGCACATCAAGCTAAAAAGCGTTACAATGTTAGTGAATGACTGTGTTCCCATCTGCTCCCTGCTCTCAAGCATAAAAAGCATAAGCATAGCATGATGACTGCGTCACACGCCTTGCACAGGCAAGCTTATAAAAAGCTTATGAGTAGGAAATAGATAGCATAGTGATTGCGCTGCTGTTTCCCATGATGCCTCCTCTGAATAGTCAGCATATAAAAAAGCTTATGAGTAGAAATAGTGAGTGATTGACTGCCTGGTTCCCATGCTGCCTCCTCTGCACATGCTCAAGTTATAAAAAGCATTAGTGGCTGGAAATAGAGGAGTCAGTGTGACTGCTGTTTCCCATGCTGCCTCTCCTGCACATGACTCAAGCTATAAACAAGATGATTGAGTAGGCAAATAGTGAGTGATTGACTCTGTTCCCATGCTGCCTTGCCTATGCCATGCTCAAGCATATAAAAAGCTTATTGAGTAGAATATAGTGAGTGATTGACTGAGTGCTTCCATGCGGTCTCCTATGCACAGGCTCAGAAGTTACATTTGATGGAACGTTATTTTGTATACAGGAGTCAAAATAAACAATTAAGCTTCTTGTATGTTATTAGCAATTTTACCACAAGGGGGGAGGAGTGGAGAGTAATCTCCCCCCCAAAAAATTCTCAGGTATTCATCTACCTTGACAGCTTTGGAAAAGCCTGAATATTTAATTTGGGTTAGATACTCCACAACACAAAATTCATAAATGAAGATGAGTTTCTTGCTTACAAAGTACAAAAAACGGTTGGGTCTTAAAATTATACAGTACAAATCCAGAAATGAGATATTTTAACTCACTTTATCCAATTGGAGAAGAAAGAAAACTTGCAGTTTCAAGAAAAGCTTGAAGGAGTCCATTTGCATATGCTTATAATCTGTTTAATATGAATAAGCAAAGGTTCCATTCATCCGGTATGGTATATCTGCTGTATTATAAGAGATATCAACCGGACTCTGAAGACGTTTCGCTAGTCTCCGATGGATCTTCTCAATCAGAAGACCTTGTACAAGGATCTGTGGCAATTATTGTACCTGAAAGTCCTAATTAGCTACACAGCCAGGTGTTTAGGACCTTCTGAATGCAAGGTGTGGATGCATTGCAAGCCAAACTGACCTAGGGTATAAGTGTCAAAAACAGCATAGTCTTGGCCAGTACATGCTCCCACCTCCTATTCAGGCTTGGTTCTTTATTTTTACATAAATGGCTCCTGATTGCCAACAGATTCTTGGACAAGTCATTCTGGAATTGACAGATCCAGTCGGATGACTAGCGAAAACGTCTTCTTCAACAGAACAAAACATTCAAGTCCGTAAATAATGAATAATTACAGTTCAGAACGAGGATGGTCACTGAGAACAAACAATGCAAGTCTGCCATTGAAGGAAGAGTCAGTCAGGAAACTGTCAGACAATGTGCAATTTCTTCTATAGGCTTTAAAAACCAGCAAAAGACATGGTGGCCATGTTTTTAAAGGAAGAAGTCAGTGCAAATACATATGCTTTGAATAAAAAAATGACCCTTAACAACTTGCCCACATCAGATTTGTCTGTGTTAAATAAATACTTATGAATTCCTGTTTGCAAGGACCCCTAATAGAAGACCGTTATGGTTTTGCTCTGTGACCCAGCGCCGGTTTGATTCAGTTGCCACATTAGAGATATGAGCATGTGTGACTATCCAACAGCCAATCAGTAGAAATTACTGTGGGAAACCATTCCAAGGTAGTTAGTGGGGTGCTTCGCAGGAAGAAAAGCCTGTTAGCACCTGAAATGTCAGCGCACTAAGTCAACAGCAGGGAACAGCCAAAGGGTATGAAATCAACTGATTTTTTCAAAATGGAAAGAGAATGTGAAGGAGCATGAAAGTCAGAGGGCTGTATTTAAACACGCTGGACACATTGAGTTCTTGACATTCCTTTCTGGTCTATAAAGTTATGTGTGATATGGAAATGTACGTGTCCAATCCTAGATCGAACACATGCATCCTAATACCATACACAGGACCCCATGAACAGTTTGCTTTTAAATGAATAAAGGCCAAGGAGAGTTTTAAGGTTTTATTAAAAATTGACCACGTGGCAAATGTTCATTAGACAAAATGTCAAGTAAAGGAGGTATGGTCAATACCGTGCTTGTAAAACCCCCCCCCCAATCGCACAGTCTTCAGGATTAAAATGGTTTTTAGAAAGGGTCTCATGTGGACGTTTCCCAGATTGCACAGCGTCAAGAAAAAAAAAAAAACGACCAAATCGCAACACGGAACATTAGACCAGGCTGCATACAGCTATTGAGGAAAGTTTCTCCATCCCCCAGAGAGGGCGAGGACAGATTGGATCAAAGTTCTCGTGATGGCAATCAAGGGTTCCGGTGATGATCATTTCCTATTCGCCAAAGAGCAATACTGGAAAAATTTAACCGGGTGAAAAACCACATTGATTATTTACTAGATTCACAATTACCATAATCTTTAAGGACAGTACAATTTGTTGTATATAAAATTCATCGTCAAAATACGAAAGGTTTTAGACATTTGACACAGAGAGGAAAGAAAGGAACCTTATATCCAGCAGTCTTGATGGTGTGGACGAGAGCAGAATTTAATTATTCCAACAGTTCGTTAGAATATGAAATGCAATATCAAGGAAACATATCAGATGAAGTGGATTAAAAGAAAACCATCGCAATATCAGACTGGAAACAGGAGCATTGTTAATTCCTGAGTGTAAGCGTACAACTCCCAGACATTCCACTGCCGGCGGGTCACGGAATGGCTGGACTGAATTCTGTTCATACTCCACGTAAGGGAGAACCAACTGTACATGCACAATCACTTCTATGCCCCCACCCAACAGAAAAAAAAGTGTAAAAAAGTTGTTGGTGTCCAATGTGAGAGATCCCCAGTAAACAGGTAATTCACGGAAGACACTTATTAAAGGTGAAATAAAACCAAGTCACAAACATACAATGGCCATCTTCTGCAAACAGGGTGAAATTCCCAAGAGGAACGCTATGGTTGCTTAATTTAAGTTGCTGGTTGAAACTCAGTTGTAAATGGATGTCGAAATGATTTTACAATATGATCTTTAAAGTAACAGCATTTAAAAGTGGGTCTAGACGTGCCATTAAACTACTCCTCCATGTGTTAAGTTGCTTATTCTTAATTCATTATGATTTCCATTGACATCCAAGACCAAAGTGCTCTGGGGAGCATTACAAGCTTTCAGTTATTCAATTTCAGTGTAATGCAAAAACAAAATTCACAGTCAGGCATGGAGGAAACGGGAGAAAAAAAAAGAATATAAAAAACTAATTTCAAAATTCATTGTTTGTAGACAAATCATAAATATTATATAAAAAAAACCCAAATAGTGGTACGGAAGAGGGAGGGAGATGGTTGATCATTGATGCAAAAATAAAGAACAGAAAGAGAAAAAACAAAAATGAAAAGTGAGTATTGAGTATATTAGGAAACAAGTGGTGCATGGCATAAAAACGGTTGATAAACTCTGTTGAAGACGCTAGATTACTAAGGAGACAAAAGTTGCTGGTCGTGTGTATGACTCTTCAGGCCTGATCAACGGTCTCGCCTTTTAGCTTTTTGGAGCAAGTGGTCTTCAGCATTCTGTATCAGGAAATTCCACCTGCTAACAGTTCTCATTCCCCCTCCGAGTCAGTTGCATGTGCTTCCTTCAGAGCTTCTGCTTTTTGCTTTGGTTTGGGAACCCTGAGACACTGTCCGTGTTCTGGAACTCGTTCTTTGCCAATTAGTCTCAAGAGAAACCCATTTATGGCTATGGGATATTCAGGAGTATCTTCGGCAAGGAAGGCAGCGGACTCTACCCTCTCCATCTTGTTGCTGTATCTCTCGCAGACTGGTCACTGATTTGTCTATGGTGGTTATGTTGATGAGATTAAGTCGTGCATGCGACCAATGAAAGCATAAAGTTTCGACATGAGGTTTTTTCTCTATGATTTTGGGGTCCATATTTTCACAAAGAATGCAGCAGTGATTCATCTGATTGTCCGGGAAATGAACCTGAGAGGATGAAAAGTACAGTTAGTTCTAATGTAGCAGTTTACACTGTTCTCTCCATGTACATGAACAGCTACAGATTAAAAGCCGAGGAAGGAGGAGCAACTCAGGAGTGTAATGGACATGATAGCAATGAACAGTTCATGCCCGAGAAAAGTGATAATTATATGTTTTAAAATACAAAAAAACAGAGATTAAGAGGCAGAAGAAATGGACAACAAAGGCTTTGCTCCATACCGAGAAATTCTTACTATTATCCTTGTTTAGCTATAACCATATGTCATATCTGTCCCGTACTCTTATATCTGGGCACCCTGCTGCCTCACTCTCAGGTACAGAGGACGAGGCACAAGTGTTCACTAGGGCTTTGTATGCACTAGGAAATGCCAAGTTCATCTGTAGATCTTATCTGACCAGTCTCTACCTATGATACTTTTAATGACTTGATTTCGTCCCCATTCCCTTCTCCCAGTGTTTCCACAGTAATAGCGAGCTGGGCTTTCTCCAATCTGGCCACTAGATTTTCTCTAAACTTCCAGCCAGCCCTGGGATCCCGTTACATTTCAGCAATGCCCGAACAGGGAAAGATGCACAGACCAGGAAATAAAAGCCATTCCTTCAGTAGGAGGATTATTAGTGACAGATTAGAACATTCACACTTACCCAGTTTCATAAACGTGAAGTTCCAGAGCTACCTAACTTCCTTCCACCTTCATTCACATCGGAGAATCCTCGATTTTGCCTTAAAAAAAAAAAAACGCGGACAATAAAACACCAAAAAAATGTTACATTAGTGGTCAGCCCGAGTGACATTTAATCATTCCGATTTTATTAGATAGAAAGCTGGAAAATGACTATGGATCCCATTAGGGCCCCCTATACTATATATTATCTTCTCCATTGTAGATAAAGGAACACGAAACCAGAAAAATCAACTCTGATGCCATTACGTTTCCTATTATTCAACAGGGAAGGTGAGAACGCGTATTCTAACCCCTGTGAATAATATTACACTCGGGGGACCTGGAACTTACCTAGCGCCGCTCCACTTGCAGCCGCTCCTTCACTGAAACAGCTGGTCTCCCCGACTTCGCGCGCATGCTTTTGTATGACGCGCATGCGCATAAGATAGGGCGCCGATGCCTAAGATAGGGAGCAGCGGCATGTCAGTGAAGAGCGGCGGTTAATTATTTAGGGTTTAGGTGTGTTATTATAATTTTAAAGCAGGTAATAATTGCAAAATTATATCAGTTGCGAGATTGGGGGCAGGGTAAAATGACAATTCAAACCAAAAATGGTTTAAGGGTGAACATGCCCTTTAAATCAATTTCCTATGGGACTAATAAATGATCGTATACAATAGAAAGGATACCAGACACTGTTTTGTAATTCTGTGAACTTTGTTTACATGAATCTGAATTATAGTTATTTAACATCTGTTAGGTGTCCGGACTCCTACTCAAGGTAATAGTTTTCTCTCCTTAACCATTATGGGTCCTGTCATCCTCACTGTCGAACGTCCATCTCATGTGGACCGGAGGAAGAGGAAGGCCAGGTGTCACGTGGAAATACAAGCGGATCTTGTGGCCCTGCTGTACGTTCTATGCGGTCAACCTCCCCATCTTCGATTCTAGAAATTCGGACATGATGGCTTTTGTCGCTTGGTTAAAAGGGAAAAGACAGTTAGGTTACATTTAAAATAGTACCCTAAGGGAATGCAATGAGCAGGACTATCAGGGGAAATGGGAGTTAAAACAAACTGGATTGTTAATGAATAAAATCAGAATTAACGGTATTTCCCTGCCCCCCCTTATTTACATTTTACCTGCAAACAAGGGATGTGAGTAAGGGTGTCTTTTAACAGGTCATTTGGCTAAAATGCAAACAACAGGCTGGCGAATGGAGTCTTGTGGATTTCCTTCCAATAAGACCCATCATAGCATTCATTGATGGAAACATCGATGCCGAGCACCTTTTGGATGATACTGCAAAATGACAACACAGTGCTTAGAATACAAAGGCCTTACAAGGGACTTATTAATGGCTGCTGCTGCTGCTGGTCATACTGGTGGGGCTTGTATTGCCACAAGGCAATGGCCAAAATGCGCCTGGTAAGCAACGGATGACTTTGCAGTATCAAGTACAACTCGAATGATGGAGAGGTTGAGAATATTAATCTGCACCTTCCTTCTGCACACATGGAGAAGAAAGTTAAAACCATACTCACAATTTCTACATATGCACCTACAGCAAATTTTATACTTATTGTCGGATGCATTTTGATGACAAAGCAGAAAGTAAAAGCATTACAGTTATAAAGGCAAATCACATTACAAACGATTTTTTAACAAACAAGAACCTTTCACCGAATCCCTCCTACTTAATACAACGCTGGAAAACAAGGGTTCGTTTGTACTACAAGTCCTTTGGTTCATTGCAGGGGGTTATCGGTCCTTCACCTTGAAACCAGGTTGCATCATCACAATATTTACTTGATAGTGTTGTACTTGGACTTGATAAAGGTCAAGAAAAATCAACTATTGCACTTTGAAAATAGGACCAGAAGTGCCCTGGTGCTACCAAAAATCTGGGAGGATTATGTAACAAGTTCAGTGCATGGGGACTTCACGTCGTTGATTAATTGCCATAACCACTGTTATAATAAAAAACACGTTTTTATCAACTGAAAGTCCCTGTGTAGCATATATACATATTCCGCTGGGTTTTTGCCGAATCCTCCAGATCTGCCAACTACCCACCAGTGATGAGGGGCACACTAAGGACCTTTACAATAAGATACATTACTGCAATAGACACGTTTCAGACACAGAACTGTCTGTCCTGGGATTGATTGCGGTTCCTACAGAAGTATTATTGTAAAGGGTCCGGAGCAAGCCCCTCGTGGCCCCATACATTATCATATTATCTGCACATGGCATACATTATAAACATAGAAAAGATAATCAATGCACATTCCTGGGCCCCATACATTATCATATTATCTGCACACTGGCATACATTATACACATATAAAGATAATCAATGCTATTCCTGGGCCCCATACAATATCATATCCTGACACACTGGCAGACATTCTAAAATGAAAAGATAATCAATGCACATTCCTGGGCCCCATACAATATCATATCTGCACACTGGCATCATTCTAAAAAGAAAAAGAAATCAATGCACGTCTGGGCCCCATACAATATCATATTATCCTGCACCACTGGCCTATTTATTAAACATAGAAAAGGAGATAATTTCAATGCACATTTCCTGGCCCCATTCCAATTATCAGATTATCTGCACCACTGGCAAACATAAAGCAAGGGGTTTTAGTAATACATTCGGGATCACATGAATGCAAAAACCCGTCAAGGTAACCCCAGTCTGGAAGGTCATAACTTCTAACCTTTATTACTTCAATTCCCATTAGCCAACGTTTGCAATTTCTCATTCTACACACACTGGATCCAATAACGGCGCTCTCACTTACCCAAGCCCTTTGATTTTAAAATGAGGGGAAGAGGCCCATTCCAGTGCTTTATAGTAAAGGCATAGGACCCTCCCATTAACGGGCGTGTTGGACACACACATATTAGTACATGTTCCTGTCTTCCAACCCCCATGACACCATTGAGTTGCAGAAGGAGAATTGATACGTTTAACCAACATAATGAAGATGGAATCGGCTATGGACAAGCTTGAGGTGTTTGAGTAGTAAACTATAGAGCTTGCGACAGTCAGTTTGTACACCAGGGGCATGTGCAGGTCATCTAGGGGCCTTCGTCTGTTGTCTGGTTTATTATGTACAGAACCTGAGGAGGGATGGAAGGCGATTAGTATTGAGATGAACAATGCGCAACAAGGCATTATAAAACAGTAACAAGGTACAAATACCGAATTAATCCACTGTCGAAAGACCTATTGCTTTTGCAGTGTGTTTGGGGGCGTTACAATCTTTTTTACTTTTGGTAGGATTAAGGTCAAGAGATTAATTATAACCTGATTTCAGAGGATTTAATTTAAAGGCATTTAAGCACTAAAAGTGTTGGTATTCAGGGACATGGCATTATTGGCAGAATAACACCACCTGAATATTAACAGAATACCCTGCCAGCCCATTCTTTTTTTTTTTTTAGCCCTAGGCCTGTAATTACCATGCTAGTGTGTGATTATCCAGTGCATAGTGTGATTATCCAGTGCATAGTGGGATTATCAGGGCAGTGTGAGTAATCCAGTGGCATAGTGTGATTATCCACTGCATAGTGTGATTTCCACTGCATCATAGTGTGATTATCCATGCATAGTGTGATTATCAGGCATAGTGTTGATTAGTCCAGTTGACATAGTGTGATTATCCAGTTGCATGTGTGTGCCGGTTCTTCTTTGTAGGGCTGCTGTTATTAATAACATAAGCAATGTCACATCTTCTTTAAACCTTTTTTATTAAGCTGATTTCACCTTTGATCCCAAACCGAATAGGGAAAACACATTTTATGAAACAATGAAGGTTAATCCCTTCACAGTTTCAAGTACTGATAAAATATCGCAATTTCTGGCGAGGGGTTCATGGAAATTTCTCTATCTTTTCTGGCTTGTATATCGGAGCAGGAGAGCGTTTCCTTCACCGCTGGAAATATAGAGACTTCCATATCAGAAATGGTACCAACAGGCTATGGAAAACGTAACATTAAATGGATTCAATCGAATCACATTGCAGAGATACACAAGTGTAAAGTTTTCCTGTGAAACCAGTTTACTGTAAAATCAGCCACTTCATTTGTAAAATAAACAAATTTAAAGCCACTTAATATATGGCAGCACATCTGTGTTGGCAGAGGAGTAAGCAATCACAGATGCGCTATGCAGAGAGCCGACGGAACGGAGGATGTAAGTCTATCTTGTGCTTGTTTTTAAAAATGCCAAATGGTGGTTGGGGGTGGGCTGGGATACGCTACAGAAACACTTTTTTTTTTTTAGGTAGGGGGATGAGCAGCCTGAAGAGATCGAGAGCGTGGGAGGGCCTACCTGCACTGATGAGTCTTGCTTGAGGACAAAGATGAAGCAGGCCAACCCGGACAACACAGACAGCTCCTACTCTGCCTTTCTGGGACTTTTGACAGCACTGCAGGAGAACCGTAGGAGCAGAGGAGGAAGGTTAAGGATTTTGTAACACTACATAGTGGGTGCCAGTAGAGTGGGTTAAATTTTAGTTTTGGGAGGTTGGAAATCAGTTCACAGACTGGAGGCAAGTATAACATTGACACACAGCCTTTTAGAGGGAGGGGTCTGTCCATCATGTACGCCCTGACTATTGATACCTGTTATCATTACAAGGTCATGTATCAGTGAGAGAGCGCACAGCAGCTGTTAATTCTATTGTTCTTATAGGATAAGCCTGCAGTCATTGAAAAAAGTTGTGTTCTCCAGATTATTTAGTTACATGATAAAAAACTTAATGTTCATAGTAATGGCCAATTGCTTGTACCTTGGCAGACTATGGGGTGCCTTTTTTCGATGGTGGGTGATTTCTAGCAAAAACTTCCTACTCCCAGATCAACTCTTCGTTTGTCACCCTAGTTGATTATGACAGAGGCCAAGGATAGAACAGAGGGTAAAAGGAACTACAAGAGAAAACACGGAAGAAAGTCCTGGGAGTGGAAAGGAAAGCACGGGGTCCCCCAATTAACCTTAAAGGAGGATTTATTGTAGGTAAAAAAAAAAAAAAAAAGCTTTATGCAACCACGAAAGGAAAGTCTCTTCCAAGGACAAAAACTAATGGAGCAAGTTACAAACTTGGAGAAAGGAAAAATGCACCCTGAAATAAACCCACAGAAAAAACCTCTCTACACGGCACTGAAGGTAAAGCAGAAGGAGAAGAAAAAGGAAAGCGTGGCCAGGCACTGGGGTAGACCCTTGAGGAAGACTGTATTAACTGGAAGACTGAGGTTTTAAGTATAATGGGGGCAGACAGAAGTCAGCCTGCAGTATAAATGGAAGACTGAGTAAGGGCAGAAAGACGTCGGCATGCTGTATAACTGGAAGACTGAGTAATGGGGCAGAACAGACATCAGAATGCACGTATATGGAAGACTGATTAATGGGGCAGACAGACGTCAGCATTGCAGTATAACTGGAAGACTGAGTAATGTGGAGACAGACGTCAGCATGCCAGTATAACGGAAGACGGCGTAGGGGCAGACAGACTCAGCATGCTGTATAACTGGAAGACTGAGTAATGGGGCGACAGACGGGCAGCATGCAGTATAACTGCGAAGGACCTGAGTAATGGGGCTAGACAGGAACTTCAGATTGCAGTATAACTGGAGATCTGAGTAATGGGCCGACAGACGTCGCATGCAGTATACTGGAAGACTGTGAGTAATGGGGCAGACAGACGTCAGCATGCCAGTATAAATGGCAAGACTGAGTAATGGGGCAGACAGACGTAGCATGCAGTATAAATGGAAGACTGAGTAGAATGGGGCAGACCAGACGTCAGCATTGCAGTTAACTGGAAGACTGAGTAATGGGGCAGACAGACGTCATGAATGAAGTATACGAAGACTGAGATGGGGCAGGACAGACGTCGCCCAATGCAGTATAAACTGGAAGACTGTAGTATAGGGCGGCAGACAGACGTCAGCCCCATGCAGTATAACTGGAAGACTGAGTAATGGGGCAGACAGACGTCAGCATGCAGATAACTGAAGTAAAATGAGCTAATGGGGCAGACAACGTTCAGAATGCTGTATAACTGGAAGACTGAGTAATGGGGCAGAAGACGTCGCATGCAGTATAACTGAAGACTGAGTAAGGGGGGCAGACCAGACGTCAGCCGGCAGTTATATAATGGAAGAGGCTGAGTAAGCGGGCAGACAGAGTCAGCATGCAGTATAACTGGAAGACTGAGTAAGTGGGGAAGACAGCGTTAGCATGCAGTATAAACTGGAAGACTTGAGTAGTAATGGGGGCAGACAGGGACGTCAGATGATTATAACTGGAAGACTGAGTTTTAATGGGGCAGACAGAAGTTAGCATGCAGTATAACTGGAAGACTGAGTAATAGGGGGCAGACAGACGTCAGCATGCAGTATAAACTGGAAGACTGAGTAATGGGGCAGAAAGACGTCCAGCAGCAGTTAACTGGAAGGACGAGAGTAATGGGGCAGACAGACTAAGCATGCAGTATAACTGAAAGACGGATAATGGGGCAGACAGGACGTCAGCAGGCTTGTTCTAATGGAAAGACGGAGTTAATGGGGCAGACAGACGTCAGCCTGCAGTTCTATAACTGGAAAGAATGAGTGAGTAATGGGGGCAGACAGAGTCAGCCTGCAGTATAACTGGAAGACTGAGTAATGGGCAGACAGACGTTCAGCACGCTGTATAACTGGAACGATGAGTAATGGGGCCAGACAGACGTCAGCCTGCAGATAACTGGAAGACTGAGTAGTAATGGGGCAGACAGGAACGTAAGCCTGCAGTATAATGGAAGACTGAGTACCCAATGGGGCAGACAGACGTCAGATGACCAGTATAATTGGAAGAATGAGTAATGGGCAGACAGACGTCAGCCTGCAGTATAAACTGGAAGACTAAGACTGAGTCATGGGGAGGACCAGACGTCAGCATGCATGTCTAACTGGAGACTGAGTAATGGGCAGGACAGAAGTCAGCCTGCAGTATAAACGGAAGACTGGAGTAAATGGGGCAGTACAGACGTCAGCCTGCAGTAGTATTAAATGGAAGAACACTGGAGTAATGGGGGCAGACCAGACGTTCAGCACGCTGTTATAACTGGAGAATGAGTATGGGGCAGGACAGACGTCAGCCTGCAGTATAACGGGAAGATGAGTAATGGGGGCAGACAGACGTCAGCCTGCAGAATAACTGGAAGACTGAGTAGTAATGGGGCAGACAGCGTCAGCCTGCAGTATAACTGGGAAGACTGAGTAGTACATGGGGCCAGACAGACGTCAGCCTGCAGTATAACTGGAAGACTGGAGTAATGGGGCAGACAGACGTCAGCCTGCTGTATAACTGGAAGATGGTAATGGGGCCAGGCAGACGACGTCAGCCTGCAGTATAACTGGAAAAGACTGAGTAATGGGGCAGACAGACGTCAGCATGCGTATAACGGGAGAGACAGACTGAGTAATGGGGCAGACAGACGTTCAGCATGCTGTATAACTGGAAGACTGAGAATGGGCCAGGACAGACGGTCAGCATGCGTATAAATGGAAGACTGAGTAATGGGGCAGACAGACGTCGCCGGCGTAGAACTGGAGACTGAGTAATGGGGAGACCGACGTCAGAATGCAGTATAGTTTATAACTGGAAGATGAGTAATGGGGCAGACCAGACGTCCGCTTGAGTATAAACTGGAAGACCGAAGTAATGGGGCAGACCGACGTCAGGCCTTGAAGTATAACTGGAAGACTGAGTAAGGGGGGAGACAGACGTCAGCATGCAGTATAACTGGAGACTGAGTAATGGGGAAGGACAGACGTCAGCACGCGTAATAAATGGAAGGTGAGTAATGGGCAGCAGACGTCAGCCTGCAGTATAACTGGAAGACTGAGTAATGGGCAGACAGAAGTCAGCCTGCAGTTATAACTGGAAAGACTGATAATGGGCAGACAGAAGTTTCAGCCTGCAGTTATAACTGGAAGAAGAGTAATGGGCAGACAGACGTCAGCCATGCAGTAGAACTGGAAAAGACTGCGGAAGTAATGGGCAGACCGACGTCAGCCTGCCGTTATACACTGGAAGGACCTGAGTCAATGGGCAGAACAGACGGTCAGCATTGCAGTATAACTGGAAGACTGGTAAACGTAAGGGGGCAGGACGACGTCAGCATGCCAGTATAACTGGAGACTGAGTAATGGCAGACAGACGTCAGCATGCCGTTATACTGGAAGATGAGTAATGGGCAGACAGGACGTCAGCTGCAGTATAACTGGAAGACTGAGTAATGGGGCAGACAGAACGTCAGCCTGCAGTATAACTGGAAGGCCTGAGTACTGGGGCAGGACAGACGTCAGCATGCAGTATAAACTGGAAGAAGAGAATGGGGCAGGACGACGTCAGCCTGAGTATAAAACTGGAAGACTGAATAATGGGGCAGGGGACAGACGTCAGCCGCAGCTAACTGGAAGACTGAGTAATGGGGAGACAGACGTCAGCCTGCAGTATAACTGGAAGATTCTTTGTACATTCTGATCTTTACACCATGATTGTGGCATGGCAGGCAGCTTAAAAGGGCCGGAGTTGGAGTTCAAGGTAAAACAAAGGGTTTTTCCTATGACGTGGGGTACACAGCGTACCCTTGTGTGGATAGGGAAAAGCATATTAATGTCCTTAAATGTCTGGCAGTTAAGACTGGAACACCTGAGTATAGTATTTAACAGATGTGGCATTGGACCCTTAGGGTGCAAAGATTCCTTGGGCTTAGCAATGAAATAAAAGTCCTGAAATATCAAACATTACTTTCTTTCCTTTAGTGTGAAAAAACGGGGGTCAAGCACTAAAACGATCTAAATCAGATCCCCCACACCATTAACCTTCCGTATCTCTCACATGGATGGCAGGCTGCCTTTCTGGGGAAAGTTTTCTAAGCCGTCCCGACAGTTTCACAACCGCGCCAAACGTGTTTCTCTAGCACAACACACCTGGATCCGCTCAGAAAAACGCTCATGTGAAATGTCCTCACAGGATTCCTTGTTAAAGATAGAGAAGGCCGCTCCGTGGGATGACCCCTTACTATTGCCTGTTGTGGGTTTGACTGATGGGTTTATAGTCTGGAGGAGCAGACTCAGAGTTCCGGGTGGCCACGAGCTGGCAATCGGGGCTGTTAGATTTATCCGCGGTCATACACTTGTCCCCGCGTGTAAACTGGAGTTGAGGTCCCTGAGAGAAGGTTCAAATGGCGGCAGCTCTGCAAATAAGATTTAGTCACTAGAGGTCACAAATACTCACATATGTTAGTGAAATAACAAGCAGTCTAACCCTAACCTTACCAATGAAAAGTATTTATTATCACAGCACCGGAAAGGGTAATTACCCTCTTGCAATTTCAAACACATCCCTCCTTTGGTCTAGCTGTCCTCCTGCCAGATTATTACAGGAGAAAGCGGTATTTGTAACAAGATCAGTTGAAAGGCAGCTGAAATGTATTTGTTTTTTTCTGGCTTGTCAGCACAAGTAGATGTTAATTCAAAGGTATCTATACGTTTATTTAGATCTCACCACCAAGATCTCACATTTTGATTTTAAATCGAGCGGTAAAAACCAGAAACCATCATCTGAAATCATAGAAGTTACAGGGAAAGACCTGTCAATCCAGAAGCAGATATATAAATGTCCCCATCCCTGACCTCTTACTAAATCTTTGGCTGCCAGCACACTTTCTGCAAAATTAAGAGAAACCAGCAGAGAAAAGGTGGTGGCAGGGAGGGGGAGATGTGTAAGCAGAGAGAGTGTCCATGGTGAGGCTGTGCAGAACTTATAGTATCACAGACACTACAAGGAGGGGGCTAGGTCCACTATTTGCATTACATTTGGACAATGCATTTTTCCGCGTCCAGTCCTTTTGGTTTTCTGTTCATTTTTGGAAAATTACAGGAAATATTTCATAGATTCAGAACACAAATTGTAGAAAACCGATTCTTGCGATTCTTCCTATTACTTAAAATACATTGGATTTGCAAAACACAAGCACATAGATGTGGGTCCTAACCCTAAGAAGAAACACTTCACTAGTAACATAATTTTAATGACAATGCAAGCACAGAAAAATGTGAGTACCACCATTTTACAAACTTGTTGTGTGAGTATAGTGACCTTTAAACTGTTACATCACAGGATACAATTCCTAACCAGAGACATGCAAAGTCACAACATACTAGGTGCCAGCAGTAACACCAACTGCAACAAAGTGTTAGGAGTGAAGGAATAAAAATGGACATGTTTAGAAACTAACAGTATTTAATAGTGTACAGTTACGCAGCCAATCGGATGTTACCTTTTTCTGATCCTACTACAGTTGAAAGATGGACAGATTGGTTGGTTGCTGTAAATTAACAATCATTTTGCACTCTCATTAAATAAGCCATTAAGTGTTGCTAGAAACCGGACTGGTTTCAATCCCTCTGGGGTACATTTGACTTAAATAAGCATTTCAGTTCATAGAGATTTCATTGATTGCTGGCATTGGGACACTCTGAAACTTCTTGTTTATGTATAGGAGGTACTAAGGCATCCTATTAGTATTTCTAACATGAATAGTTCAAATACATTCAATACTCACCTTTCCATCTAGAATGGTTTCCCATGTTGCTTTTCTTGCTTGACTGGACAATCATCCATTTCCTGATAGCAACTTCATATTCTCATCCAGTAACTGCAGACGCCTACGAAATGAAAAATTATACAATGATTACACCTACCTATGATTCTACATATTTGGCTACATCATTTTATAGCCTACTGTTGCCAGCAGTGAGCTGCCATTTCATGTTCTGCACCTGTACATTTTCCCACAATGCCACCACTTCCTTGAATGTTCCTAACAGTAATTTCTACTGATTGGCTGTTGGGAGGATGAACATGCTCAGATCTCTACCGATGGCTGTTGGGAGGACGAACATGCTCAGATTCTACTGATTGGCTGTTGGAGGATCAAACATGCTCAGATCTCTAACTGATTGCTGTTGGGAGGAAAACATGCTCAGATCTCTACTGATTGGCTGTTGGAGGAACAACATGCTCAGATCTCTACTGATTGGCTGTTGGGAGGAACACATGCTCAGATCTCTACTGTGAATTGGCTGTTGGTTGGGAGGATCAAACATGCTCAGATATTCTACTGATTGGCTGTTGGGAGGATTAACATGCTCAGATCTTCTACTGATGGCTGTTGGAGGATCAAACATGCTCAGATATCTCTAATGATTGGCTGTTGGGAGGAACGAACATGCTCAGATTTCTACTGATGGCTGTTGGGAGGATCAACATGCTCAGATTCTACTGATCTGAGATCAACCTCGCGGACTACGTTGGGGAGGATTGAATGTCAGATTTACTGATTGGCTGTGGGAGGATCAAACATGCTCAGATTTCTATGAGCAACTGAACCCAGCGAACTGACTAATATTTATATTCCTTTTTATCTGGAAAGTAGATTACATGGAACGTCCCATGAAAAAGCCTCATTCACCAATTCATGTTGGCAGGGGAAGTTAGAAATACAGAGAAAAGTTTGGCAAAAGAACTTTCACAGACCTATTTTATCGAACACGGTCATCTGAGCCAAACGTTTCTCCCCGTCATCTCTTTGACAAATTACGTTCTTCTTGCTGGTGGTCTTCGAGACATCTAAATCAAAGAGAATCACATAACCCAGCTGGACAATACACCCCTTCACAGTGTACTATGATTGACAGTTGACATGCCCCCTATGTTCCTAACTCACCACAACACCCTGTACCCAGTTCATCCAACAAAGCTTACTCATTACCACAGATCAAGATAGCCTTAAAACAAGGTGCCAGCTTGTGCTGTTATAGTCTGAAACTCCTCTGGATTTAACTATAAATCCAATTTTAAAACAAGGCTCCGTGGGCAAGAAACCTCTCGAGAAGGTAAAGGCGAAACCTTTACACTCAGACGGCTCTTCTCTTCCTTTCTGGGACTTTTTACAGACATTCAGGCGATCATGGGAGCAGAGAGGTATGGTAAGAATTTTTTTTTTTTAACACTGTGGGCCAGTAGGGGTCAATTTTATTTTGGGTGGACAGCCTTTAACATGCATACACATTTTACTACTACACTGCCCCAGTCAGAAAAAACCCAAAAAACATGCAATGCCATACCCAAAATTAAAACGTAATGGATGTAATCCTAAAGTAAAACGTAACAAAGATCACAGTATTCAGAACCATCTCTCTCATTGTACCCAGCATACCTATGAAAAGATAAAACAACATTCCTCTCTCGCCATTGAACTACCAGCATACATATTGAAATATATAAAACATTCATCTCTCTACAGTTGAATACCCAGATAACTATGAATATATTAAACAATCACTCTCTCTCCCATTGCTACCCAGCAGACCTATGAAATAATAACACTCCATCTCTCTCCCATGCTACCCAGCATACCTGATATGATAAACAATCCATCTCTCTCCATGACTACCGACATACCTATGAATATATAAAGCAATCCATCTCTCTCCAATGGAGACCAGCATACCTATGAATTTAAAACAATCCATCTCTCTCCATGCTACCCAGCATGTACCTATGAATATATTAACAACATCTCTCTCCATTGGCTACCATGCATACCTATGAAAAGATAAAACATATCCATTTTCCTCCTTCCAGTGACTTACCCAAATTACCTATGAAATGACATAAACAATCCATCTTCTCCATTGACACCCAGCCATTACCTATGAAATATATAAACATCCATTCTCTCCCATTGACTACCCAGCATACTATGAAATTATATAAACAATCCATCTCTCTGCCATGGACTACCCAGCATACTATGAAAATATATAACAATCCATCTTCTCCCATTGGTACCCAGCATACCTATGAAATATATAAAACAATCCATCTCTCTCCCATTGCTACCCAGCAACCTATGAAATATATAAACAATCCATCTCTCCCATGCTACCCCGCATACCTTGAAATATATAAACACATCCATCTCTCTCCCATTGCTACCCAGCATACCTATGAAATATATAAACAATCATCTTTCCATTGCTACCAGCATACCAGAAAATATAACAATCCATCTCTTCATTGCTACCCCAGCCATACCTATGAAAATAAAAACCATCTCATCTCCCATTGGCTACCCAGCATACCTATGAATATATAAACATCCATCCTCTCCATTGCTACGCATACCTATGAAATATATAACAATCATCTCTTCCCATGCTACCCAGCATACCTATGAATATATAAACAATCACTCTCTGCCATGACTACCCAGCATACCTATGAAATATAAACAATCCATCTCTCTCCCATTAACTACCAGCATACCTATGAAATATATAAACATCCTCCTCTCATCATTGATACCAGCATACCTATGAAATATAAAAATCCATCTCCTCCATTGACTACCCGCATACTATGAAATATATAAACAATCCATCTCCCTCCTCCCATATACTACCCAGCTACCTGAAATAGAAAACATCCATCTCTCTCCCATTGACTACCCCATACCAGTTTTCATTAGTTTCTCCATTGTTATCATGAAATCTTTCTTCCTTGTAGGGGTTACTCTGATAGCAGAGAGTAGGATTTGACCATATGGCTGTTACTTGGTTCAAATTCATTGCTGGAAACGCTAGTGATGGAAAATTGACCGCTTTTGAAGGGTTAAGCTCTGGATTAAGAGGAACCTGCTTTTTTACCTGTAGGAACTGACGTACGGACAGCTCACATTCCTAAACACAGAACAAAACACAAAAAAATTGTAAAATCAAAGACTTCAAAAAGATAAAAAGTCACTAGTAAACATTGTATCACTTTTCAAACAATTCTGTGTTTCATGGGAAACATTACTTTAAAGGCCATCTAAGCGGGGAAAATTTACTTTTTTCTGTGTTGTTCTATAATTCCCCACCATCCCCCAGACTGTCTTCACTTTGTTCAGATTCCCTCTATGTCCTGAGATTACCACCAGTTAGAAGAATATGATTGCATTCCTCTACTCCTACTTGGACTGTCAATCAAATCCTGTGACGTGATCCCCCTCCAGCTCTGTAATAACATAGAGATTAACAGCCTTAGCAGGGGGAGAGAGTTAGCTTGATGTAGATAAAGGCTGCACTTGACCCCCCTTCTTAATAGATTTCACTGATTGATAATGGGTACAAAGTGAGAGATCGGAAAACTGTACTGATCTCCTTTTCCGTGTCTCCAGGACAGCTTGCTTTTATGGCCACTGTGCGTGGGTTGTGTTCTCAGGATGTTGAACTTTTAACTCCTACTGCACCATAAGCTTGTCGGTTAAACTGGAGTTGAGACATGGAGGAGGTAACAAGAGGGAGGGGAAGTGCTGCACAGAGATCGACACCATGGTTAAACAGAGTCCCTGACAGGAAGGATTAAGGCAGCACGAGTACAATGAATTTAACTTTGCAAAGGGGACAATGTGTTTTTTTCACTATCGATGCCCTTAATCTCTCCTGCTGTGATGTTTTCATTATAAAACTAGCAGCAGTTCAGAGAGGGCAAAACCCAGTTTAAAGCATTACAGAGAATTCTTACAATAGCAGACAGAGGGACACTAGCATCCTTGGCAGCACAGTGGCTCGCACTGATGTCTTGCTGATGGCGGACCCGTGATCGCTGTGTGTTTAAAAACAACGTGTTGTTAAAGACTTCTTTCCTCACCCCCGACTAGAATCTTCTAAAAGGGGAAAGTGGTTTCCAAACAAGTAAGATCTGAATAAAAGCCTACAGCCTTTCCTTTTAAGCCCTGGATCACATTTTTAACTGCATTTGGTGCATTATATTGTTGAAAAAAAAATAAACACTTCCTGACATCGATTGTCACTTTCTGCTCCTCCCTGTACCCAGGGCCCACTATGCTCACTGAAGTGCCACCATATTGGAACTAGTAGAGAAAAACGGGCAGACATACAGGCCCATTGGTAGTAAAATTGTGGGCCACTAGCAAAAACGTCCATAGACCCCTATTTAGTTTAGAGACAATAGCAGATGCTGTAACCTGGATGATTGCCATAAAAAGTGTAGGAAGAACTTAAAAAAAGTGCTTTGAGTCCTTTAGGAGAAAAACGCTTTACAAATGTTATTGTTTGTATGTGTAGGCATGTTTCTAGCCAATGAAAGACGGCTTCAATGGAATTGCCATTACACTATAAACACACAATTAAGACATTGGATAGCCTCAAAAATCAAATCTAACAAGAGTGTGCAAACATGCAGTAACTTTGGAAGGAGAGTTTCCTAATGTCTGGACATCAAAGTTGTACACAGACAGTGAGAAGCCACATAACACTTGCAGGACTTAAAATAGCTATAAAAAGAATTGATAGTTGAGGGGGTTTAGGGCTTTCAAGGTTTGTCTCACGTATTCAAGCTGCCTAAAAGAAGGAAGTGTTCAGGAAGATATTTTTCTGTAACTTTAGCTTTATAAATTGCCACAAGTTTCACCTCGAAATTGGATTCAGAGCACTATTTAAAGGTAAAATGAAGGCTTTCAATTAAACCCTCATTGATATGAAGACCACTGTACCCTTAAGTAACCTTCACAATGACCCCAAAGAAGGTTACTAAACCATTTATACAGGCTCAAATTGTGAAAGCAGAATAGCAATTTATTGGGGTAATCAATGGGCTTACCTTCTTTCTTGTGACAAACCTTAACTAACAGTACTCCAGCGTTACTGAATTTTTTCATTTTCAGAGTTTTGCGATGGCTATCTGAGAATATAAGATCACCAATGACTTTCGTTTCATTGAGTACTTGATGGTATAGACATGAACAAAAAACAGGAGCACTTACCATTTTTATGGAAGAAGCCAGTAAAATGTGAGCTGCAAGTGGGAGACACTATAAAAAAATATATAAAACTTATTTCTGCAAAGCAATATGTTCACACAAATAAAATACCCCTTGTTGACATTAGAAAATCAGGAGTCTCCTCCGTTCTCAGGAACCACCAGTGAAACTTTAAATTCAATTGCGTAAACTCCCACACCACCATCATACTATAGTAGTGAACGCTCGCTTATCAGTGGGTGCTGTGGGCACATTCACCAGACCTGGGCTCTATGCCCCTCAGACCCACATTAAAAGCTTAGTCACCTTTTACTTTAGATTTGCAATATTCTTTATGTTACAAGAATATAAACTGGTTCACAATCTAACACTCCATCACACTATAAACCACAATGTATCCTATAAAAAGGCCAGTTTAAAACCTACGTACTATGTGCAGTTGGGTCTCAAACACTATGCGGATTGGGAGGACTTGTTACGAGTTCAAATTGAGACCACATACAAAGTGTCCAAACAACAGCAGCCACAGTCAATGGCAAGCAGTTGTTTGATACAAGTTATTTTCTGATGTACTCTGAGCTTGAATCCAAAAAGGTTATCCCAAGATCGGATGTCTAGCGTGGGGAATCTGGGGCCATCCTTTTAGGACCGCAGCCTTCAGGCCATAAATATTATTACATGAGAAAATTATCTGTAAGTGTCACTCTAATTCCAAGATGTTGTGCCATACATAGTCTTAGGTACTGGACAGGGAGTAAAGATAAAGGAATTTAGTGACTTAGCCCAAAAATGTGAGATAAACGGGCAATTCAGATGAGGTGCCAAAGCGAGATTCCTTGGCACTTTGGGTCACTGTAGATATCCAATGTAAGTTCGATAACCTGGCGCATTATATAAAGTTTTTTTTCCGATGGTTGGTGGCGATGGAGAGACAGACATGTGCCCAATATTTATTAAACTTACTCACAACCGCATCTTCCTCCTCTGCATCCTCGCTATACTATACTATGCGCATACAGTACAGCACGGATGCAGTGGGAGGGGTCAAAGGAGGGAGCTTGATCATGGGTAGTTTAAAAAGCTTTCCTGGATCTGCTCCTGTTGGCTCTGAAGAATTACCCAATATGCCACATGAGCCAAGTTTAGAAATTAAAGGAGATATTTTGTGTCTAGGAGACTTAGGCTGGAAATGGTACAATATACAGTTATCTGCACCAATAAATTGCTATGAATAAACCATACTAGGACCATATCCCCCAAAGTAACTACCACAAGTGCCCATTTCAACGGGAAAAAAAAGTTAAAAAACACCAGCTTGATTGAGTTGTAGGAATACCGTAACAACCCACCAGGAGGAAATAGGTGCTCTCAGGCTTGATGCTAAATTTGGCCACAAATGTCGACAAAACATATGTAGTAAAGTTAATGGAACAAAACTTCAAACCAGGCTTATTAACCATTGAAGTGAGAGCCGACCTGCTAGAACATTACTAGAGGTCACCAGACAATAAATATCATTACAACTGCTGCTCCCCTTCTGATCTTATGCTACTGGCAGCACTTTCAACTGATTAGCGATTAAGATTAAAATAAGGTTAACATCACCAACAACTATGGTTCATATGAAATAATGCATTAATGGTTCCTTAAACCAAAATAGCAAATCGGGGGAGACAAGGGACAATGGCTGAGATCATCAAGATGGATTCTCTTTAAGCATCAATTACCTGTTGGACTCTTGATCTCCTTTCTTTCTACTTTCAGCAATAGATCGTTAACTTAAAGGTTTTCCTAGAAAAAATTAATGAAAAAAATGAATAAAACAAAGCTAAGACAGAAAAGTCTTCTTACCCTAATGCCAGAAGAAAATACCCTACATGGCCACACGCTAGTTACATTTGAAATAAGATTCCAAGTTCCAAGAGAGGAACGTCGAATCGGCTTTAATGTCCAAGACCAGAGAGTTAATTACCTGCGACATTCCCCAGCCTGATAACTTCTTACACCTGTAATGATGGACATTAAGTTACAGGGCCAGGGGGTCTCGCTGAAGTCTGCAGGTAAGCATTAGTATGGGACTTAACACCATCAGATCTTCCCACGCTCTTCCCGAACTTTTTTCCAAATGACTTCCAATTGCAAAATGAATGGGCCAGATGGGGAATATGGAAAGTTAAACCATTGCAGTTTCAAGTTTGTCTATATTCATTTCATAGAATATGATGATCTAACATTGAACCTATTTAATTCTAATCACTGTATGGCCAGAATAGGCTGGTTAGCAATGCTGGAACAACTTAGAAAAGGTTTGATGATTAGACTTTGACCGCTTATCTATTAAAGTCCAACAAGGGCAGGAATAACCAGCGATTTTTACCTTCCGATGTTGACACAATGTTTTCTCGCTCTGGCCCATTCATTTTACAAATTGAACCCGATAAGGAAATAAATATCAATGATATATTGTATAGCAACTGTATTGACTTATACATTATGCAATGAATGTGTAGATGCATGATGAATATGGAATGGTATATGTAACATGGACCTCTGGAATCTCTAGTCAAGTGGATAACATATGTTTCTTGGTTAAAGTGTGTAAGGTAACAAATGGCCATATAAGTTACATGTCTAACGTAAAAGGGCTGTAGTCCTTTTCTATAGGATATGGGCTTGTGAGTGTATGGTAAGTTGTGTGTAAAAGAAAGGGGTCTGTTAAAAGTTATGGTTGTAATCACTATCCTGTTGAGTGACAAGCACATGTTGTTATATGCATATGCAATAAATCTCTATCGACTGGTGGCACTATCTAATTCCCTAACAAAGTCAATCGAAAAACGATTGTGCCAGGCAGTTGCACAGAAATCTGAGCATTATACTTTTATTGGATTTCGTACTACATGAAAAAACGATGTAAAAATATAAATATATTACAGGAGACATGCTGCTCTAGAGACCAGTAAAGTTGCACATGCAATGCAGACACATGCTACTTTCCTACTCTACTGTTGTAACATCCAGTGCGGACGTTATGAATTAAAAGAATAGAGTATGATACCAGTGATTTCTAAAACTCTATACAGACTCTCTAATGAAGACAGGATACTGAAATCAGACTAAGATCTATATTCCAAACATGTGGGACAATAAAATGTGAGATGTACATTCGCCTATGAAACAGAAAGACTCCTGACAACTGAAACAAGGTTCTCTTGCAGGATCGGGTGTTACACTGCCTTCCATTAGGATTTATTTTATCCTCTATAATGCCACTTCACATGCTACTTAATATATATATTAAATGTAAGACCCAAACTTAAAGAAGAACTAAACCTAAAATTGATACATCACCATAATCTGTTAAACATCGACATAAGAACAAGTAAAAATCTGTTCAGCATAATGTAGCATTACTTGGTTTAGGGAACGGTCAGCACCACCATTTCTTGCCTTCCATACACCTCACATCAGTCACATGCTTCCAAAACTGTCCTCCTGTTATGGACTGTAATATGATGGCAGCGACTTCTAACAGGCAGTGACCTGCTTTAATTAGGCTCCTACAGGACTGGGCATGTGTGATGCAACAAGTCAGGACTAAAATAGGGGACAAGTCTGGAATGCTGGGAATCAGGAAAATCACTCGCATGTTAAGAAACCAGTTGCTGTTTAATATAGATTATGCCATCTATCTATTGCAGATTTATTACATTAACATTAACAACACTTATACATAATACAATACTAAGGATGGGAGAAGTCTTACCTAAATTGATATATAGAGTTATCCCTCCTGATAGGAGAATGTTGAAGTTTGATTATAAGCCCTCCATTTTTCATTCAATGATGTAAGCTATATACAGATTTATTTGAAGGGGAGATGTCCCATTGACTAATGTAGGTGATTATTTTGAACAGTTACCTTTTTGCATTCGATCTGGAATTCCTGTGGTGACATGTATGTAAGAGTTTCTGTGCAAAAAGATTGGCTAGAAAAAAAAAAAAAAAAAAGAAATCGGATATTAAGGAATAGCTATGGACAAAGGAGAAATGACAAAACATTAGAAGCAGTACTTAAGCGATGTGAGATTTTTGTACGTAAAAACCTATAAATCTGTGTTGGTTCTGTAAGAAAACACAATATTTAGAGTAATAAAAATGTGTAATTGTTAAAGGAGAACTGAACCCATTTTTTTTAATACTCCCAGAATCCGAAAAGAACCCCCAAAAAACGCCAATAAGCTATAAAATGCCACTTCAGTAAATTGTATTAAAGTAAATGTACGCCTGTTAAGAACTGGATGAAGTAACTGTGTGTATGTCAGACCAAACAAGCTTCCTTGCTTATCTGTCCTGTAAAAGGATTGGCTAGAAATGATTAATGGGTGTGACCGACTGTAGCAAGTTGTCTGCCATAGCAAAGGACTGAGCATGTGCAGAAATAATGGTCGTTGACCAAATGTGTGATATAGAATGCTGTGAAGTAAAGCACAAACCATATGTTATTTAGGTAAATTACCAGCAACGTATTCAAAATGAAGAGGTAAGAGACAGATTACTGGTTTTATATCAGGTGTCTGCCTTGTGGTTCAGTGTTGTTCTGTGGCTTTTAGTTGTCCTTTAAAATCAAGCTCCGCTTCCCCAAACAAAAATCTCCTTTTCATGTTAATTACCAAATGGAATTAAGGAAGGTCTATCACACAAAATCTGCAATCAATAAATAGGAAAACGTAAAGGTATCCATAACTGTAATTATTGCTTTGACATTCCCCAAACAGGATTTCCCAATCCCAATGTATTCAGTCAGTTACATTGTGGGAACCTGGCAGGTAGAAAAACCCCAGTTTGTCAGAAGAATTCTAACGTGTATGGCCAGATTAAGAGTTGCTGTATTGAAAGATCAAATGTGGATTTGTAATTCAACCCTTCCTCTTTACAAACGAGCAATCTGGATAAGTCATCATCTTTTGCGTAACCAAAATGTATTTTTGTTGAAAAATCCCATAGGCCAGTCTGTTGCAGTGAAAAGAACGAATATAGATCATATATAGATTATATATAAGTATCAGACAGGAAATTCTCAATCATGAGTTCCTGAAAACAGGTATAAAAACGATCACGATCTCATATTACAACACTTAATCTATGCATTTTATCATCCGATTTAAAAAAAATGCCTACACTAAAGGTTCATATACACGTGTGATCACGGTGAAAACAAAGGTTTTCGTATCCACATCTATTTATAGTCTCTTATATAAACAAATAAAGATTGAAATCCTATTCAAACCATGTATCCATTTTACCTTCTTTTCCTAATGCCAATTCTCGATTTTCTACCCTAACTTTATTAAATAACCATGTATTTTAACTTGAAATCTAGATATTCTGTTTCAATGAAGTGTCTGAGACAGGCAATTCAACTTTGCCTGTCCTAATATTAGAGATCATGTGTTGAGAAATCCATGTTTTGACTGGTAGTGGTCTCCCTACATAAAAGAGGTAAAATGGGCACAAATTAAAATTCCTGCCCCTCCGGTTTGAGAGGGATTCTAATCTAATTGTGAATATGCGAGGGTATAAATAGCTATGGATTATTACCAACCTCAGTGTAGAATTTCTGAATAAGATGATAAAATGCAAAGAATTAAATAGTTAGGTTATTAAGATCTGTGATAGGTTTTTACTTGTTACAGGACTCCCATGATTGAGATGGCATCATTTTCGGTCTGATTCTTGTACATAGCAGTCAAGAACAGCTATATGTTCTCTTTCACTGCAGACTGTGTGTGCCCTGCTGCTTAATATGATGAACCTTTTTTTTCACTATATATGCATGAAGTGCTGTGTCTACTTGAACTTAGCTAGGATTTTAGGAAGTGTCTCCATCTGGACCGATGGAGATTTCTACCAGGAAGAAAATTACTTACTGTCAATGTCATTATAGGATGGGGTAATAAAATAACTGTACAGCCCAGAAAATTATTCAACTATTTGCGTCGCTTATTTACACCAGTTTATTTAGAGCTACCTTCCCTGGGGCACCTGGGAGAACTCAGCCATTTACTACTGGGAAACACTCCTGCTGTACCAGACAGGTGTTACATTAGGGACTATCCAGGTGAGCCCAAAATAAATATGGTAACTACAAGACAATATCTCCAAGTTCAAGTGTGACATGAGTTAGCTTTCTGATTTATTCATTTGTTGTTTTACACCAATCATTTTGGGATGTCAATATAACCAGAGGATAGGAATTGTATCCTCTGCATTTGACTAACCCCAGAGGCACAATTATAGCAAACTGGGCTGTTGTACATCCATATTAAAGTGCAACTAGAGACCAAAAATATAATACATACAAACAATAGAATTCTAGCGCACAAAAATCTAATTGCACATTGGCTACCTCCATAAGGTTGCGGCTACAAACGACCTATGGATTCCTAACTTGCTATTGAACTAATTACTTTTATTTATCCAGGGTTTTTTTCTTACGGAAGGTAGCCAATATGCAATAGAATGTTTGTGCACTAGAATTCTATTTTTTGACCTACCAGAAGGCAGAGTATAGCAGGTTAGATTGCATCAGTGCTTTGCAAACAACAAAGCAGTAAAAGACAGGAAGATCAAGGGCTGATATGACACATTGTTAATTCCTTAATGAGCCAAAGTCTAGTATATTCTGTTATAAAAATAAACACTCAGAGTTCAGTAGAAAACCAGTATCAATATTCTTACAATAATTTAAGGTTTGAATACATTCAGCAAATGGTCTTACGTTGCTAAAATTTCCAAAATTCTTATCCTGAACTGACAGATCTATGAGATTGCGTATTTAACGTAAAATGGTTAGATAGAGACAGCTGAGAACAGTCTGTGCTGTATAGGCTTTATTGTAGTGTCTGCACCACACATTTCTGGGGTATCAGGTACCCTTTCTCAAGTGACACTTTCTGGTTCTTCTAGTAGCAACGGTTAGTCATTGTATAAAGAATGATTCAATGTTATTCCTTAGCTTCCTCTCTGAGCATGTGCAAGCTCCTAACAAGCTCAGAAAGCTTGGAGAGTAGGAGGAAACCTTATAAAAGCAGGGAAGGGGCAGGGAAGAGGTAGTAGAAGAAAATTTTCATGCATAACAGGTTAGTCCTAAATCTGTCAACTTTTGAACTATTGCACATATCTATAATATTACATGGCGGTGCACAGTGGAAATATATGTTTTGTTTCATTATGTTAAATACAGTTACTACAAAATTTAAACACACGGATATTTAAGTGTTAATCAACATTCATCGCATCCAGGAATAGGATAAACCTACAGGTGAGAAAGAAAATGATTAGCTTTATAGGTTAAGGTAAGGTGGGGTTAAAGGAGCTAAAAGCTCCCAAGAAAATAAAAAGAGCCTTCTTATAAGCAGAAGTTAACTCACAGCCTTATGTTATCATAATACATTTCCCTAATAATCTACACATAACCAAATATTTCTCACTCCCAGAGAAATGGGTGGGGACACGCAATGTATCTCATTTATGCCTGTAACTAAGGCAGTGTCTAGATATAATACAGCCTAATGGATAGAGCAGGGGGGTGTTAACTTGGGACCTTTCGCGTGCCTGAAAACTACAAAATCCCAAGCATTCTCTGCTAGCAGTTTCTTCTTTATGTCATTGGTTAATGAATGTATACAGATGCAATACAGCCTAATGATATAGAGCATGGATATTCCCTGGCTGCCAAATGCTGGAAAAATTATTTTCATACATCCCAGAATAATGCATTTTCTTCACTTAGACATTAAAAGCCCATGGTCGTGCTTTAGCAATTCCTACCAAGGGCCCAAACAGGAAGTTGATCATTGCCTTCCCTAACATCCTAGCTGATCATTGGGACAGTGAAGGATTATACAGCACTTTCAGTCATGTACCTTAAAAACTTCCCCTCCCTATCCAATTTCACCTGCCCCTGCCAGCGTAGAATCCAAGGGGTCTAAGTGGACTACAGTAGAATAATATTAAAAAAGCACCATTGGCAACCTGAGATTCTATAAAGGATCCAGATTAACATGCTAGGTTCATACTTGTATAAAGATATATATATATATATATGATATATACTCCACACACACACACAACGCTGTAATGAACTGTACCTTCGCAATACAAGGAAAAAAGCAACAGCTATATTTATTATATAATATATATATATATATATATATACTTATGATATATATACAACACACACACACACACCACAAAATCATCATATAAAAACATAACACAGATCCCACAAAATGTTATACCAAACATATGTTAAGAATCCATATAAATAGTTTATAGGCCCACTTTGGCACGCAGGGGCCATGGTAGTTATCTTTGGGGCAACGTGGCCTTGATGGTTGGGGTATGGGCGTGACCGTGGGATTTGGGGGGGGGGTGGCGGCTGTGACAGCAATATCTGGAGGCTTGGTCACATTTCAGGAGGATCTGTCGGGCAGCCGCACAGAGCCCAGGCCCTTCACCTGGTTACGAATTGGGAAAATCACACTGCCAAGTGACGCGTCAGGATTTTTATTTTTAGGGGCGTGGCTGTGAGGTGAGCACATACATACATATACATATTATCTGCATTATATAGCAGATGTTTAACCTTCTTATTCAGATATTTATTTAAAGGATAGTTTCCGACATAATAATTTTGTAGTATTTAGCATGTTTGTTCCTTATATTTC
Source organism: Hymenochirus boettgeri (assembly GCA_019447015.1). NCBI lineage: Eukaryota > Metazoa > Chordata > Amphibia > Anura > Pipidae > Hymenochirus > Hymenochirus boettgeri. Next base: position 3,401,750 of record CM033476.1, on the reverse strand, counting down.
AGTACTACAAAGAAATCTACACACAAAATCACATATATCTGCACAGAAAAATGTTTTCCATTCATAGAAATTAAAAATCAGAACACGTCTGTGTTATTAATGAAGATTCTTGTATAATTACACACAAGTTAAGAGATATTTTAAACACCTCACGAGCGTATATAGTGATTGAATATTAATCCACCTAGTACATCACAAGTTACATCACATTAATACATCCAATTCTAATTAAAATAAGACAAATGAAAATAAGGTCACTGCCACATTGATTAAACCCTGCCTTGTACAGTAAGAAACATGTACTGGGAACTTTCTTCATTCAAAACTACATTACATAGCAATCCTTTGTAATGTAACTAAGAACAGCTGTAAGAAAGAATAACACTGTTAACTTAAGCTGGGTACACACTTTCATATTTCCAACCGACTGTAGTGTGACTCAGACCCAAAGAAAGACAATATAGGCACTTTATAGAAAGACGATGGATCTGCATTTTACCAATAAAAAAAACGGGACACACTGTTTCATTAAAGGATAAGTAAGCTGTAAAACAACGTTAAGTTTAGTTGGAAGCTGCAGCTTTTTAAAAAAAAAAAAAAAAAAAAATGTTGGCATTTTTTTTCTATGCCCTCCAGAGCCTACCTTTCCTGCTTTAAAGTTGCTGACTTTTGAATCTGGTATAGTTGGCTGTGTAGCTCCGCCTCCAAGATTTGCCGGTTCCTCCTGCTCATTAGTCTCGGAAGAGCGAGCTACACATCCAACTTTACAGATTCAAAATGTCTGCACACTGTAAAGCAGGGAAAGGTAGCCTTGGAGGGCATAGAAAAAAAAAAAACGGCCAAAGTTTTTTTTAAAGTTGCAGCTTCAACTAAAAACATAACTTTGTTTTACAACTACTTATCTTTATCAGTGCTCATACACTTTCTTTTGTATAAGGGCTTTCTTCATTTAACTAACCTTTTTTATATACCTATATACGTCGAGTATAAGTCGAGGTTTTCAGGCTGTGAAAAGCCTGAAAACTGAACTCGACTTATACTCGAGTCAGGTCACTTACTGGTGAAGGAATCCGGCTGCCGCGTCCATGATGGTCGCATCCACTGACGTCACGACTCGGCGCCGGAGTAGTGACGTCAGTGACCTGAGGACATAGTGGACGCGGCAGCCGGATCCTCCATCAAGATGTCGGGGGCCGGATTTCCTGCAAAAGGTAAGGCATTAGTAGTAGTGTAGTGCAGGGTGTGAGGGAAGATGGGTTGCAGGGAGAGTTGTAGTGTACGTGTAGTAGTGTAGTGCTAGGGTGAGAAGATGGGTGGCAGGGAGTAGTGTAGTGTACTGTAGTAGGTTGTAGTGTAGTGGCAGGGTGAGAAGATGGGTGCAGGAGAGTGTAGTGTACTGTAGTAGTGTAGTGGCGGGTGAGAAGATGGGTGCAGGAAAATAGGTTGATCTCCTGGGGCTGGACCTGGGCTGGAGGGGAGACTCTACCCTCGACTTATACTGAGTCAATTGGTTTTACTCAGTTTGAGAAAAATGGGTACTCTGACTTATACTCGAGTATATACGGTACTCTCCTATCCTTTAGTACTAAGATTGCCTTGATGTGCTCTGGTCCTCGCCATCTCCCTTGATCCATTAGTGACAAGACCTACAAGTTAACTTGCTCTACGAAGAGCACATCTTTCTGGTGGTCCCAATATAACCCAGAAGGGGGGTAAGTAAAGCTGTTAATTAAGAAGAACCCAAGGGTGTGAACCAGTGGTTTAGGTCCTCCTCAGGGTACTATGCATGGAGAGAGAAAAATTAGGAGAGGTGGGGAGGAGAGACCAAAGTAAGTAATCTGGTTACAGGAGGAGGACTTTCTATATATTTAGTAGTGGGAATGCTTCTGCTATAGCTCCCCCCATCTTTGAGCTTGTAGCCCTGTGAGGTGCCAAATGTTATAATATGCAGCTGCCAATCAGATGTACCTTTTTCCCCAAAGAGCTTATAATTTAATCACATAACTCTTCAGTGACTTTTATTCAACTAAAGGATAGGTTTTCAAAAGGAAACCTATCTTTTTTTGCATTAGAAGCGGAAGGTGAAACGCTATGTGGATGTGTTTGTCGGGGTCAAGTTTTCTATGTTGTTCACTCATGTATTATAAGGATAATGTATCCCCTACTGTAAATTATAAGGATATTAGAAGTCACTGAGGAGGTCTGTCTATATAAAGGTAAAAGGACACAAGCTGAGTTAACCAGTTCAGGGAACTCTGGGTACCATTAAAGGTATAGTTAACTTAGAAAGTAAACTATTCCTTTTTTGCATTAATTGAAGAATGGAAGGTGAAGGAGCTATGACTTGCTTCCCGTTCTTCTATCAATCTAACAGGAGCCAGGAGCTATGACTTGCTTCCCGTTCTTCTATCAATCTAACAGGAGCCAGGAACAACAATAGAAAACTTACCCGCAAACACGATCCACATAGCGCCTTTACCTTCCGCTCTCTAATGCAAAAAAAGGATAGGTTCCTTTTGAGAAAACCTATCCTTTAAGTTGAATAAAAGTCACTGAAGAGTTATGTGATTAAATTATAAGCTCTTTGGGGAAAAGGTAACATCTGATTGGCAGCTGCATATTAATAACATTTTTGCACCTCACAGGGCTACAAGCTCAAAAGATGGGGAGCTAATAGCAGAAAGCATTCCCACTACTAAATATATAGAAAGTCCTTCCTCCTGTACCAGATTACTTTTAGGTCTCTCCTCCCTGACCTCCTCCTAATTTTTCTCCATGCATAGTACCCTGAGTGAGGACCTAAACCACTGGGTTCACACCCTTGGGTTCTTCTTAATTAAGCAGCTTTACTTACCCCCCTTCTGGGTTTATATTGGGACCAACAGAAAGATGTGCTCTTCGTAGAGCAAGTTAACTTGTAGGTCTTGTCACTAATGGATCAAGGGAGATGGCGAGGACCAGAGCATCCAAGGCAATCTTAGTACTAAAAGGATAGGGAGAGTACCGTATATACTCGAGTATAAGTCGAGGTACCCATTTTTACCTCAAAAAAGGCAGCAGGGAAACAGAGTCAATCACTCACTCTATTTCTACTCAATAAGCTTTTTAAGCTTGGCATGTGCAGAGGAGGCAGCATGGGAAACAGAAGTCAATCACTCACTATTTCACTCAATAAGCTTTTTATGCTTGAGCATGTGCAGAGGAAGGGGGGCAGCATGGGAAACAGCAGTCAATCACTCACTATTTCTACTCAATAAGCTTTTTATATGCTTGAGCATGTGCAGAGTGAGGCAGCATGGGAAACCGCAGTCAATCAACTTCCACTATTTCTACTCAATAAGCTTTTTATAACTTGAGCATGTGCAGAGGAGGCAGCATGGGAAACAGCAGTCAATCACTCACTATTCTCTACTCAATAAGCTTTTTATATGCTTGAGCATGTGCAGAGGAGCCGCATGGGAAACGCAGTCATTCACTCACTATTTCTACTCAATAAGCTTTTTTATGCTTGAGCATGCAGAGGAGGCGCTCATGGTGAAACAGCTAGTCAATCATCTCACTATTTCTATTCAATATGCTTTGCTCTCATGCTCCTGTTATATGATTTGTCCATCATTTTTGAACCGCCTCCGTCCCCTTCCCTTCCCTCTTTTCTCCTTCAATAACGCTTTTATATCTTTCGTCCTTTCTCCCTCTGCACATGCTCAAGCATATAAAAAGCTTATTGAGTAGAAATAGAAGTAGAAGGAGGAGGCAGATACATTCACCAGAAAGGAATATAATTTACCATTAAATATCTGGTTACAAACTGGTAAAAATAGAAGTTTGGGTTGCTGGCAGATAACAAGACAAGTCACTGTTTTTTTTGGTTTGAAGAGTGGACATGGAAAGTTCTGCAGACAACATGTAGATGCCACCAGAAAGACCTGCAATGCTGTGCGCAACTGTTTTCTGGAGGAGAATAGTTTGGGTACCTGAGATCGTCATAGCCACGATACTAAAAAGTGGTTATTTACAAAGCTAAATGTAGTCAGAGAAGGACAAACGTAAGGCTTTATCTGTGTTTACTCAAGGAAGAAAAAAAAAGTTTTACAGTTCTCCGGAGAAAAATAAAAGAATTCTACCTGTTCCAGCAATTCAACCTTGGGGAAAATTCCCTTCGTCCTGGGCTGCACGACTTACTGTAAAACGGAGCATCCGTCACAGTTAGCAAGGCAACAACACTGCATCTCCTGCAGGTTCCGAACTGCATCTTAAAAGCAGAAGCCAGTCCTGGCTCTAACCTGTTTACAAACCTTATCGTTTTATCTTGTTCTGTGTTTTCTGCTTTTCTCCAAAAAAAGAATTTTAAAAAAAGGAAAAAAAAAAAAGAAAACGTTTCGAAAACACAAAAAAATAGTTCCATTCAGTTTTACAAAATCTATTTTCGGTTTTAAAATAGAAAATTCCTTTACATCTCGGGGAAAGTACCAGTGTTTTATAAAACCAACAACGAGAACTAACTTTAGCCATTGCTGTGCAACATATAATCCCCCCCTTTTGATATATAAATAGATTTTATTTTTCCTGTCAAACTTTGTTTTTTTTTTCCCCCCATTGGATGAAAACGTTAAGATTTTTTCAATCACTATCTTGCACATGGTGGATATATTACTCAGGAAAATACGACATTTCCAAACGAGTAAAACACCACATAAGCATTTCATTGTATTTTTTAGAAAAAGAAAACACAAAAAAAAAATAAATTTGAAAAACAAACAAAAAAAAAAAAACTCCAAGCACTGAAATATGGGGCAGGGGGGGAGACGGAACAAGAAAACAGAGAAAGACAAACTTCCTGTTTGTAGCAGTTACATATTAACCAAATAATGGACTTGAAATGTTTCAAGAGTGCTTTATTCATTTAAAATCTATTGCTTTATGTTGAAACACAAACCATCATTTCTGGGTGTCCTGAATGAACCAGTCGCCTATTCCCACTGTGGAAGGGAATCCTGTTCTGATCGACATGGCTTGTAATGATAGAAGAAGAGGCCTTTAACTCTACGGAAAGAATTACAGTTCCATGTTGTGTTTTTTGGGGGGTGCATTGTGTTGAGGGCAAGGATACGTGGATTGGACCTTTTGCAATGTTTTGCCTTGTCGGTCACTGCAGCAGGGGATATAGTAAATACCTTCAATACCAGTTGGCTTGGCCCCTTTTTAGATGGTAGCGACGAGCCCTGTAGAATCTTGACCTATGCACACACCATATCTGAAGAATTAGCTGTTTTATTTTAGGGTATTAGGTTTGTTAAAAAGAAAAGAAATATATTATTCTGGACAGGAGCAAAACGTTCTTAACCCCTCTGACCGTGACAGGGAATAGTAATGTCCAGACAGTAAAACCTGTGTATTTGAAACCCACTTGTGTTCCGAGTCAGAAATGGCATCTTTTTTTTAAAAACCAATATGTGTGCGTGTTTCTTCATAATGCTACCTCTGTCTGCCATATACTGCCCCCTAGGGCACAGGAACAGACTGTGACGAGAGGACGAGTCCTCTCCCATTTCAGAATTAGAACTTCTGTTACAGGCATCGGGACAATCCTTAATACCATGACAGTGTGTCCTTGGTTTAGTGTTTGGGGGTTACTGCTTTGTGTTGCCAATCTCTCCAGCACCAGTTTAATGGGATTTGCACGCCAGAGAAAAAAGAAAAAAAGTGTTTGGAAGGTTTACAAGAATCTCTTTGTTTTTATCTTTATACTAATGAAGTAGGCGGCAACTGGTTCTCTGCGATAAAAAGAATCTGTGCATTTTATCCAAACGCCTTTCTTTTTGGATGCAAAACTGTCCCAAAGAAATAATACGTAGAAAGGCAATTGTGGCTGTTGTCATTGAAAAAGGGTTAATACACATGTTCTACTGTACTGTGTTAAGGGTAAATACACACATTCTACTGTACTGGGTTAAGCAGGCAGCACATGAGATTTTATTAATGGTGTAAAACTGTGATGCAATTGGCTCTTTATTGTCTGCAGAAATTCTTCCACAAACCTTTTCGCTCCTTTACACAGAGCCCGATTTAGAAGGTTGGAATGTTGCTGCCAGGTGCAGTCTGCAGTAGCGTTGGACCCAGACCATCTCTGTCTTCAAGGGTTAAAATAGCACTTTTTATTTGCCATGTAAGGTACAAGGAAGTCAGTTCTAGTCTTGTGTCTCCTGTACAGTGCATGGACACAACTTTAACTCATTCTGTGCTGGGAGAGACCAGTATGCACATGTTGAAAGCATACACACATTTTCTTCCATGCAAAAAAAATAAAAAAAAAAATATATATATGAAATAAATATATGGTATTGAAGGACATGGAAATCTCCAAATATGTTACTAAAATGTTATGTTCATTGTGTATTTTTTTTTTTTTAATCTATTGGCATTTAACATGTCTGTAACTTCTGACATCCGACGATAAGACATTCGTGGCTTGGGTTTCTTTTCCCCTTTATTAGAATGTGTTTGTTAAACAATTGCACCAATTGCTGCTTACAATGTTAAAAGCTTCTTTAAAACTTAATAAAATGCAGTTTTGGCGTTTGTTTTGTTTAAAGTATTTGGGGTTGTTAATTATTTGTTGTGTTAGGTACATTATTGTGTTTTTGCGTGGAGTATACACTATGCAAAAAACACATGCTACAGGCCGAACGTGACTTACTGGTTTAAATCAAATTTAAGAAGAACTAGTGTCAAAAAATGCAACCTGAGACGCTAAATTAATAAGTTAAAAAGGCAACTGACCCAAAAGCGGTATTTTGAAAGCGGTAATTTCCTGCAAATAGCCACCCAGGGAGATGTAGAAAGGATTTCCCAACTTTTAAGGGCCGAGACTTTTTAATATCAAAAGTTTTTATTGGACATAGTTTACAAAACAGGTCCATTCACCATGTTTCATCTCCCCACATTAGGAGGTGACAGTGTAACCAGTTGGAAGATTAGTTACTATCAGTGAGATACAAGTCAGGTCCATTCACTGCTTTCCTACTCCCTAAATTAGGAGGTGACAGTGTAACCAGTTGGTAGAATGGTTGCTATCAGTGAGACACTAAGAAGGTCATTCACCATGTTAGGAGGTGACAGCAACTAATCTTTCAAATGTTTACACTGTTACCTCCTAATGTAGGGAAAAGAAAAGCAGTGAATGGACCTGCCTTGTATCTGACTGATAGTAACTAATCTACCAACTGGTTACACTATATGTGAGATACAAGGCAGGTCCATTAACATGAATGGACCTGCCTTGTATCTCATGGATAGTGTAACCAGTTGGTAGATTAGTTACTATCAGTGAGGTACAAGGCAGGTCCATTCACTGCTTTCCTTCTCTCTACATTAGGAGGTAACAGTGTAACCAGTTGGAAGGTTAGCTGCTTTGCATTTCCAGCCCTTAGCAGGTTCAGCTTTTTCTTGGCTGCCTGGTTTAGGAGATACATTTAATAAACATATACAATGTCTCCCTGCTATTACTGTAGTTAACTAAGCAGTTCATGTTTTAGAAAAAAAAAAACTGAGGACCAAGATATGCTGCCCCTATACATCCTGATGCCTAGGGCATGGCCTTATGAGAAATACAGCAATACATTTTGTTGTTTTTTTCTGCAGAGATAGGGAAATTTACAGAGGGTCACTATCGCTCAGCACTGCTGCCCCCTCTATGCTGATGTAACAGTGGGGGTAAGAAGAATCACTAAGGGTGAGATGGAGTTTCAGCTATCATACTTACAGAGAGTTTCCTTTTCTGGCCATCCCTCCAGGCAGCATTCAAAACATAATTGCCCATTTGTTAGAAAAAAAAAAACCCTCCTTTTTAAAGTATCTTGTCCCCCTCCTCACCTCAGTCTACTTTTTTTTTTTAGCAATGGGCAGGAAAGGAAACGCTCTAAGTATAATAGGAGTTTCAGGTTTCCTGGCCATCCCCAGGCCCCCCTACTTACCATTTAAAATATCTATTTTCTGGATTTCATTGTGAAATGTGTATCATTCCTATTAACACAATTATTTCATGTTTAATGGGTGTTATACAAGACATCCTAGGACAGCTATGGGGGCTTGATTTGCCCCGCCATATGCAAATATAATTATGGGCAAGTGGGAGCTACAGTAAAATCAATAATGAATCCAACCCATTTAGGTCATCTAATCATATGGTATGCCAGATACATAGATGACCTTCCCCCGATTTGGAGGGGTAGTACAGCTCCACCTGTTCTATGACTATCTCAATGGCAATAAAAGTGTAATATACAACAGACAATGCAGTCTAAACCAGCACTTAGATATCCGTGAAAGTGTTACCAAGTTATTGGAAAATTTAGGGACATTATTTCCCATAGACTATAATGGAAACTATCCTCAAAGGTGGATATTTCAAGGTTTTAGAGTCATGTGACCTAAAAATTTAAAAAGTGCAATTTCTTTACATTCAAGGGAAAGGAAAAAAAAAATGAATAGATAATTCGTTAATGTTTAATATTTAATTTAAATAGATAATTCGTTAAAATGTTTAATATTTACATTATTTATGCAGTTTTATCGAGATATGGGGATATTCCTTCTTCTAACGCAAGTTCTTTCCGGTGCTGCCTTTTCAGACTGTAACACAAACAGGCAAGTTAAATTTCATTTTTGTGGCGCAAATGCCTGTTAGTAGTTTTAAACTAGAAATATCGGTGAAAAGGAAAAACTTCCAACTTTTCACCTTTAAACTACAAATATCAGTGAAAAGGAAATAAACGTCCTATGTTCCCCTTTATGTGAATTGGGTGGGTGTGTTGGACCACAATTGGCAACCCATTTGCTAAATCTCTCACATTTAAGCGCAGATCTATTAAAAACTGAGGGTAAAGAATGCCTGTTTTTTGGGCGTATATTGGTTAAATATTAGTAAAAGTTGGACCGGAAGGTATTTATTGTAGGTTTATCGTGGGGTAGTAAGTTTGATTTATATTAGGTCAATATTATAATGTTTATGTATTTGCGGTGATATCAACTAATTGCCAAAGGACACAGTGCCTAGCAGGGGGCCGCCGCGTACCTTGACTGTTTAAAATCCACATTTAAGGAATCAAAACTAAGTGTCAAAAAATGCAACCTTAACGACTATTAATAATTACAAAGGCAGACTGACGAGCCAAGAAAGCGGAAGTAATTTTACCGCGTAATAATTCCATGGCAAAAGTGGCCACCGCAGCAAGCTGAAGAAGAGATTGGAAAGAGATTTCCAGTTTCCCAACTTTTTAGGGGGCCGGAGACTGTTAATGTAATGTCCAAAGTTTTTATTGGAGCGTGTTTCCAAAACAGTCCAATTCACCGATTATGTATCAGTCTCCCCACCAGGGGGATATAGAATGTGAGCGCAGTGGGTAACCATTTGGAAGATGTAGTGTAACTACAACGATCAGGTGCGAGGTTACAAGAAGTGGCCGAGAAAAAAAAGGGGGCATCCTCACTGCTTTCCTACTAGTACTAACCTGGCATGGTAAGGGAGGTGAGCAGTGTTAAACCACTTTGAATGATATAAAGTCGGTGTTACTATCCTTGGACCACTAATAAGGTCATTCACACATGTGTTAGGAGTAGCCAGGCGGAAGCTAATCTTTGTCAACTTGTTTAAACAGCTGTTAACAACGGGGGGTCCTAAGTAGTGGAAAGAAAAAGTCAGTGAATGGACCTGCCTTGTAATCTGACTGATAGTAACTAAAGCGGGGCAAATACACGTCGGTTACGACTATCGGGTGATAGCTTAGGGGGACAAAAGGCAGGTGGCGAGCATTAACGAATGAAGGACTGCGCTTGTAGTGGCTCATAATGGGATAGTGTAACCAGTTGGTAATAGTTAGTTATCTATCAGTGAGGGGTACAAGCAACGGATCCTTCACTGCTTTCCTTAACTCCTACTTAGGCAGGTACAGTGTTAGAGCAAAGCATTGGTGGAGAGGAGGTATTGAAGCTGCTTTGCATTTCCAGCCCTGGCAGGGTTCAGGCATTTATTCTTGGCTATCCTTGTTAAGGGGTAGTAAGTGGCCTTTAATAACATATGACAATGTCTCCCTCTATTACTAGTAGTTTAAAAACTAGCAGAACAGTTCATGAGATGTTTTAGATTAGAAAAAAAAAACTGAGGACCAGATAATGCTGCCCAACTATCCACCTGAATGCCATAGAGGCAAATGGCCAAATTAATGAGAAAATACAGCATAACATTTTCGTTTGTTTTTGTCGTCGAGGAAGGGTGAAAAAAAATTTAAAAACAGAGGTCACTATCAGCTCAGCACGTGCTAGGGGGCACAAGGGGAAAAGGTCCCATCTTGCTGAAGTAAAGCGTGAAGGGGGATAATGAAGAATGCACTAAAGGGTTAATGAAGAAGTTTCGGGGGGGTCAAAGCTAATCAGACTTAACGGGGTTCTTGTCAATGGGCCGGAATCCCGTCCCGGGAAAGCGATTACAAACATAATGTGCACACATAAATAATTTAAAAAAAAAAAGGACCCTCTTTTTTTTTAAGTATCTGTCCCCCCTCCTACACCATCAGATCTACTTATTGACTACTATTTGTTATTTTAGGAACGAAGGATGGCAGAAGATGAACAACGCGTCTAAAAATATAATAGGAGTTTGTAACTGTTTCCTGGCCAGTGCCCCAGCACACATCCCCTAGCAATTACCCCTTTACTTACTTTAAATTAGTGATTTAATCCTAAGGATTTCATTGTGAATGTGTATCATGGTCCATATTAACCTATTATCATAGTATAATGGGGATGGGGGGTTGATCTACAGACACGCCTAGTACAGCTATGGGTGTGGCGTATGATTTTGACCACCGCATAGGTGGGCAATAATAAGTTATGGGCAAGTGGAGCCTACAGTAATCAATAAAGAATACCAACCTTTCGGGAGAATGTCGTCTAATCATGATAGAAGTACAAATGAACGGATACTGAGGGTATACGCTGGACCCCGATTTTGGTAAGGGGTAGTACAAGCTCCACACTGTTCTATGACTGATCTCAAGTGGCATTAAAAAGTGTAATAATATAAGCAGACATGCAGTCTAAACCAGCATTAGATATCCGTGGAAAGTTCGTGACCAAAGTGAGTGGAAAAATTTGCAGGGACATTATTGTCCAAACTATAATGGAACTATCCTCAAAGGTGGATATTTCAGGTTTTGAGTCATGTGACCTAAAAATTTAAAAAGTGGCAATTTCTTAATACTTCAAGAAAGGTAGAAAGAAAAAAAATAAATGAATTTCTTTAATGGTTTATAATATTTAATTTAAATAGATAATTTCGTTAAATGTTTTATATTTAACATTATTTATTGCGGTTTTTTGTTCGGATATGGGGATATTCCTTCTTCTAACGCAAGTTCTTTCTCCGGTGCTGCCTTTTCAGACTGTACACACAGGCAAGTTTAAATTTCATTTTTGTGGCGGCAAATGCCTGTTAGTAGTTTTAACTAGAAATATCGGTGAAAAGGAAAAACTTCAAATATCAAGGAAAAGGAATAACGTCCACCTTTTCAGGTTTGAAACTACAAATATTGGTGGAAAAGGAATAAAACGTCCACTTTTCACTGTTTAAACTACAATATCATGAAAAGGAAATAACTTCCACCTTTTCAGCTTTAACTACAAATATCATTGAAAAGAAATAACTCCACCTCTTTCAGTTTAACTACAATATCAGTGAAAGGAATAAACGTCCACCTTTTCAGGTTTAAACTACAAATATCAGTGAAAAGGAAATAAACTTCCACCTTTTCAGGTTTAAAAACTACAAATATCAGTGAAAAGGAAATAAACTTCCACCTTTTCAGGTTTAAACTACAAATATCGGTGAAAAGGAAATAAACTTCCACCTTTAAACTACAAATATCAGTGAAAAGGAAATAAACGTCCACCTTTTCAGGTTTAAACTACAAATATCAGTGAAAAGGAAATAAACGTCCACCTTTTCAGGTTTAAACTACAAATATCAGTGAAAAGTGAATAAACCGTCCACCTTTCAGGTTTAAACTACAAATATATCGGTGAAAGGAAATAAACTTCCACCTTTAGTTTAAACTAAAAATATCAGTGAAAAGGAAATGACTTCCACCTCTTTCAGGTTTAAACTACAATCGCGGTGAAAAGGAATAAACAACTTTCCACCCTTTCAGGTTTAAACTACAACTATAGCAGTGAAAAGAATAACTTCCACCTTTTCAGGTTTAAACTAACAAAGATAGTCGGTTGAAAAGGAAATAAACTTCCACCTTTAAGTTAATACAATATCATTGAAAAGGAAATAAACTTCCACCTTTTCAGGTTTAAACTACAAATATCGGTGAAAGAATAAACTTCACCTTTTCAGGTTTAAACTACAATATCAGTGAAAGAAATAAACTTTCCACCTTTCAGGTTTACACTACAAATATCGTGTGAAAGGAAATAAACTTCCACCTTCAGGTTTAAACTACAAATATCGGTGAAAAGGAAATAAACTTCCACCTTTTCAGGTTTAAACTACAAATATCGGTGAAAAGGAAATAAACTTCCACCTTTTCAGGTTTAAACTACAAATATCGGTGTGTAAAGGGAAATAACTTCCACTTTTTCCATGGTTTAAACTACAAATATCGGTGAAATGGAATTAAACTTCCACCTATTTCCGGTTTAAGCTACAAATATCAGTGACAAGAGAATAAACGTCCGCCTTTTCAGGTTTAAACTACAAATATCGGTGAAAAGAATAAACTTCCCACTTTCAGGTTAAAAAACTACAAATATCGGTGAAAAAGGAAATAAACTCCCCTTTTCAGTGTTTAAACTACAAATATTTGAAAAGGAAATAAACTTCCACCTTTTCAGGTTTAAACTATAAATATCGGTGAAAAGGACAATAAACTTCCACCTTTTCAGGTTTTTAAACTACAAATATCAGTGAAAAGGAAATAAACTTCCACCTTTTCAGGTTTAAACTACAAATATCAGTGAAAAGGAAATAAACTTCCACCTTTTCAGGTTTAAGTGCTGACATCTTGGAATTCTCTGCTCTTCCAACATGGAAAAGGGTAATCCACCTTCTATTTAGACCCAAGTGTTGAAAGGTACTGGACCAATTATTTACACCAATGATTACCAGAAAATACCAAAAAGTCAAAATTTTTAGTGCAGTTGAAGACATTTGCCTGTGTTTGACAGGCTGATCAGCGATACCAATCAAAAATACGATAGGCAAGGTGGGGGAATTACTATTCAAAAACCATCAGCCCATGTATGGCTAGATTATAATCATAATTTCAGGTAATCTGGTGTGGCCTCGATAGGAGTCTCTTGTGACTAAGGTTGGTCATACCTGGATTGAGGTTTTTGACCAATTCAGTGATCAAATAATAAAAATAAAAGAATTGCAGTTCACTACTGATTGATAGATTGATTATAAGCAAGTTATTGATTGCTAAAACCAGTTTAAGATCTATGGTGCATGTTGGTACATTGATCTCCACTTCCCAATCAATTGCACCCACCATGCAGTCAATAAAGGCCTGCACAGCAATCCGAATTGTAAGAGTGCAATAAAAAAAAAAAAAAAATGCATGAAAGACTTTCAACTTCTTAAATGGACAACTATCCCTACCTCCCAATATTGTTTTATTTTCCAGGATAGTCCTGTAATAAAGATAGTGCTGAAGCCAGGAGGAAGACTGGCAGAATCCGTTTGCTTTGGGCAGGTGCTCCTCACAGAAACAATATTGGGAGGTAGGAGTTACCAATCCTGTATTCTTTTTTAAACTGTTAAAATGAAAACTTCACACTATAGTTCTCCAATTCTCATGGATTAGTTGTACCTGTAAAGCAATTAAAGGGCATGTCCACCCCCAAAACTAAAATTTAACCCCTTACTGGCCACATCAAGTAGTTTAAAACAATCCTTACCTTACATTCCTGCTCAAAATAGTTCCCCTGCTGTGCCCCTCCAAAGTCCAGGAAACTGCTGTGTAGGAGCAGTGTGTGACTCATGCTGTGCCTGAGACTTCCTCAACCTCATCAAGGTTGAGGCATGCTCAGTGCAGCCCTCCCTGCCTCTCAGCCAATCACGGACGCGGCTGCCGGTCCCGCCCCCTGCTTTCAATTCCATGCAAGCAGAGGGCCTGAACACTGCAGCAGGGGAGAAAGGGCAGGTAAGTAAGAATCGGGGGACTTTCTAACAATTATATTAATGTGGTTGGGGCTGGGGGAGCATGCCCTACCACATATCAAAAGTTAAATTTTGGGGTGGACATGCCCTTTAAGCAATAGACCATAGTATTAACAGACCGTTATTAAAACCGCCATCACCAAGGAGAAATGGAATGTAAGACAAACAACCCTACGGTCACTATTGTTGGACCCTTGCTGTTCAGTGCATAACCGTGATATGGAACACCATTCTACAAGCCAATTACAGCACAGTGCCATGGATATTGACCACTGCACGTAGTACACATCTAAAAGTTACGCTAGTTTTAGTGCTACGTGCCATATTAAAATGCAATTCATGGAGTAGTATAAATAATGGAAACCGTAGGGTTATTATGTTTGGAAACCAGTACCTCGTATTCTTGTTGCGTTTTCAATTCATTTGTTCTTTCTTGTAAGGAATGTTTTAGTCTTTCATTCTCTAGTAGAACACAGTCATATCGATCACGCAAAATGGCCAATTCCTTTAACGCGCTTCTCTAATGGAATTTTTAAAAAAATGCTCCGTAAGAAATAGTCACGGTTTCATCAATAATCAATTTAAAGGGAATAACCGCCATTTTTTTTAACTTTGTGTTTAACGGAAGTTAAATCTGAATCACGGGAAATAAATGCGCCATGTCTTACCTCCTGATCTTCAGGAGAGAAAGCAGAACTTACCCATGAATGGTCCAGCACTGCTGACAGTCCCTTGCTCTGTGTGTGCATGCAGTGCAAGGGAACGTGGATGCATGGGAGACTGTCCGTGAGAAGCTGGCACTGGATCATTCACAGGTAAGTTTTACTGAAGAACGGAAGGCAGAATTTACCCGCAAACGGTACAGCGCCGGCTTCTCACTTGCAATCTGACTCATCCACGTTCCCTTGTACTGTAGGGACTAAGGATTCGTCTCTCCCGCAAGTTTTACTGAAGAACGGGAGGCAAGACATTAAAAATAGTTGACATACCCTTTAATACAAAGAACTTACCGTTTCGGCTCTAAAAACTTCACACAGTCGCATAAGTTTTCCAATATCTTGTACATATGACTGTTGGGTGAAAAAAAAAAAATCACAATAATGGAATATTACAGCAGATATCATCTATTTCAAACTAATCTACAAGTCTCTAAAAAAAGAGAATGGTAACTAAATCAAAACTCACCTTTGTATGTCTAATGGGATTTGTTAGCTCCTTATGGTTTTCAATATATTCTTCTAAATCCAGAATCCTTAGCTCCAGCATTTTATTACGTTCTCTGCATTTATCACGACTGATTTGTAGGCATTTTTCGTCAAAAGAAGGACCTTGCAGTTCACTGGAAGTAAGAGTATTACTGTTCTATTACCAGGTCATCTTTCTACGGATCAGCTTTAATTCATACGATAGATTGTGCTAAAATGGAAAGATGGCAACACTTTTCACAGGAATTCCTTTAAGATTTACCATTTATTATATCGGATTAATTGTCTGCATACCATCAGGGAGATTTAATAAAAGTTCTTATTTAAAATGGTGCTAATTTTACCCCAACCAATCAGATCGTATTTAACATTTGCAAGCTATC
This sequence comes from Hymenochirus boettgeri, assembly GCA_019447015.1. Lineage (NCBI taxonomy): Eukaryota > Metazoa > Chordata > Amphibia > Anura > Pipidae > Hymenochirus > Hymenochirus boettgeri. The sequence goes on along the minus strand of CM033476.1, from coordinate 3,385,938 downwards.
ATCTGATTGGTTGGGGCAAAATTAGCACCATTTTAAAATGATAAGAACTTTTATTGAATAACCCTTTATGTGTCTTAACCGACTAACCAGATACCAGACATAGATTTTGTGTCAGTCCCTTTGTAAAGGTATTATGGGATAAACCAATACATGGTCATGTTTTTCCTCTTTATATACCAGGGATTCTACAGCGGTGTGCATCCAGATGTCTCACTACAGCGGTGTGCTATCCAGTAATGTCTGGCACTACAGGCGGTTGTGCATCCAGATGTCTCACTACAGCGGTGTGCATCCAGATGTTTGAAAACTCCCAGCATTGCCCTCACTTTGTAGCTGAGAAATGCTGGGAGTTGTAGGTTTTCAACCATCTGGAGGCAGACCGTCTGAGAATCCCTGTACTTTACAATATAAAATATTGACAGAAAATGCCCACTTTCATTACCCTTTAACCACCATCTGCTATTTTTAGCACATTGCATTTAGCATATTACATGCATGTCTAACTAATCTATTTATTAATGATTTGGAAGTGGGGATTGTCAGCAAGGTTTCCGTGTTTGCTGACGACACAAAACTTTGTCGACCATTAAAAACTTCAGAGGATGTGCAATCGTTACAGGGGGATCTAGATAGATTATCACATTGGGCTGCTAAGTGGCAGATGAAATTCAATGTTGATAAATGTAAGGTGATGCATTTTGGACTTAAAAATACTTGTGCTACTTATACTATAAATGGCTCTGTGTTAAGTGAATCCCTGTTGGAAAGGGATCTTGGAGTTTTGGTGGATAACAAACTTAAAGGTAGCAAGCAGTGCCAGGCGGTAACAGCCAGAGCCAGCATGGTATTGTCTTGTATAAAGCGAGGTATGGATTCAAGGGAGGAAAATGTAATTCTCCCTCTTTACAAAGCATTGGTAAGTCCTCATTTGGAATATGCAGTGCAATTTTGGAATCCTGTGTACAAAAAGGACATCTTGGAAATGGAAAGGGTTCAGAGAAGGGCAACTAAATTAATAAGGGGATTGGGGGAGCTTGAATATGAAGAGAGACTGGAAAAGTTACAATTATGTACGCCAACACGGGGAACTAAGACTTTAAATCCATTGCCTGTGCAACTAAATCCGCCAACCCCTTTTGATATCTAAGGCTAGATTTATTTTTCCTGTCAACTTTGTTTGTTTTTTTTCCGCCCATTGGATTCAACGTTAAGAAATTTGTTAATGCAATCACTATCGTTCACGTGTGGATATATTAACCATGATCGATACGACGGGATGGGTCCCCACTGCATTAAAACACCACAATAAATTTCATTGTATTATTGTATATGAAAAAGAAACCCAAAAAAATAATTTGGCACAGACAAAAACAAGAACAAAAAACTCCAAGCACTGACTATGGGCAGGGGTGGACTGGACGACAAGGAAACGCAAAAGACAAGACTTCCTGGTTTGTGCAGTTCCATATTCACAACCGATAATGAGCGGTGAAATGGTTTACAAGGCTGTTATTTCATTAAACTCTCTTGCTTGATGTTGAACCCACGAACTCGATCATTTCTGTGTCCGGGGTGATCACAAGGGTGAATGCACCAGTCTCCTCTATCGGGCCTACTTTATGAGACTGGAATCGCTGTTCTGATCGACAGGCTTTTAATGATGTAGAAAAGGCCTGTCACCTCGTGACGTCAAGATTACAGTTCCTGTTGTAAAAATAATCTTAATATGGGCGGGTGCACATGTGTGTTGAGGGCAAACGGTAATAAAAACGCTGTGGACATTGGAAGCATCCCTCACATTGCCAATGTTTTGCCGGTTGTCGGTCACTGGCTAGCAGGGGATATATTAGATCCGTTCAATAACATTGTCTTGGCCCCTTTATTAATGGTAGCGAGCGACGTCCCTGTCAAAGCTTGACCTTGCCCCACCGTACTGAAGAATTGCTGTTTTATTTAGGTATTAGGTTTTGTTAAAAGAAAAGAAAATATCATTATTCTGGACACGGAGCAAAAAGGTCTTAACCCCTGCTGCCGTGACAGGGAATAGTAATTCCAGCAGTAAACCTGTGTATTTGAAACCCACTTGTGTTATCGATTCCAATGGGTGCAGTCGTTTTTTTTAAATACCAATATGTGTGCGTGTTTCTTCATAATGCCTACCCTCTGATCTGCCATATACTGCCCCCTAAGGGCACAGACAGACTGGTGAGAGAGGAACAGTCCCTCGCCCATTAAATCATAAATTAGAACGTTCTTTACAAGGCATCTGGGACAATGCCTTAATACCATGACAGTGTGTCCTTGGTTAGTGTTTGGGGGTACTTCTTTGTGTTGCCAAATACTCTCCAGCACCAGTTTAATGTGGATTTGCACGCCATAGAACAAAAGAAAAAGTGTTGTGAAGTTTCGACAAGATTCTCTTTTGTTTTTTATCTTTTAATACTAGTAGTGGCGCAACTGGATTCTCTGCGAATAAAAAGAATCTGTGCCTTTTTAGCCAAACGCCTTCTTTTTGATCAAACTGTCCCAAAGAAATAATACGTAGAGAAAGGCATTGTGGCTGTTGTCAGTTGAAAATGGGTTCATACACATGTTCTACTGTTACTGTGTTAATAAGGGTAAATCACGCATTCGCTACTGTCTGGGGTTAGCATGCAGTCACAGAGATTTTATTAATGGTGTAAAACTGTGATGCATTGCTCTTATTGTCCTTCAGAAATTCCGGTGTCTTTCCCCAGCCCGTTTGCGCTGCCTTTACACCGAGCCCGATGTAGAAGGTTGGAATGTTGCTGCCCGGTGCGGTCTGGCAGTAGCGTTGACCCAGACCCTCTCTTGTCTTCAATTTTAAAAATAGTGCACATTTTTATTTCCATGTCAGTACGATTGAAGCAGTTCTAGTCTTGTGTCTCCTTTACAGTTCGATGGGACAGACCACTTTTAACTACATTCTTGTGCTGGGAGAGACCAGTATGCACTAGTTTAGGGAAAAAAGCCTAACACACCTTAATTCTCCATGCAAAAACCATATCGACAAAAAAATATTATATGAGATCATATTGTATTGAAGTACATGGAAATCTCCAAATATGTTACTAAAGTTTATTTCATTGGTATTTTTTTTTTTTAATCTTTGTCATTTAACATGGCCTGTAACTTCTGACATCGGACGAATAGACATTCGTGGCTTGTTTTCTTTCGCCCTTTATTACATGTGTTTTTGTACACAATTGCACCAAGTTGCTGCTCCAATTTTAAAAGGCTTCTTTAAACTTAATAAAAATGCAGTTTTGTTGTTGTCGTTTGTTTTGTTTAAAGATTGGGTTAATTATTTGTTTGTGATTAGTTACAATTCTTTTGTGTTTTGCGTTGGAAGTTACACTATCAATAAACACATGCTACCGGCCGAAGCGTGACTTACTGGTTTTAAATCAAATTTAAGAAACCTAGTGTCCAAAATGCAACCTGAGACGCTAATGTAATAAGATTACAAAGGCACCTGGACCGAAAGCGGATTTATGAAAGCGGGTAATTTTCCTTCGTAGAGCCACCCAGGGAATTGGAGAAAGGATTTCCCACCTTTTTACGTGCCGAGCCTGTTTAATATCAAATTTTATTGAACATAGTTTACAAACAGGTCCATGCACCATGGTTCTCGGGCCCCACATTCGAGGTGACTGTAGACAGTTGGAAGATTTTTACTAACACAGTGGAGAGACAAGTCAATGTCCATTCACTGCTTCCTACTAACCCTAAATGCGGAGGTGAAAGTGGTAACGCAGGTGGTAGAATAGATGGTCTATCAGTTGAGACACTAGAGGTCAAATGTCCCATGTTGAGGAGGTGACAGCAACTAATCTTTCAAATGTTTACACTGTTTACCTCTAATGGGTATGGACGAGGAAAAGCAGTGAATGGCCCTGCTTGTCATCTGACTGGAGAGTGAGCTAATCTACCAACTGAGTTACGACTGTATTTGAGATACAAGGCGGTCCATTAACATGAATGGACCACTGCTTTGTATCTCATGGCTAGGTGTAACAAACAGTTAGGTAGACATTCTACTATAGGAGGTACAAGGCAGGAGTCCCTTCACTCTTTCCTATTGCCTTCTCTCTACTTAGGAGGTACAGTTGTAACCATTTGGAGGTTAGCTGCTTTGCATTTCCAGCCCATTAGCAGGTTAGAAGCTTTTTCTTGCTGCCTGGTTACGGAATACATTTAATAAACTATCATGTCTCGGCCCTGCTTACAAGTACTAGTAAGTGACTAGCAGTTCATGTTTAGAAAAAAAAAAACTTGGACCCAGATATTCTGCCCCTATACATCCTGATCCACTGACGGTCAACTGGCCGCGTTATGAGAAACTACAGCAATACAATTTTTGTTGTTTTTTTCTGCCGAGATATTGAAATTTACAGAGTCCCTATCGCTCAGCAGCTGCTGCCGGGGCCGCTCTATGGCTGATGTAACAGATGGGGGGTCCGAAGAATCACGAAGGGTAGAGATTGGGTGTTTCAACTTCATCTTTACAGAGAGATCTTTCCTTTCTGGCCATCCCTTACATTGCATCATCAAACATAATTGCCCATTTGTTAGAAAAAAAAAACCCTCCTTTTTAAAGTATATTGTCCCCCTCCTCACGTCATATCTACTTTTTTTTTTTAGCATGCAGGAAATGAAACGCTCTAAGTATAATAGGAGGTTGCAGGTTTCCTGGCCATGCCCGAGGGCAACCCACCTACTTTACGATTTAAAATATCTATTTTTCTGGAATTTTCATTGTGAAATGTGTATCCTTCGATTAACACATTATTCATTATTATGGTGTTCTACAAGAACTCCTAGGACAGCTATGGGGGCCCTTGATTTGCCCGCCATATGCATATAATTATGGGCAAGTGGGGCTACAGTCAAATCAATAAGAATCAACCCATTTAGGGTTCATCTAATCAGAATGGTATGCCAAACATATATTACCTTCCCCCGATTGGAGGGGTAGTACAGCTCCACCTGTTCTCTATGACTATCTCAAGGGCAATAAGTGTAAGATACACAACAATGCATGTCTAAACGGCAGCACTTGATAATCCGGGAAGTGGTTACGCGGGAAGTTACCAAGTTCATTGGTAAAATTTAAGGGACAATTATTTGAAGGTTCCCATAGAACTATATGGAAACTATCCTCAAAGGTGGATATTTTCAAGGTTTAGAGTCAATGTGACCTAAAATTTAAAAGTGCAATTTCTCTTTACATTCAAGGGAAAGTGAGCAAAAAAAATTAATGGAGGAGTAGATGGAATTCTGTTAATGTTTAATATTTACTTTCACCTCGCCCTATGTGGTAATAAAAAAAGGTTTATATGTTTACCTTATTAATAAAAAAAAAGGGTGCAGTTTTATCGCGATAGCTGGGGATATTCCTTCTTTCTAACAGCAAGTTCTTTCCGTGGTGCTGCCTTTTCATCTGTAAGCACAACAGGCAGTGTTTAATGTTCATTTTGTGGCGCAACTGCCGGTTTAGTTATTTTTAACTAGAATATCTGTGAACAGGAGAAGACTATCAAATATCAGTGAAGAAGGAACTAACTGATGCACGCGTTATCAGGGGTAAAAAACTGACAAAATATTGGTGAAAAGAATAAACGTCACGCTTTCAGGTTTAACCTACAAATATCATGAAAAGTAAATAAACTTCCAAACTTCCACCTTTATCATCGTTTAAAACTCAATATTCGTGAACAAATGAAAAAACGTCCAACCTTTTTCATGTTAAACCTCAAATTCCAGTGAAACGAAATAACGTCCACCTTTTCAGGTTTTAAAACTACAAATAAGGTCAGTGAAAAGTGAAATAAACCTTCCACCTTTATCAGTTTTAAACGTACAAATATCAGTGAAAAGGAATAAACTTCCACCTTCAGCTTTAAAAAAAAATACTACAAAAAGGTCTGTGAAAGAGGACATCAACTTCCACTTTAAACTACAAATATCACGTGCAAAGGAATACAACGTCCACCTTTCAGTTTAACTACAATTCAAAGAAAAGGAAATAAACGTCCACCTTTCAGTTAACCACAAATACACATGAAAAGGAAAATAGAACGTCCGACCTTTTCATAATAAAAAATTTAACAACTAACCAATGATCGGTGAAAAGGAAATAAACTCCACCTTTCCAGTTTAACGCTCAATAGGCGGTGAGAAAGAAATACAATTCCACCTTTCAGGTTTAAACCTACAAATATCGGTGAAAATGGAAATAAACTTCCACCTATTTCAGGGTTTAAAAACTACAATATCAAGTGAAAAGGAAATAAAGACTTCCACCTTTTCGGTTTAAAACTACAAATTCGTGAAAAGGAAAATAAACTTCCCTTTAAACGAAACTACAATACGTGAAAAGAAGAATAACTCCACCTTTGACACACAACCATGGTTTAAACTACAAATATCGGTGAAAAGAAAAAACCCTGCCCACATTTTCAGGTTTAACTACAATAAATCAGTGAAAAAGGAATACACTTCCACCTTTTCAGGGGTTTAAACTCAATATCCGTGTTGAAAATGAATACCTTCGCAGCGCATTTTAGTTTTACACACTACAAATTAGCGGTGAAAGAAAGTAACTTCCACCTTTTCAGTTTTAAATTAGAAACTACAAATATCGGTGAAAAGGAAATAAACGTCCAAACCGGCGACCCTTTCGAGTTTAAACTACCATAAAATCGGATTAAAAAGGAAATAAAAAGGACCCCCCGCCTCCTTAATCCACTTTCAGGTTTAAAGAATCTACAAATATCCCGGTGAAAAGGAAATAAACTTCCACCTTTTCAGTTTACAACTAATGATCAGTGAAAGTAATAAACGTCCAACCTTTTTCAGTTTAAACTACAAATATCGTGAAAAAGGAAACTAAACTTCCACCTTTTCAAGGTTTAAAACTACTAAATATCGGTTGAAAGAACAAGTGGACTAATCCACCAATTTTCATGATTATAAGCTACCAAGAGTATACAGTTAACGTTGTGAAAGATAAACGTCCCCCTTTTCAGGTTTAACTAACAAATTCGGTGCTAAAAGGAAAATAAACTTCCCACCTTTTCAGGTTTAACTACAAATAATCAGTGAAAGGACATAAACTTCCACCATTTTCACGTTTAAACTGACAAATATTCAGTGAAAAGGAAAATAAACTTCCTCCCTTTTCAGGTTGTAAGTGCTGACATCTTGGAATTCTCTGCTCTCCAACATGGAAACGTGTAAGCCACCTTCGTATTATAGACCCAATGTTGAAAGGTACTGTACCATTATTTACACACCAATGATTACCAAAATACCAAAAGTCCAAATTTTGTAGGTGGCATTTGAAGACTTGCCTGTGTTGACAGGCTGATCGCGAGACAATCAAATACGGGCAAGTGGGGGAAGACTATTCAAAAACCATCAGCCCATTTTGGCTTGAGTTATAATCATAATTTCCGGTAATCTGGGTGTGGCCTCGGTAGTGAGTCCTCTTGTGACTAAGGTCTGTCATACCTGGATTGACGTTTTTTACCGCAATTTCAGTGATCAAATATAGCAAATTAACAGAATTGCAGTTCACTACTGATTGATAGATTGATTATAGACGTTATTGATTTCTAAAACCATTTTATAAAGTATCTAGGTGCATGTTGTACCTTGGATCTCCCACTTCCCTCAATTCACCCACCATTGGGCATCATAGAGGCCCTGCACACAATCGACATTGTAAGAGTGCATAAAAAAAAAAAAAAAGCATGAAATACATTTCAACTCTTAAATGACACTCTCCCTACCTCCACCATTTGTTTTATTTTCCAGGATGTCCTGAATACGATAGTGCTGAACCAGAGGAAGACTTGCAAATCCGTTTGCTTTGGGCAGGTGCTCCTCAGAACAATATTGGGAGGTAGGAGTTACCATCTGTATTCTTTTTTAAACTTTAATGAAAACTTCCCACTATAGTTTCTCCAATTCTCATGTTAAGTTTTGTACCTGTAAAGCAATTAAGGGCGTCCACCCCCAAAACTAAAAGTTTTAAAAATTTTAAAAAAAAAACCCCGTACTGGCCACAGCAAGTAGTTTAAAAAAACAATCCTTACCCTCCATTCCTGCTCAAAATAAGTTCCCCCCTGCTGTGCCCTCCAACGTCCCGAAACTGCTGGTGTCGGAGCAATGTGTGACTCATGCCTGTGCCCTGAGACTTTCCTCACCTCATCAAGGTGAGGCTGCTCAGTGCAGCCCTCCCGTGCCTCTCAGCCAATCACGGACGCGGCTGCCCGGTCCCGCCCCTGCTTCAATTCCTGCAAGCAGAGGCCTGAACCCTGCAGCAGGGAAAAATGGCAGTAAGTAGAAGCGGGGGATTTCTAACAATTAATATTAATGTGGTTTGGGTGCTGGGGAAGCATGCCCTATGCCACATATCAAAATTTAAATTTTGGGGTTGTGACATGCCTTTTAAGTCCATAGACCCATAGTATTAACAGACCTTTATTAAAAACCCGCCATCAACCAGGAGAAATGGATTAGACAAACCCCCTACGGTCACTATTGTTGGACGCCTTGCTGTTCAGGATGCATACCGTGATATGGACAGGGACCACATTCTACAAGCCAATTACGGCACAGGTGCCATGGATATTGACCACTGCACGTGTACACTCTAAGTACGCTAGTTTTAGTGCTACCGTGCCATAATTCAAATGCATTCATGGAGTAAGTATAATATGGAAACCGTAGGGTATTAAATTTTGGAAACAGTACCTCGTATCCTTGTTGCTTTTTCAATTCTTGGTTCTTTTTCTTGTAGGAATGTTTCGTCTTTCATTCTCCTAGTAGACACAGTCTATCGATCACGCAAATGGCCAATTCTTTAACGCGCTTCTCTAATGGAATTTTTAAAATAAATGCTCCGTAAGAACTAGTCACGTTTCATCAATCAATAATCATTTAAAGGGATAACCCCATTTTTTTTAACTTTGTGTTAACGGAAGTTAAATCTGAATCACTGGAAATCAATGCTCCATGTCTTACCTCCTTATCTTCAGAAGAAAGCAGCACTTACCATGAATGGGCCAGCACTGCTGACAGTCCCTTGCTCTGTGTGTGGCAGGCAGTGCAAGGGAACGTGGATGCATGGGAGACTTTCCGAGAAGCTGGCACTGGATCATTCACAGGTAAGTTTTTTATGAGAACGAAGGCAGCTAAATTTACCGAACGGTACACACGCGCCGGCTTCTCTCACTTTGCAATCGACTCATCCATCGTCCCTTTTACTGTAGGGACTAAGGATTCGTCTCTCCCCAAGTTTTACTGAAGAACGGGAGGCACGACATTAAAAATAGTTGACATACCTTTAATCCAAGAACTTACCGTTTCGGCTCTAAAAACTTCACACAGTCCGCATAAGTTTTTGCCATATCTTGTACATATGACTGTTGGGGGGTGAAAAAAAACAAAAATCACATAATGAATATTACAGCAAAATCATCTATTTCAACTTAATCTACAAGTCCTCTAAAAAACGAGAAATGGTACTAAATCAAAACGCACCTTTGTATGTCTAATTGGATTTGTTCGCTCTCCTTTTGGTTTTCAATATATTCTTCTAAATCCAGAATCCTTGCTCCAGAATTTTTATTTACGTTCTCTGCTTTTCACGACTGATTTGAGGCATTTTCTCGCAAAATAAAGTACCTTGCAGTTCACGGGCAAGTAGAGTATTACTGTTCTTTACCAGGTCATTTCTTTCTACGGTCAGCTTTAATTCATTAACGAATAGGATGTGCTAAAATGGAACGATGGCAACACTTTTCAATGAATTCTTTAAGATTTACCATTTCTTATATCGGTATTAAATTGTTCTGCATACCATCAGGGAGATTAATAAAATTTCTTATTTAAAATGGTGCGTATTTTCCCCCAACCAATCAGATCGTATTTAACATTTCAAGCTATCATCTGATTGGTGGGCACAATTAGCACATTTTAAATGATAAGAACTTTTATTGAATAACCCTTGATTTGTCTTACCGACTAACCATATACCAGACCATAGATTTGTGTCAGTTTCCCTTGTAAAGGTATTATGGGATAAACCAATACATTGTCATGTTTTTCCTCTTATATACCAGGGATTCTACAGCGTGTGCATCCAGATGTGTCACTACAGAGGTGTTCCTCCAGATGTCTCCACTACAGCGGTGGTGGCATCCAGATGTTTGAAAACTCCCAAGCATTGCCCTCACTTTGGTAGCCTGAGAATGCTGGGAGTTGTAGGTTTTTCACCATCTGGAGGCAGACCGTCTGAGAATTCCCTGTACTTTACAATATAAATTTGACACGAAATGCCCACGTTCATTACCTAAACCTTTAACCACCATCTGCTATTTTTAGCACATTGCATTAGCATATTACATGCATGTCTAACTAATCTATTTATTAATGATTTGGACAGTGGGGATTGTCAGCAAAGGTGTCCCGTAGTTGCTGACGACACAAAACTTTGTCGACCATTAAAAAACTTCATAGGAATGTGCAAATCGTTACAGGGGGATCTAGATAGGATTATCACTTGGGCGCTAAGTGGCAGATGAAATTCCAATGTTGATAAATTATGTGATGCATTTTGGACTAAAAAGCTTGGTGCTAACTTAACTATAATGGCTTCTGTGTTAAGTGACAATCCCCTGTTGGAAAGGGATCTTTGCGTTTTGGTGGAAACAAACTTAAAGGTAGCAGCAAGTGCCAGGCTGTACAACAGCCAGAGCCAGCATGGATTGTCTTGTATAAAGCGAGGTATGGATTCAAGGGAGGAAAATGTAATTCCCCCCCCGCCTCTTTACAAAGCATTGGTAGGTCCCTCGCTTTTGGAATATGCAGTGCAGTTTTGGAAATCCTGTGTACAAAAAGAGCATCTTGGAAATGGAAGGGTTCAGAGACGGGCAACTAAATTATAAGGGGATTGGGGGAGCTTGAATATGGAGATCCTGGAAAAGTTCAAAACTTTATGTACGCTGGAGCAAAAGGCGCTTGCGTGGGGATTTTTTTAATGATTACTGGGTATAAATACATTATGGCCATACAATAAAACTAATCGGGGCATTGTTCACCCATAGAACATGTCAGAGGACACGTGGACATCCCTTCCGACTTGAGAAAAAAAAGGTTAGGGTTCAAGTTGGGAAAGGGTTTTTCACTGTGAGAACGGTCAGCTATGGAACTGTCTTCCATTGGACATTGTTATGGCAGGTTTCATTGGTCAGTTTAATAAAAAGCTGGATGCGTTTTCTACAAACAAGGATGTTACAACAGTTTCTCGGGATTGATACATAAAGTAGAGTTGGGAATGGTTTGTCACTCTGTGAAAACGGTAAAGCTATGGAAATGTCTTCCAGTGGGACGTTGTATTGGCAGTTTATGGGCTCAGTTTAATAAAAAAGCTGGATGAATTTCTACAAAACACGGAATGTTACAAGTTACTGGATTGATACATACAGTAGAGCTGATCCAGGGAAATTTCCGATTGCCACTGGAGCAGACAGGAATTTTTTCCCCCCTTCATAATTTGGTGGTTTTTTTTGCCTTCCTCTGATCACAGTTAGGCAGGAGAATGAGGATATTGCTAGATGGGTTGAACTGGATGGACATATGTCTTTATTCAACCTCAAATACTATACTAGATATTTATTGGTAAGGATTGCCTTCATTCTCACCCTTTCTGGAAGAAGTTGCTATCTCCTCAATGAGCTTTTTTATAAGCTTGAGCATGTGCAGAGGAGGCAGCAGGTGAAACCGCAGTCATTCATTGGTTGTGATGTCGGCAGTCACAGCCTTGATTGACTGCATAAAGGGAGGGGCCAGCTTACTCTGCAAGAATGGGACAATAATTATCCTTAAAGGGCAAGTCCGCCCTGAATAAATACATCAGTAAATCACCCCCCAAACCCTAACGTATAGTTTTGAAATGTGAAATTAGTCTAACCTGAATCCTGCACAATGTCTGTTTCCCCTGTTCTGGTTATTCCAGTTAGTAACTCAAACTTAACGTGAGAGTTGAAGGAAAGTGTATACAGCATACTGAATCTGACTAATTCCTGTTCCCTGTCTTTCTGGTATCCAGTTCAGTACAGGTTACTAAATGTTCAGTTATACCTGTATCTTCCAGACATTAGTAACAGTACTATCTTCACTATTATAATCAACATAAAGAGGACCATTCGTCTAAAAGACGTCTTATGGGGGGATGTGTTCCTTTAACTATCTGGTAGTATTAGCATTTCTTATAATGTGCAGAATATATTGGTTGGAATTTGGAGCCGGTAACAGAGAAGGGAACTTTTTTGGTGTAAGGGTGGACATGCCCTTTAAAGGCACACTAAACTCCAATGTGTCCTATCGGAACGTGAACTAGAGGTGGGTGTTAATTGCTCCCATCCCCATAGGAAATATGATTAAACCCCCAAAAAAAGTTGGGGGTGGGAGTTGGACATTGGAGTTTAATTATCCTGCCACGGATATGTTTGTGTAAAAATCCCTGTTCTGTGCAAGACTGCAGGATCTTCGGTGCTGTACACGTGATTGGTCTGTCTTGTCCATATGGAGGACACCTTCAAATGCAGCAAGTCTTAAAGGGTATGTCCACTGTTTTTCGTAACTTTGTTTAACTGAAGAACTGGAGGTAAACAAGCTATGTCTTACCTCCCTTTTTTTCAGTAAAACCTTCAGGAGAGGAGGAAGAACTTTCCATGGATGGCTCCAGCTTCTGGCGCATCCACGCTCCTTTCCTCTATGTGCGCACAATGCAAACAACTGGGGATGAGTGAGAATTTCAGTGGCGTCTGAGACTGTTGGCGGCGCTGGAGTGATCCGGTTAAGTTCTTCCTCCTCTCCTGCAAGTTTTACTGAAAAACGGGAGGTAAGACAAGGATCATTTACCTCTCATTCTTCAGTTAAACAGATAAAACAAAGGTAAAAGAAACAAGCAGACCCTTTAAAAGGAGAATAGAACATTAGGTAGGGATATTGGGTATATTGTAGAACACATTTAAATACCTTTCCGACATCGGTCCTTCAAAGTCAATCACAGACTGATCAAGTGATGTGTTTTCTCGACGTGCGACTTCCGTTTCTATTCCATCGCTTGGGCCATCAAAATCAGACAACTCTGTACAAACAGCTGAATAGTAACACACAACAAGTCAGCGTTTGTGTGACAATTTGTATGAAACTTATCTATGAAGTCGGTAAACTTTTTCCAATATAAAATAAAATGAGCTGGTTATTTACCTACAGATACCGGACTTGAAAAGTGCACAATAGTTAATGTTGGAATTTACCAACAATACCAAAACAAGCAGTTTCTAATCATGTCTCAAACCATTAACGACCATTAACAAATCCACAACATAAACATACAATCATCCGTGTCTGCCGATATAGTCAAGTCAGAGAACTTTCCACTCTCGCCGATGTTAACCGTTAAATTTGATGGAAGATCAAAAGCAGAAACGCGTTCCGAATAGGAGGGGTGATTAAGTTCTCCAGGGGCCCATCTTTTCATCAGGACCTAAAAGGAGGAAATAGCAGCATTGCAGAATTCAAACGGGAAGAAAATCACCAATAATGAAAGAAATGTCTCCTCTAGGTTCTTTTATTTCATGAATTGTAAATTTGTATATTTATTAATGAGGCGATGACGTCATGCAAAATCCATTCCAATTATCAGGGTCTGTTGCTGTAAGTAGGTTCCATTCATTTGTGAATGGAGCGGATAAAGACCTTACAGAGGGGCTTCCTGCACTATAAGCTTAAGGTGGCTATACACATCATGAGATCCCTATTGCATTGTGCCCACAGATCACATTGGTATCCGTCAGCACACATGCGGTGGGAACCGCACACGGAACAGACGATCCCCATACACAATATAGGGATTGGTCATCGTGCGGCCATACACAGAACAATCAGATCCCTTTACTTGAAGTAAAGGGAGCCTATTCAGACAGATGGGTATTTTCAGTTTTTCCCGACTACAGTGGTTTGTCTTTAATAAATACCTTTTTATAGGATTAGTTACCAACTAGAGTACATATTGGAATGAGGTTCATAAGCAGTCATTTACAGAGCTAAAATAGACCAACCAATAAAAATACATGGCTGTTTTTTACATGTATGTTCTACATCACCACATTTGAGCTCTCCATAAACTCTCATTAATAAATCTTTCCATGTTGAGCATCATGCCATCCAGGATTTTCCTAGTGCTTACTACAGTTCCTAAAAAATCCAGTTTCACAGACCAAATTACAGCTGGTCACCGAACCTCTGCCCAGCGGCAACAGAACCAAAATAAGATTGGAGATAGCTCTCGGATTGGAAGGATTATATATTTTACATTGAACTTACCTTATTGTCTTTCTGAGATAATTCAACAACGATATTTGTCAAACGCCAGATCCGGTCTAGTCTTTCACTTTGTAGAAGTTTGATCTCAGACACCGATGGATCTTCCTTGGCCATTGCTTGTGCAGCAGATGTCTAACAATAATGAAGTGTTACCAGAGCCCCAAATCATCTCCAGAAACAAAAATCTCTGCACAATGAGCGATGCCAATGTGATTAGAAAGACACCAATGTGATTTGAAACAGAATTTAGAACATCTCTTTCTATTGCCTCCTCTAGGCAATGCACTGAGCCAATAGCGGCTCTCTGTGCATAGCGAATGCCAGATATCTGCTGGCGTTGAAGTTTCTGTTTTAAGAGCTGCTATCGGCTTGGTAGATAGATTGCAGCAATTTTGAGTACTGCCACAAGTTATGTCTAACCCCCTAGTACATATGTTAACCCGGCTTTAAGATGGAAAAAGCCAATAACGGCTTTCTGATCACATTTGCATAGAAGTCATGAAGCATTTAAAGTACAACCAAAGCCTCAAACACTTTCTGTAGGAAGAACACCTTAATATAAAAGCAGTAATGTGTGTATGTTCCTCCGCCCACAGTGTGGTCACTGACTATTATAATTCTTTACACATGCTCAGTCCGAAGAAACTGCAGGAACTTGTTACAGTTGGTCACACCCACTAGTAGCCTCTAGCCAATCATTTTACAGGACAGATGATTGAAAGGGAGCCTGTGACTGACATTAACGCTATTTAATGTAGTAGTGAGATTTTCTAATTTATTGGTGTTTTTAGTGGGAATATTTGTGGTGTATTTGGTTTATTTCTCCTTTAAAGAACTGGACATGAAGAACAGTTGGAATGTGATTACCTGTAAATACTTGTTTCTTTAAATCTAGAATTTCTTCACTGTACCTTCTTAACAAAGCTTCATCATCCTGGACTTCATTAACATGCGGAGTGTTCCAGACACATTTTGCATTACTTGCAAACTAAAAAAATGATTTAAAATGTTGTTAATTTGGCAGTGCACATTATAAATATTGTTCTATGTTTGGGGGAAGCTCTTGATAAGGATTATATATTTTACACTGAACTTACCTCTTTGTCTGGCGGAGATTTCAGAGATAAATCTAGTTTTTCACTGTCTGTTACAGCAGATGTCTGTAACAATAATGCACAAAGTGTTACCAGGGCCCCAAATCATCTCCAAGATGCGATTGTTTGGTTCAGAAAAGAACTCGGCACGAGCGATGCCAATCGTATAAAAACACCAACGTGGTTTGAAACGGAATTTAGAACATTTGACACAATAAATGCTTCATAGCTACTATGCAAATAGAACATTTCCACTTTAAAGGACAACCAAAGCCTCAGAAAAACACCGTATTTTCAGAAGGAAGAGCACAATAATAAAAGCAGTAATGTCTCACCACCTGTTCCCCCCCCCCAACATCCCAGTGTGGTCACTGACCATTATGTTCTTTACACATGCTCAGTCCTTAGATACTGCAGGAAGTTACAGTTGGCCACACCCACTAGTAGCATCTAGCCAATCCTTTTACAGGAAAGATTATTGAAAGGGAGCATGTGACCAACGTCAGGTGGTGTGGTCAGTAAATGTACATAGTTATTTCATACAGTTCTTCAGGGGGTCACATTTAGTTTAACGTTATTTAATGTAGTGAGATTTTATAAATTATTGGGTTCTTAGAGAGGATATTTTCAGATTCTGGAGTCAATTTGTATTTGGTTTAGTTCTCCTTTAAAAGAACTGGACATAAAAGGACAGTTGGAATGTGATTACCTGTAAATCCTTTACATGTTTCTTTAAATCTAGAATTTCCTCTCTGTACCTTCTTAAAGCACCCTGGACTTCATTAACATGGGGAGTGTTCCGCACACATTTTGCATTACTTGCAAACTAAAAAATAAATACAAAATATTTTGTTACTTTGGCAGTACAAAAGAGGAATTTTAAAATGAAATATTTTATACAAAACACAAGGAAGATATCAAGATCAGCCAGCTCATGTATATAGAGAACCAATATAAACTATAGGCAAAAGATTGGCCAATTCTAACAACAAACCTGAAAATGGTTTGTCATGAATATATTCTTATGATTAAGTTTCTAATTACAGCACAGAAACATTCGATCATGTCTTTTTAAGGGGTATGTCCACCTTTAAAACAAAGAAACTGGCGAATTTACCAGATTACCGTATATACTCGAGTATAAGCCGAGGTTTTCAGGCTTTAAAAATAGCCTTAAAACCCGACCTCGTCTTATACTCGGGTCACGGTATTTTTTCCAAAATCTGCTGCTGCTTACGTTCTGTCTCTGTAACCAGGTACCGGTAAGTTGAATCTCTGGATCCTGCTTGGCACTCTGCTGTCTCCACGCTGCACTGACGGCCGAGTACGATCCAGAGATCCAACTTACCGGTACCTGGTTACATAGACAGAAAGTAAGCAGCAGCAGATTTTGGAAAAAATACCTTACCCCTGATTTACCAACACATGTGAGTACCACCTCACTACCTGAAACTGGGGGGGGCTCTCTAAAGGGGGAATGTATTGGGCCTTCCTGGGGGGTGCTGTCCATAAAAAAAGCCTCATCCTGGCACTAAAGGGTTTGGAAACTACAACTCCCAGCTACTAAAGCATGCTGGGAGTTGTAGTTTCCAAACATCTGGAGTGCCAAGGAATGAGGCTTTTTTATGGACAGCAGAGTTCAATAATTTCAACCCTCGCTTATACTCGAGTCTCATGTTCTCTTATTTGAGGTAAAAATAGGTACCTCTCTTATACTCGGGTCGCTATACTCGAGTATATACGGTATATGCATTTTGTAAGAGATATTTATGGATAATTATTGCCTGTCTTCTGACAAAGACCCATCTCTCATGCAGTCACAGCTAATGATTGACTGCAGTTCCTCCTGTACCTTCTGCACATGCTCAAGCTAATAAAAAGCTCATTGAGCAAGAGAGGAGTTTTGCCAGAAAGGAATCAAACTAATAAAATAGGATTGCAGACATTAATAAACTGCTAAAAATAGCAGTTGGGTTGCAGCAAATAAACAGACAATTCACCATAGAAAACAACGATTTACCTGAGAGTGTTTAAAGTCTCATGAAGAACTGGTGTGACTGTGGCATATTTGCTGTTTTGGCATTTCCTCCCACAGAGTTTTTTTTGGAGAATTCTAGTAAGTTTGTTGGGTTCTGGTAGTTTATAACCCCCTAGATATGAACCAAATTGCCTTAATTATTAAATATAGATTATTATTACAACATACTGACATAATCTGTACTCTCACTGACACAAACATCTAGAAGTTGCAAGTTGGGGGTTAGGACCGCACCGTGTCTTAATTGGCTGAGAGGCAGCCAATCACAGACGCGTCTGCCAGCAGGCAGATCGGCGCTGGAGAACAAAGGACCAGTACAGTTCTGCTTGTTTTTAACAAATGGACTGGGGTCTGGCTAGGGTCCCCTAGGCTTTTATGGTAGGGCCAGGCATGCAAAGCTAGATCCAGAGGGAGGGCTCCCCTGCACGTGCCAGAAACCTCTGAGGACAAGGAACAGCAGGGAGATACTCCATTGACCAGCTCCTACTCTTCCTTTTTAAGAACTTTGAACAAAGCACTGTCAGGGGAACCATAAGTAGCGAGAGATGTATGGTAAGGATTATTGAACCTACGACAGTGGGTCCAGTAGTGGGTTTAAATTTTAGTTTTGAGTGGGGACTTGCCCTTTAAGCCTTTTTGTAACCTGTCCAATGATCAACAACTGCGGTTGATATTGCATCCTTTCCCTTAAGTCGAACACCTGAAAAATAAGAAAGGACCATATTGTACATGTTGTGAATGGTGATTTTATAACTTCTAGGTTTTATTTTACCATTACGCCGTGCAGCTCCACATTTGGCTGCCCTTTCACTTGCCGACTAGCCGACCAACCAAAATTCTGAGTAGTAGAAACTGAGAATAGCTAAAGCCGGTCCATATCATTGTTTTGGAGTGGTAAAGTCTATAAGATAGATGGATTATCCACTTGTTAGTAATGGTTAAGTCATTAATTACAGGGAGATTCAATAAAAGTTTCAGTAGTTTAAGGAAAAAATGGGTGCTAAGTTTTGCCCCACCAATCAGATTTAGCTTCTAGCTTCTAGCGAGATACGCATAAATCTTGATTGGTTGGGCAAAAGTTATTAAGTGATGCATTTGGTGATTTAATAACTCCCTGTGCCCCCTACGACCATAAATACCTCTGTTTAATGCAGATCTGAATGGAAAAAGATTTGGGTGTGTTCGGGGTGGAGTAACAGCTTAGCTGTAGCAAACAATCAGTGCAACACTAGAGCTAGCAAGTATTGTCTTGTATAAGAGCGGAGAATAGATTCAAGAGAGAAAAATATTATTCTCCCTCTTTAACAAGGCACTGGTAGGCCTCATTTGAATATGCGGTGCAGTTTGAATCCCATATACAAAAGGGCCATCTTCCTTGGAATGAGGTCATTTCAGAGAAAGGGCAAACTAAACTTAAAAGGGGATGAGGGGCCGAATATGCAGGCAGATTAGACAAGTTAGGCTGTTTACATTGGAGAAGAGACGTTGGGGATAATGGATAACCTATCAAATATATTAATGGGCCATACAATGAACGCTCTGGTGCATTGGCACCTAATAGTTCATTATCAGAACACTGGACATCCTTTAAGGTGAAGAAAAGAATTTCATGTTTCATTCAGGTTAGGAAGGTTCTTTTACAGTGAGAACGGTTCCACCTGTAACTGCCTTCCAGCAGATGTGTAATGGCAAGTTTTCATTGACCACGGTTTAAAAAAGCAGGCTAATAAGTTTAGTAAAAACTGAACAAAATTAGATTACTGGATTAAGCAATATACTGTAGTTCTGGTTTGGGTACACGGGATACTAATATATATTGAGAATTACTGTATTAATACACTATCCTGTAGTTCTGGTTGTACGGGGTACCTTATTAATATAGAATTCTGGTATTAATACATATACTGTAGTTCTGTTGTTACAGGGATACTATATAATATTGAGAATTAACTGTATGAATATATAAGCTGTATTCTGGTGTGGACGGGGAATACTATATACATATTGATAATTACTGGTATTAATACAATAACTGTAGTTATGGTTGGTACAGGGATCCTAATAATAATTGATATTAACTGGTTATTAATACAATAACTGTAGTCTGGTTTGGTACGGGTACGATACTTAAATATTTGAAATTAAAACTGGTATGAATAGATATAACGTAGTTCTGGTTGGTACCGGATACTTATAATTGAGATTACTCTGTATAATACTTTATCGTCGTAGTTTCTGTGTTGGTCACAGGATACTATAGATATTGGATAATTACTGGTATTAATGACATATCTGTAGTTTTCTAGGTGGTACGGGATTACCTATATAAATTGATAATACTGGTTTAATAACATATACTGTAGTTCTGTTTGTACAGGGATACATATAATATTAAATTTACTGGTATGAATATATCAACTGTAGTATTTCTGGTTGTACAGGATACTATATAATATTGAGTAATTACGGGTTTGAAATACATATACTGTAAAAAAAATTTCTGGTTGTAACGGCGGGGATCTAATAATATTGAGAATTCTGGTATACTGCATATACTGTAGTTCTGGTTGGTACAAGGATACTATATAAGTATTGAGAATTACTGGTAATTAATACAATATACTACTGTAGTTCTGGTTGGTACGGGGATACTATAATATTGAGAATTACTGGTATTAATGCATATAGATCAGGTGATCCAGTGTTACCGAACGATACTTTAAACGGGTTTACCCGAAATTGAAAGTAATTTCAGGGTTACCAAAAAACGAATGATACTTCTAGGTTTAACAACAGCTGTAATTCAATAATTATCGAAATACGCTGCGAGTCTGGAAAGTCAGAGAAATCCTTGGTCTTGGGATTAGTTTTGGAGAAGTCAGAAATCCATTCGGATTTGTTTAAGTTCGTAATAGTTTAACAGCCATTACTTATGCTGGCACTCTCAACACAGAACCATGTGGGAGTTATGATCAATCCTTCCTCCTGTCCCAGGTACATTTCAAATAACTAAACTAAGGCTGGAAAATCCCAGAGTGCACTTGGAATTCTGAAACCCAGCCGTCCCAGCTCTTCTGCTGCCAGCGCGGGAACGAGGGCTGGTAAGTAAGTCTAGGATTAATTTTTTTTGGCCATATAGACCTAGCAAGTAGAGATGTCCGAACTTCGCAAATCCGTCTGGCTCGGGATCCGTGCTAACTTTCGAAAAGTCTACCACTCGAAATCCCAGCGGACCCTTAAATGAAAATATATCCTCGAATTACGAGATCTCTATTTTCAAAAATACGAGATCTCGTAATTTCGGAAATTTTCAAAATACGTGGATTTCTCAATTTTCAAAATCCGAGATTTCTCGTATTTTTCGCAATACAAGAAGTCCCGGTTCGGAGGCGGAAAATCTGCCGTTCGCGAACGGGATAAATCGCGCGTATCCGGTTCAAATCCACAAACCGCCTCCCTACTAGCAAGTTCGAGGCATGGCACACTACAAGGGCTAGCCTATTTTTGGCAATTAAAAGCATGCCACCGAGCAACCGGGAGGAAGTGGAAATAAAGCCCCTGAGCATGCCAGAAAACCTCTAGGAGGACGAGTTTAGAGGTGGGAACCATTACACCAGGAAAAGCTATGCAGCACAATAGAAAGTAGTCATTTAACCCTACACTACACTGAGGCTCACATTGGGGCAAAATGTAAATGGGGAGCTGGACATGCCCTTTTAAAGGAGAACTGGTGGTCTCCAAACAATTGATTTAAATGAAAGGCCAGTTTCCTCCTTTAAAATGAGCCATCAACCACCTCTCTACGTGCCCCCTCAAGAAATAAAAGAAATGACTGACCAGAAAGTTAATTGGTTGGGAGGCTGACCTGTGACCTTCCTCAGGCTATCCTGCACAGCGATCACAAGCCTCAGACCCCTCCTCCTCTCAACTGTGTGAAGTCTGACCGAGAAGGTAAGGGAATTTACAGCCTTCTTTCACTGTGTGAAACAGCCTTTCAAGCAGAGTTCTCACTCTCTTTTCTCTCATCTGTTCTCGTTTCTCAACTCTGCCTGAAAAGGTGATTCCACAGAGTTTTCTGTGGGGTACCTTATCTGATAACCCACTGAACCCCGCGGTGGGTGGGGCCCACTTCACCACGATTGGGCAGGGCCACAGGGCCTTAAGATAATGGGCCATGGAGGGCTGGCAAGAGGAGAGGAACACAGACAGATTGACTGACCGTTTTTCACGCAGAAGCAGGAAGGCAGGGGACCTGGTGATTGCGCTGCTCATCTCACACCAAAAATGTAAATATCTTCAAAACTAATGTCAAAATACATAATGAAATAAAATTTCAACAATTCCTCAGAGAGCATTCCGATCAATTTACTACAGTGATTTTGGACCACGTTCCCCTTTAATTATTGTCTATCAAGGAACTTTCTTCCCTTTTTACTGTAAAACTAATATTGCGCATGATACACAAGATGGCACTCTCCCGATGTCAAACAAATGTGCAATAATGTCAACAAATGGGAAGGACCCTGGTCTATATCTAACTTCTTAGGCTCCTATTACCTAAAATATAGAAATGTACTACAGCTAGTTGCCCACACGTTCACCAACCCAATTAAAAACTCAAATACATCAAAGTATATCAGATCCTTCCTACCCGGTGAGAGACCATTACTGGCCCCATTACATTTCTCTGCCTTGCAGAATTAATTTTCTGTCTCGACTTTCATTCATGATCTATCACATCAAAATAATAAATCCATCAGACATAAACCTATTAAGTATGAATTTTATTGATTCTCTTACCATTCGAAATATTGCGTGAGATCGACTCCTATGATTATTCATTTTTGGTCTCTCCATAATTTCCGGTTCTCTTCAAGAAAGATTCAATGTGTTACAATGTCATATAGACTATTAATACATAAATCAAGTGTAGAAATGTAACAAAATTCGAACCGTCACCCTTTTTTAATCCATTTCCTACAATCGTCAGGAACTATTACCAATGCTTCAGTAAGATCAGCATATGTACATTCCCTGAAATTATAAATATAATCAACTCCACTTCATCTAAATATAGATACACACATCCCATCTTATTACTAGTAAAGAACACAGCACAGCGATCTATATTCGAACACTCCCATCTTCATACTATAAAGACAAGTTAGATATAATTCTAACATCCCATATTATACTATAATAATCACGCACAAGCGATCTAGTAATTTCTATTCATCCCATATTATAACTAAACGAACACAGCACAGCGATCTATAATTCTATACATCATATTAATCTATAAAGAACACAGCACAAGCATCTTAATTCACACATCCCATCTTAATACTATAAAGAACCCAGCCATCGATCATAATTCTACACATCCATATTAATACTATAAAGACCAGTATTATATTCATACATCCCATATTAATACTATAAAGAACACAGCACACGATCTATAATTCTATACATCCCATATTATACTAAAGAACAGTGATATATAATTCTATCCGATCCCATATTCATACTAACAAACACAGCAACTATAATGCTATACATCCCATCTTAATACGATAAAGAACACAGTGATATATAATTCTATAACATCCCATATTCATACTATAAAGAACACAGGGCATATATAATTCTATATCATCCCATCTTATAACTATAAGACCACACAAGTGATATATAATTCTAATACTCCCCATATTATACTTTAAGAACAACGGTACATTCTGTATCCACTCATGAATATCTTCACGAATATCCAAAGGTTTTCTTTTTCGGTCTCACATAGGAGATCTTTCCCCTTCTCATTGTAGATTTCCATGTATGAAACTTTTAATAGAAATTCACGATTGGGGGACTTTAAAAAGGGGGGAGAAAACAAAAATTGGCTTAAAACTCCAGGGATCTTAACCCCTGTGGCAAGAGGTTTCAAGGAAGGAGGAAATCAATATAGAAGCATTTACGTATTCTACGTGGAGTAGATCATAGATGCAGTACTATGTTAAAGTATAGGTCATGGACCCCGAAGAGGGAATTGTATTCCCCGATCCCTACGATTCAAGATACACAGAGGATAGAGCCAGCCCTTGAATAAACTGGAGGAGAGACCAGAGGCGTCTCTGTACTTTTTTCCCCCATACAACCAACATTCATAAAGGCATGTTACCATTGACAGGTCGTTTAAAACTTCCTAAATTCATTGATACACATGGGAGTACATCAGAACTGTAAGTTCTCAGATGTTACGAAACCATTATGTAGTCTATATGGTAGTACTTGGAAATGGCTTGAGCTGTCAGTTGAGGAGGAAAGCAGTGTCCCTTTAATATTCCAAAGAATACTAAAACTCCGTCTACATTAAAGGACAACTCCAACCCCCTAAGAACCATATTTAGAAAGAATGGTCTCTTTATAATATGTTGATATATCATAGTTTGTGCTATGAATTCTTTACTGTATTCCCTGCCTATGCGTCTTCTGGATGTCCTCATGGAAACTGGAGCCATTTAGAAACCTGTACTGAGCCTTACTGAGCCCTGGGCATGCTCAGAAGAGGCAGACAGGGGAATAACTTCAGTCATGCTGTGATGTCAACTGTCAAATCCATACTGACAGTTAAACTACTGGAAGAGAACCAGGACAGAACAGGGAACAGACATTGTGCAGGATTTCCGGTTAGACTTACACCTTTCACTTTCAAACTATTACTGTTTTAGGGTTTTGGGGGGTGATAAAATTTACCTGTAGCAGTTTTTCATTTCAGGGCTGGACTTGCCCTGTAAAGGAAACTAAACAGATTTATATGTACATGAAACCTGTAGGCTATTATCAGCCATATATAATAGATCCTGATTAACAATCCAACACTTGCCTACGGTGCTTCACTCGCAGCTCCTTACCAGAAGATGGCGCTGTGTCCAGAACCTAATACCGAAAAGAGTGAAGCAATCGGGAACGCGCGCCTGGTGACTGGGAAGGACCCCGAGTGGAGCACCGGTAGGCACGTGGTTGTACTGTTATACCCAGGCTTTTTTTTATTCACAGGGGATGGGAATAAAGCGTTCACCCCCCTGTGGCATAATAGCTACAGATATCACATACTTAATAAATCTGGTTTAGTGTCCCTTAAGAAAACATTGTAGATAAATTAAACTAAACCTCTCACTAACGACGCACCTCTAACAGTCAGATCATCTAAACTTCTCTAATAGAATTCATAAATATATAATTATATTTATTACACACCTCTAATTAATTATATTATAATACTTACAAACCTCTATAATTCTATATATATTATATACACATCGCTCTAATTTATTAATTATGTATTTACACATCCGCCTAATTATTAAGTATATTATTTACCATCGCTCTAATTTATTATTAGATTATTTTCCACATCGCTCTCTTTATTATTAATATTATTTACACATCGCTCTAATTTATTAATTTATTACACCCCTCTACAATTCATTAATATATATTATTACATGCCTCTACAATCATTAATATATACATTATTACACCCTCTATAATTCTTAATATATTATATTACACCACAGCATCTCAATTATATTCTACCTAGTCCTCATAATTCATTATAATACATTATTACACACCTCTATAATTCTATATTCTTTATATATATATAATATATATATAGATATATATTTTATATTAACACTGCTAATTCATCAATATTATATAACTTACCTCTATAATTCTTAATATATACATTATTAAGCATACTCCTATTATTCATTTATTATATATATTTCAATACACACCGCTAATTCTCAAGATATATTATAACCTATGCTTGTGAAGGTTCTCATCATCCAGGTCCATTGTATATCTTTTATTCAATGGATCACTGGACTTGAAGTTTAGTTCTTGAAGACTTTCGCTATTCGACGACTGGCTTTTCTCAATTCAGCATGACGTGTACAAGACTGTGGCAATTACTGTACCCTGGAAAATCCCAATTTAGCATATCACAGCCAGTTGTTAAGGGTGTGATTAGATAGTGCTAAGAGGTGTTATAGGAAAGCCCAGATTAAGGTGGTAAACAGCTTGTATATGGCAGACCGTTGGTGTCGAACCCCCCCACCCTATTTAGGCTTGGTTTCTTATTTTCACATAAATGCCTCCGTAACAACCTCTCTTTAACCATCGCGTTCCTGCGCCAGTAGTTAACATTAAATCTTCGAAAGTATGTCCCTTATCCTTAACGATGCGATACACGGCTGAGTCCCTGACCCGGGATTTTGCTCTTCTTGCTGGGCCATGACGTTGATGGCAGTTTGCCTGTTTGGTCTCCTCCCCACATATCAAATCAAGCATTCTTCACTGCACTGCATGCATTATGATGTCCGCTTTTCTTGTGTTTAGTAATTTGTCCTTTCGATGTCAATTGTGCGGCCTCAGTGTGTTTTCGTAAAGCATACAGGGATAACGATGTTTTTTTGGGTGTTCAAGAGGGTGTTAGGAGGCCATTTATTGAAAATAAAGAACCAAGCCTAAAGCGGTGGGGGGTTTCGACACCAGCTTGGTTTTTTCCCCCTGCCATGTACAATGCTGTTTTAACACCTTACTCTGGGCTTCCGTTAACACTCTTAGCCACTACTTCCAAGCACAAATCCACACCCTTAACACCTGGCTGTATATGCTAATTGGGGTTTTCAGGGTAACATAATTGGGGGGCACAGAATTCTTGACAAGTCATTCTGAATTGAGAAAGCCAGTCCGGATGACTAGCGAAACGTCTTCAAGAACACATTTCAAGTCCAGTTTTGAACTAATTGAATACAACAGATCTATATAACCTCTAACCTAAAAACCTACCTCTATACTTCATTAATAATATTTTATTTGCACACCTCTATATGCATTATATATATTATAGTTATATACACACCACTAATGCCTTAATATATATTATATCATCCTCTATATTCATTAATATATATTATTCCACTCTAGATATTATATAGTATATTTTTATATTAACCACACAACCGCTAATTCATCATAATCTTTATAGTATAACTACCTCTATAATCATTAATATAGATTTTATATTGCACCTCTAAATTCATTAATATATATTATTTTATATTACCCCACTAAATTTCCTTATAATATATTATAATCCCTAACCTCTAAGAATTCATTAATATATATTATTACGCCGCACCTCTATAATTCCTAATATATATATTTTATATTACACTTACCGCTATTCATACAATATATATGAATATTAAACATCCTCTATACTATAATTCATTATCTATATTTATATTGCACACCTCTATAAGGTTCATTAATATAATATATATATATTTTATATTACACCCACTAATTCATTCTATATATATATCATAACCTCTAAATTCATTATATATATTATTTTTTTTTAACGCAAAAAAACCTCTCGAATTCATTAATATATATATTTTAATATTACCACACCGCTAATTCACTCAAATATAATTATAGTATAACATCCCTCTATATTCTTAATATATATGTTTATATTGCACACCTCTATATTCATTAATATATCTTATATATTTAATATTACACACCCAACTAATTCACTTATATATTTATATCATACCCTATTTCATTAATATTATTTATTACGCACCTCTATACTTCTTAATATATTAATTTTTATATACACACACCGCTAATTCATCATATATTTATATTATAACATACCTCTAAAATTCATTAATATATATTTTATATTGCCACTCTTTATTCATTAATATACCATACATTTATTATTAAACCCCTCCTGACCTCACGTTAAATGCGTCGTACTGCGTGAAGTATTACACCCAAAGAATTTGGCGGTTCCTATCTGGTATACTCTTGCCAGATGACGGTGTCCATAACGATATGTGCCTGTCAACATGGAATTTTGATGAAAATTAACTGGCAGCAAACTGAGTTCCGTCACTGGGAATATGGGAAATATACAAGAAACCATTTGTCAATGTCCCGAATATAAACTTACCATTTAACCCTGCAAAGCCATCGTATAATAGGTACAGCTATGTCCTGGTAAAACGGGACTGGTATTTACTGGGGATTAAAGACCGATTAAATGTGAAAACATTTATATTAGAATAAATAAGCATAATATTCCCACTAAATCAATATTCTCCCTTTCTTCAAATCTATCGTTACCAGATCAATGGCGGGGGCTCTCTAAGGGGGAATGTATTTGGGCCTTTCCTGGGGGGTGCTGTCCATAAAAAAAAGCCTCATTCCTTGGCACTAAAGGGGTTTGGAAACTACAACTCCCAGCTACTAAAGCATGCTGGGAGTTGTAGTTTCCAAACATCTGGAGTGCCAAGGAGGGCTTTTTTATGGACAGCAGAGTTCCCATAATTTCAACCCTCGGCTTATACTCGAGTCAATCATGTTTCTTACTTTTTGAGGTAAAAATAGGTACCTCTGCTTATACTCGGGTCGGCTTATACTCGAGTATATACGGTATATGCATTTGTAAGGAGATATTTATGGATAATTATTGCCTGTCTTCTGACAAAGACCCATCCTCCATGCAGTCACAGCTAATGATTGACTGCAGTTCCTCCTGTAACCTTCTGCACATGCTCAAGCTAATAAAAAGCTCATTGAGCAGAGAGAGGAGGTTTTGCCAGAAAGGAATCAAACTAAATAAAATAGGATTGCAGACATTAATAAACTGCTAAAAATAGCAGTTTGGGTTGCAGGCAAATAACAGACAATTCACCAGTAGAAAACGATTTACCTGGAGAGTGTTTAAAGTCTCATGAAAAGAAACTGGTGTGACTGTGCAGATTATTGCTGTTTTGGCATTTCCTCCCAAAGAGTTTTGGAGAATTCTAGTAAGTTTGCTATCTCGGTAGTTTATAAACCCCCTAGATATGAAACAAATTGCCTTAATTATTATAATGATATTATTACAACAATACTGACATAATCTGTACTCTCACTGACACAAACAGCTAGGAAGTTGCAAGTTGGGGGTAGGACCGGCAGCCGTGTCTGATTGGCTGAGAGGCAGCCAATCACAGACGCGTCTGCCAGCAATGCAGAGCGCTGGGAGAACAAAAGGACCAAGTACAGTTCTGCTTTTTTTAACAAATGGACTTGGGGTCTGGCTAGGGTCCCCTAGGCTTTTATAGGTAGGGCACCAGGCAGCAAAGCTAGATCCAGAGGGAGGGCTCCCCTGCACGTGCCAGAAACCTCTGAGGACAAGGAAGCAGCAGGGACTGGATGACTCATTGACAGCTCCTACTCTTCCTTTTTAAGAACTTTGAACAAGCACTGCAGGGGAACCATAAGGAGCAGAGATGTATGGTAAGGATTATTGAACACTACACAGTGGGTCCAGTAGTGGGTTAAATTTTAGTTTTGAGTGGGGACATGCCCTTTAAGCCTTTTGATAACCTGTCCAAGGATAAACAAGCTGCGGTTGATATTGCATCCTTCCTTAAGTCGAACACCTGAAAAATAAAGAGAAGGACCATATTGTACATGTTTGTGAAGGGGATTTTATAACTTCTAGGTTTATTTTACCATTACCTGCAGCTCCAGTTTGGCTTGCCCTTTCACTGCCAGCTAAATCAACCAAATTCTAGAATAGAAATAAAATAAAGCTAAAGCCGCCATATCATTGTTTTGAGTTGGTAAATTCTATAAATAAATGGATTATCCACTTGTTAGTAATTTAAGTCATTAATTACAGGGAGATTCAATAAAAGTTCTCATAGTTAAAAATGGTGCTAATTTTGCCCCAACCAATCAGATGTTAGCTTTCAAATGATAAATAAATCTGATTGGTTGGGGCAAAATTATGTAAGGTGATGCATTTGGGATTTAATAATCCCTGTGCCCCCTACACCATAAATAACTCTGTGTTAAGTGCATCTGTAATGGAAAAAGATTTGGGGTTTCTGGTAAGGGGGCATTGAGAGCAAGGTCTCTGTGTTTGCTGATGACACTAAATTATGCAGAGCTTTGGAAACTTCCAATGATGTGCAAGTGCTGCAAGCAGACCTAGATAGATTATCAAAATGGGCAGCAGAATGGCAGATGAGATTCAATGTTGATAAATGTAAGGTGATGCATTTGGGATTTAATAATCCCTGTGCCACCTACACCATAAATAACTCTGTGTTAAGTGCATCTGTAATGGAAAAAGATTTGGGGGTTCTGGTAGATAACAGACTTAGCTGTAGCAAACAATGCCAGGTAGCAACAGCTAGAGCTAGCAAGATATTGTCTTGTATAAAGAGGGGAATAGATTCAAGAGAGAAAAATATTATTCTCCCTCTTTACAAGGCACTGGTAAGGCCTCATTTGGAATATGCGGTGCAGTTTTGGAATCCCATATACAAAAGGGACATCTTGGAAATTGAGGCATTTCAGAGAAGGGCAACTAAATTAATAAGGGGAATGGAGGGGCTCGAATATGCAGGCAGATTAGACAAGTTAGGGCTGTTTACATTGGAGAAGAGACGTGTGGGGATATGATAACCTTATACAAATATATTAATGGGCCATACATCAAATAACTAAACTAAGGCTGGAAAAATCCCAGAGTGCAATTGGATTCTGAAACCCAGCCGGTCCAGCTCCTTCTGCTGCCAGCGCTGGAACGAGGGCGGGTAAGTAAGTCTAGGATTAGATTTTTTGCCATATAGACCTAGCAAGTAGAGATGTCCGAACTTCGCAAAATCCGGTCTGCTCGAGGATCCGCGAACTTTCGAAAAAATTCGAACACTCGAAAATCCGCGAGCGGACCCATTAAAATGAAAAATATCCTCGAAATTACGAGATCTCATATTTTCAAAAATACGAGATCTCGTAATTTCGGAAATTTTCAAAATACGTGGATTTCTCAAATTTTCAAAATTCCGAGATTTCTCGTATTTTCGAAAATACAAGAAGTCCGCGGTTCGGAAGGCGGAAAAATCTGCCGTTCGCGAACGGGATAAATCCGCGGCGGATCCGGGTTCAAATCCACAAACCGGCCATCCCTACTAGCAAGTTCTAGGCAATGGCACACTACAAGGGCAATAGCCTATTTTTGCAAATTAAAAAGCATGCACCGAGCAGCAGGATGAAGGGGAAGCCCACTGAGCATGCCAGAAACCTCTAGGAGGACGAGTTAGAGGTGGGAACCAATTACACCAGGAAAAGGCTATGCAGCACAATAGAAAGGTAAAGTCATTTAACACTACACAGTGAGCTCAGCATTGGGGCAAAATTTAAATGGGGAGCTGGACATGCCCTTTAAAGGAGAACTGTGGTCTCCAAACAAGTTGAGTTTAAATGAAAGTCCTGACAGTGAAGGTAAGGGAATCTACAGCCCTTCTCTCCCAAAAATTAAAAAAAACCCAAAACCCCCACCAAAAAAACAAAAAAGTTTGGGTGGTGGGTTGTACAATTGGATTTGAACATGATCCGCCTTGCCAGGGATTTTTTGTGAAAAAAATCCCTGTTCCTTTCCTTCTCTGGCTCTGTTTCCTGCTGTTCCAAGACTTTTGCAGGATCTCCGGTGCTGGTAACGGATTTGATGGTTGGTCGGTCGTTCCAATGAGGACAACAAAAAAACCTTCAAAGAAGGGCAGCAAGTCTTTAAAGGGTAATGGTCCACTGTTTTTTCGTACACTAACTTTGTTAACTTAAAAAACCTGAGAACTGGAGGTAAACAAGCTATGTCTTAATATACCTCCTTTTTTTTTTTTTCAGTAAAAAACCTCTTCAGGAAGGAGAAGAACTTTGCCATGGATGGCTTCTTCCCAGCTTCTGTGTCCATCCACACTCTCTCCTTCCTCTAGGTTCGCAAACAATGCAAACAACGGGTGATGAGTGATATCTTCAGTGCGTCTAGACTGTTGGCGGCGCTGGGAGTGATCCGGTTAAGTTCTTACTTTCTTCTTTTCTTCCTCTCTATTTCTTTCTATTCTTCCTTCTCTCTTCCTCCTCTCTCCTCATATTTACCTGAAAAAAAAAACCTGGAGGGAAAGACAGGATGCACTTACCAAGAGTCTCATATCTTCAGTTCAACAATAAAACAAAGGTTGAAAAAAAAGAAAACAAGCAGAAGATTACCCTTTAACAAATAAAACAGGCAGCATAATAACATTACTAAGGATATTGTGTGTAAATTGTTAACACTTTAAAAAAAATAATACCTTTCCGACAGTCGGTCCTCTTCAAAGCATCATCACAGCTGATCAATGATGGTTGTTTACTTTCCTTCTCCTCTCACTTTCCCCCTTCCTCGACTTCGACTTATTTGACTTCGTTTCTATTTCAAAAATTTATTTCCAATCGGCTGTGTGGGCCATCAAATCAGTACACTCTGTACAAACAGCTGGAATAGTAACAACACAACCAACAAGAGGGCAGCGTTTGTGTGTGACAATTTTGTATGAAACTTATCGTGAGTGTCGGTACAAAAAAACTTTTTCCCCAATAGAAAATACAACATGAGGCGTGGTGGGAGGGGCGCGGTGGTGTTCTTATTTCCCTACCTAGCAGATAAAGATACCGGACTGATTAAAAGTCAAACAATCGTTAATGTTGGATTTAACCCAACATACCAAACAAAACAAAAGACGCAGTTTCTAGTCTAATCATGAGTCTAATCATGTCTCAACCATTAACGACCAGTACAAAAATCCACAACATAACTCCTCATCTCCAGCCGTAGTCTGCCCTCAGCCAGTGTCTGCCGATATAGTCAAGTCCGAGAACTTTCCTTCCGTGTTTTCCTCCACTCTCCTCCCGCCGATGTTATAACCGTTAATGTTGTGGAAGACAAAAGCAGAAAACCGGCTTGCCGAATATGTAGGGGTGGATTAAGTTCTCAGGTTCTCCGGGGCGCTCCAGGGGAGGGGGGCCATCTTTTTTTTCATCAGGACCTAAAAGGAGGCAAATAGCACCATCATGCAGAGAATTCAAAAAACTTAACAGCATCACCAATAATGAAAGAAATGATCCCGCTCTACTAGTTCTTTTATTTTCATGAATTGTAAATGTTATATTTATAATGAGGCGATGAGTCATGATGATGCAAAATCCATTTCCCATTATCAGCAGGAGTCCAATTATCAGGGTTGGTTGCTGTCATAGGTTCCCTTCATTTGTGAATGGAGCGATTAAAGCCCTTAGACAGAGGTAGGGGTTTTTCTTTTTTTTCCTGCACTATAAAGAAGCTTTAAGATAAAACACAAAGCTTATACTGGTACTTGAGGGGTGGCTATAAAACAGCCTCATGAAATCCCAGAATCCCCTATTGCCAATTTTCCACATAATCACATGGGTATCCCTCCGTCAGCACCATGCGGTGGGAACCGCAACACAAACGGAACAGACAAACTAATAGAAGAACGATTTCCCCATACACCAAATTAGGATGGGTCATCGTGTCGGCGTTATATCGGCGTGTCTGGGGCTGAGGCCATACACGAACAATCCAGATATATCCCTTTACCTTTTAATTAAATGGGAGCCATGCAGACATATGGGTATTTTTTTTCACAGTTTTTCGATGGGTATTTTTCAGTTTGTTTTTTTTTCCTTCTTAGAGTTCCTTCTTCTTTTTTTCTTTCTTCCTTTTCGTTTTTTTTTTTCAGTTTTTCTGTTTTTTTTTTTTGTCTCTTTTCTTTTTGCTCTTCTTCCATTTCCCGCTACAAGTGGTTTGTCTTTTAATAATAAATAACCTTTGGAGATTTTATTAGGATTAAGTTACCCAACAGAGTACAATATTGGAATGAGGGTTCATAAAAGACGGTCATTTACAGCCAGAGCTAAAATTAGACACCCAATAACCATACACATGTCTGGTTTTTCCAATAGTGTTCTATTCAACGACACAATCACCCACATTTGAGCGCCTCCATAAACTCCAAACTCCTCATTACTATAAAATTTCCAGGGGAGCAATCAAATGCCATCCATCCACCAGGATTTTCCTAGTGCTTACGTACAACTACGTGTTCCGAAACAAATAAAAAATCCCGTTTCATCATTCATCACTCTTTCACACACATAGACCAAATTACAACAGCTGGTCCCCGAACCTCGCCCACGCAGCGGCATAACAGAACCAACATAAGTTTGAGATACCTCCCTCACTCGGCTCTCTCGGATTGGGAAGGATTATTATTTAACATGAAACGACACAATTGTCACTTACCTTATTGTCTTTCTGAGATAATTCCAAACACGATATTGGCAAACGCCAATCCGGTCTAGTCTTTCATTTTTCACTTTGTTAGAAGTTTTGATCTCAGACACAAATGATCGCCAGATCTCAGACAAAAAACCGATGGATCGCTTCTCTTCTGCTTCCTGTTGTGTGGCCTTTTTGCTTTCAGCAGAATGTCTAAAACATAAATGAAGTGTTTACCAGAGCCCCCAAAATCATCCTATCTCCAAAACAAAATCTCGTGCACAATGACGATGCCAATGTGATTATATAGCACGACGAAACAAAAAAAAACCAATGTATTTGAAATTGAACAAGAATTTTAGAGAACATCTCTTTCTATTGCCCTCCTCTAGGCAATGCCACTGAAGACTTGGCTGGGAAACTGATCCAATAACCGCTCTCTGTGCAATTATCTAATGCCAGATATCCTGCTGGCGTTGATTTCTTCTTTTTAAAAATTAAAAAGAGCTACTGCGATCCGGCTTTGGTAAGATAGATTCAAATTGCAGCATTTTGAAAGTACTACTGTGTCTCTTAACCTTTACTCTTTAACTCTACTGCACAAGTTATGTCTCAAAAACTTCCTCTTCCGCACAAGTTATGTCTGATGGTCCTAATAACACCCAACCCCCGAGTACTATGTTAACCCAACCACCAACCAAA
Source organism: Hymenochirus boettgeri (assembly GCA_019447015.1). Taxonomy (NCBI): domain Eukaryota; kingdom Metazoa; phylum Chordata; class Amphibia; order Anura; family Pipidae; genus Hymenochirus; species Hymenochirus boettgeri. The sequence continues at coordinate 3,351,470 of CM033476.1, read as the reverse complement.
AACACCCACCAATGTTTAAACCCAACCCGGCTTTAAAGATGGAAAAAGCCAATAACGGACTTTCTGATCACATTGCATAGAAGTCATGAGCATTTAAGTAAATAAATAGTACACCCACAGCCCTCAACCTTTCCTTTATCTTGATAGGAACAAACCTTAATAAAAGCAGTAATAGGTTGTTTATTCCTCGCCCACGTGTGGTCACTGACTATTATATCTTTCACAACCATGCTCATGGTCCGAAGAAACTGCAGGAACTTTTTTGTTACAAGTTGTGTCACACACCAATCCACACTATGCTCTAGCTCTCCTAGTCCTATTCTACATCTTTACTTAGGGACAGAACTATGTGAAAAGGAGCGCCTGTGGCCTGACATTAACGCTATTTAATTGTCAGTGTGCGATGATTTTCTACTTTATTATTGGTGTTTTTAGTGGGAATTTTGTGGTGTATCTTGGTTTATTTATCTCCTTTCAAGGAACTGGACATGAAGAACGGAACATTGTGAATGTGATACCTGTAAAATCTTGTTTTCTTCTCCTTTAAATCTAGGAATTTCTTTCCTTTCACTGATACCTTTCTTATACCCAAAGCTTCATTCATCTCAACCCCTGTGACCTTCATTAACATGCGGAGTGGTTCCAAGACCATTTTTTGGCATTACTTGCAAACTAAAAAATGATTTAAAATGTTGTAATTGGCAGTGCACATTAGAAATATTGTTCATGTTTGGTGGGAAGCTCTTGATAAGGATATTATTTTACACTGAAACTAACAGCCACCTTCTTTGTCTGGCGGAGATTTCAGAGATAAATCTAGTTTTTTCACTGTCTGTTACAATCAGATGTCTGTTACAATATGCAGCAAAGTGTTACCGGAGGACAGGCCAGACCACCCAACTCAGTCCACCACCAGGCACCTAGGTACCGACATTGTAATGACATATTTTACCGGTTCCATAGGCCAATTCCAGAATGATGGATTCGATTATTCAAAAAGACTCGCACCCAGCGATGCCAATCGTATAAAACAACCAGAACCAACAGTGGTTTGAAACGACGGAATTTAAAACATTTGACACACAATAAATGCTTCATGAGCGACTGCAAATAGAAATTTACATTTCACTTTAAAAAAAGTCAACAACATAAAAGAACCAACAAAGCCTCAGAAAACACCGTATTTTTCGAAAGGAAGCAGCACAATAATAAAGGCAGTAATGTCTCACCACCTGTGTTCCCCCCCCCCAACATCCCAGTGTGGTCACTGACCATTATGTTCTTTACACATAGCTCATCTTAGATACTGCGGCAGTTACAGTTGCCACAACCCTATAGTATCTAGCCATATCCTTTTACAGGAAAGATTATTGAAAGGGAGCATGGTGCACCAACGTCGGTGGTGTGGGTCATAACTTACTAGTTATTTAACCTCTTACAGTTTTCTTTCTTAGGGGTGTCACTTTTGTTTACGTTATTTAATAGTAGTGAATTTTTATAAATTATTGGGTTCTTTGAGAGGTATTTTCAGATTCTGGAGTCAATTTGTATTTGGGTTTAGTTCTCCTTTAAAAGAACTGGACAAACAGGACAGTTTGGAATGTGATGTACCTGAAATCCTTTACTTTTCTTTTTTAAATCTAGAGATTTCCTCTCTGTACCTTCGTAAAGCACCCTGACTTATTACATGGGGAGTGTTCCGCACGACATTTTGCATTACTCTTGCAACTAAAAAATAAATAACACAAAATATTTTGTTTACTTGGCAGTACAAAAGAAGGAATTTTAAAATGAAATATTTTACTACAAACCACAAGGGAAGAATATCGAGATTCACCAGCTCATGTATATAGAGAACCATATAACTATAGCAAAAGATTGGCCACATTCTAACACCAACCTTAAATGGTTTGTCTGAATAGTATGGACCTTATGAATTAAGTTTCTAATTACGACAGAAACATTCGATCATGTCTTTTTAGGGTAGGTCCACCTTAACAAAGAACTGGCGATTGTACCAGATTTACCGTACTATAACTCGAGTATAAGCCTGGTTTCAGCTTAAAATAGCCTTAAAACCCGCCCGTCATCGTCTTATACCTTCGGGTCACGGTAATTTTTTCCAAATCTGCGCTGCTTACTTCTGTCTTGTAACCAGTACCGGTAAGTTGAAATCTCGGATCCTTCTTGCACTCTGCTGTCTCCCGCTGCACATGACGGGCCGAGTACGATGCCAGAGATCCAACTTACGGTACCTTTTGGTACTAACAGACAGTAAGCAGCAGCAGATTTTGTGAAAAATTAACCTGGACCCGACTGATTTACCACCCATGTGAGTACCCACTCACTACCATAATGGGGGGGTGCTCTCTAAGGGGGAATGTATTTGGGGCCTTTCCTGGGGGTGTGTCCTAAAAAAGCCTCATTCCTTGGCACTAAAGGGGTTTGGAACTACAGACTCCGCTAACTAAGCTGCTGTGGATTGTATGTTTCCAAAGCATCTGGAGTGCCAAGGAATGAGGCTTTTTTATGGACATCAGAGTTCCCATAAGTTTACCCCTCGGCTTATACGCGAGTCAATCTGTTTCTTACTGTTTAGGTACAAAATAGGTACCCTGTCTTATACTCGGTCGGGCTTATCCATATATCCGACGGTATATGCATTTGAATGAGATTTTATGGATATTTCTTGCCTGTCTCTGATCAAATGACCCATCCTCCATCAGTCCACAGCCATGATTGCCTGCAGTTTCCTCCTGTAACCTTCTGCACCTGCTCAAGCTAATAAAAGCCATTGAGCCAGAGAGGGAGTTTTGCCAGAAGGATCAAACTAAATAAAATAGGATTGCAGACATTAAACTGCTAAAATAGCAGTATTGTGGGTGCAGCAATACAACAATTCACCAGTAAGAAAACGATTTTACTGGAGAGTGTTAAAGGTCTTCTGGAAAAGAAACTGGTGTGACTGTGCAGATTATTTGCCTGTTTTGGGCATTTCCTCTCCCAAAGAGTTTTGGAGAATTCTAGTAGTTTTGCTTATCTCGGTAGTTTAAAACCCCCCTAGATTGAAACAAATTGGCCTAATTATTATAATGATATATTATTACCAACAATACTGACATCAATCTGTACTCTCACTACCACAACGCTATGAAAGTTGCAAGTTGGGGTAGGACGGCAGCCGGGTCCTGATTGGGCTGAGAGGCAGCCAATCACTCAGACCGCGTCTGCCAGCAATGCAGAGCGCATGGGAGAACACAGGACCAAGTACAGTTCTGCTTTTTTTAACCATGGAAAACTTGGGGTCCTGGCGTAGGTCCCCTAGGGCTTTATAGGTATGGGCAACCAGGCAGCAAAGCTAAGATCCAGAGGGAGGGCTCCCCTGCACTGCCAGAAACCATCGAGGACAAGGAAGCAGCAGGGACCAGATGACTCATTGACATCCTACTCTTCCTTTTTAAGACTTTGAACAACACTGCAGGGGAACCATAAGGAGCAGAGATGTATGGTAAGGATTATGAACACTACACGTGGTTCCAGTAGTGGGTTAAATTTTAGTTTTGAGTGGGGACATGCCCTTAAGCCTTTTGATAACCTGTCCAAGATTAAACAAGCTGCGGTTGATATTGCATCCTTCCTTAAGTCGAACACCTGAAAAATAAAGAAGGACCATATTGTACATGTGTGAAGGGGATTTTATAACTTCTAGTTTATTTTTACCATTACCTGCAGCTCCAGTTTGGCTTGCCCCTTTCACCTGCCAGCTAAATCACCCAAATTCTAGAATAGAAATAAAATAAAAGCTAAGGCCGCCATATCATTGTTTTGAGTTGGTAAATTCTTCATAAATGGATTATCCACTTGTTAATATTTAAGTCATTATTACAGGAGATTCAATAATTCTCGCATAGTTAAAAATGGTGCTAATTTTTTGCCCCAACCACATCAGATGTTAGCTTTCAATGATAATAAATCTGATTGGTTGGGGCAAATTATGTAAGGTGATGCATTTGGGATTTAATAATCCCTGTGCCCCCTACACCATAATAACTCTGTGTTAAGTGCATCGTATGGAAAAATTGTGGGTTTCTGGTAGATAACAGACCTTAGCTGTAGCAACCATGCCAGGTAGCAACAGCTAGCTAGCAAGATATTGTCTGTATAAAAGGGGAATAGATTCAAGAGAGGAAAAATATTATTCTCCCTCTTTAACAGGCACTGGTAAGCCTCCATTTGGAATATGCGGTGCATTTTGGAATCCCATATACAAAGGGACATCTTGGAAATTGAGGCATTTCAGAGAAGGGCACAAATTAATAAGGGGAATGGAGTGGCTCGAATATGCAGGCAGATTAGACAATTAGGGCTGTTTACATGGAAGAGACGTGTGGGGATATGAAACCTTATACAAATATATTAATGGCCATACAATAACTCTCTGGTGGCATTGGTCACTAATAGGTCATATCAAGAGACACTGGACTCCTTTAAGGTTGGAAGAAAAGAAGTTTTCATCTTCGGTTAGGAAGGTTTTTTACAGTGAGAACGTGGACCCTGTGAACTTCTTCCCAGCGATGGGTAATGGCAATTCATTGAACAGCTTAAAAGCATGCTAATAAGTTTTTATAAAACTAAAAAATATTAAGAATTACTGGTATTAATGCATATACTGTAGTTCTGGTTTGGTACAGGGATACTATATAATATGGAGAATTACTGGTATTAATACATATACTGTAGTTCTGGTTTGGTACGGGGATACTATATAATATTGAGAATTACTGGTATTAATACATATACTGTAGTTCTGGTTGGTACAGGGATACTATTAATATTGAGAATTACTGGTATGATATATCATACTGTAGTTCTGGTGGTACGGGGATACTATATAATTGATAATTACTGTATAATACATATACTGTAGTTCTGGTTGTACAGGGGATACTATATAATTGATAATACTGGTATTAATACATTACTGTATTTCTGGTTGGTACAGGGATACTATATAATATTGAGAATTACTGGTATGAATATATATACTGTAGTTCTGGTTGGTACAGGGATACTATTAATATTGAGAAATTACTGGTATGAATATATAACTGTAGTTCTGGTTGGTACGGGATACTATATAATATTGATTATTACTGGTATTAATACACTACTGTAGTTCTGGTTGGTACAGGGATACTATATAATTGATAATTACTGGTATTATACATATACTGTAGTTCTGGTTGGTCAGGATACTATATAATTTTAGAATTACTGGTATGATATATATACTGTAGTTTGGCTGGTTGGTACAGGATACTATATCATATTGAGATTACTGGTATTAATACATATACTGTAGTTCTGGTTGGTACGGGGATACTATATAATATTTAGAATTACTGGTATTATATGCATATACTGTATTTCTGGTTGGTACAGGGATACTATAAATATTGAGAATTACTGGTATTAATACATATACTGTAGTTCTGGTTGGTACGGGGATACTATATAATATTGAGAATTACTGGTATTAATGCATATAGATCAGGTTGATCCAGTGTTACCGAACGATACTTTAACGGGTTACCGAAATTGAAAGATAATTTCAAGGGTTACCAAAAACGAATGATACATTCTAGGGTTAACAAACAGCTTGTAAATTCAATAATTATCGAAAATACAGCTGCGAGTCTGGAAAGTCAGAGAAATCCGGGTCGGGGATAGTTGGAGAAGTCAGAATCCATTCGGATTTGTTAAGTTCGTAAGAGTTTAAAGCCATTTACTTTATGCTGGCACTCTTCACAGAAACATGTTTGAGGTTATTATCAATCCTTCCTCCCTGTCCCAGGTACATTTCAAATAACTAAACTAAGGCTGGAAAAATCCCAGAGTGCAATTGGATTCTGAAACCCAGCCGGTCCAGCTCCTTCTGCTGCCAGCGCTGGAACGAGGCTGGTAAGTAAGTCTAGGATTAGATTTTTTGCCCATATAGACCTAGCAAGTAGAGATGTCCGAACTTCGCAAAATCCGGTCTGCTCGAGGATCCGCGAACTTTTCGAAAAAATTCGAACACTCGAAAATCCGCGAGCGACCATTAAATGAAAAATATCCTCGAAATTACAGATCTCATATTTTCAAAAATACGAGATCTCGTAATTTTCGGAAATTTTCAAATACGTGGATTTCTCAAATTTTCAAAATTCCAGATTTCTCTATTTTCGAAATAACAAGAAGTCCGCGGTTCGAGGCGGAAAATCTGCCGTTCGCGAACGGGATAAATCCCGCGGCGTCCGGGTTCAAATCCCCAAACCGGCCATCCCTACTAGCAAGTCTCTGGCAATGGCACACTACAAGGCAATAGCCTATTTTTGCAAATTAAAAGCATGCACCGAGCAGTCGGGAGGAAGGGGAGCCCACTGAGCATGCCAGAAACCTCTAGGAGGACGAGTTAGAGGTGGAACCAATTACACCAGGAAAGGCTATGCAGCACAATGAAAGGTAAAGTCATTTAACACACACGACACAGTGAGCTCAGCATTGGGCAAAATTTAAATGGGGAGCTGGACATCCCTTTAAAGGAGAACTGTGGTCTCCAAACAAGTTGAGTTTAAATGAAGGCCAGTTTCCTACCTTTAAATGAGCCTCAACCACCTCTCTACGTGCTCCAGCCCAAGAAATAAGAAATGACTGACCAGAAAGTTAATGGGTGGGAGGCTGACATGTGACATTCCTAAGGCTAATCCTGCACAGCGAGCACAGCCTCAGACTCCCTCCTCCTCTCAACTGTGTGAAGTCCTGACAGAGAAGGTAAGGGAATTTACAGCCCTTCTTTCACTGTGTGAAAACAGCCTTTTCAAGCAGAGTTCTCACTCTTTTCTCTCTCTGTTCTCACTCTGCCTGAAAAGGTTGATTCCACAGAGTTTTCTGTGGGGGACAGTATCTGAGTAACCCACTGAACCCGCGAGGGGTGGGGCCACGGCACCAGCGAGTGGGCAGGGCCACATGGGCCTGTAAGATAATGGGCCATGGAGGGCTGCAAAGAGGAGGAGGAGACACAGGACAGATTGACTGACCGTTTCAGAGCAGGAAGCAGGAAGTGCAGGGGACCTGGTGATGCTGCTGCCATATCACACACAAAAATGTAAATATCTTCAAAACTATGCAAAATAAATAATGGAAATAAATTGCAAAAATTCTCAGGAGAGCAATTCCGATCAATTTACTTAAAGTGATTTTTGGACCACAGTTCCCCTTTAATTATTGTCTATCAAGGAACTTTCTTCCCTTTTTACTGTAAAACTAATATTTGCTCATTGATACACAGCTGGCACTCTCCGATGTCAAACAAATGTGCATAATTGCCAACAAAATGTGGAAGGACCCATGGTCTATATCTACTTCTTAAGGCTCCTATTACACTAAAATATAGAAATGTACTAGCAAGCTAGTTGCACCACAAGTTCACCAACCAAGTAAAAACTCAAAATACATGCAAAGTATATCAGATCCTTCCTTACCAGGTGAGAGACCATTACTGCCCCATTACAGTTCTCTGAACTTGCAGAATTATTTCTGTCTCGACTTTCAATGATCTATCAAATCAAAAATAAATTAAATCCAAATCCAAGACAATACCTATTAGAGTATGAATTTTTATTGATCTCTTACCATTCGAAATATTGCGTGAGATCGACTACTATGATTATTCATTTTGGTCTCTCCATAATGTCTGTTCTCTTCAAATAAAGATTCAATGTAGTTACAATGTTACATATAGAAATATTAATACATAAAATCAAAGTGTAGAAATGTAAACAAAAATTCGAACCTTCACCCTTTTTTATCCATTTCCGTACATCGTCAGGAACTATTACCAATGCTTCAGTAAGATCAGCAATATGTACATTCCCCTGGAAATTATAAAATATAATCAACTCCACTTCAGTCTAAATATAGATACCCACATCCCATCTTATTACTATAAAGAACCCAGCACAGCGATCTATAATTCTACACATCCCATCTTAATACTATAAAGAACACAGTGATATATAATTCTATACATCCCATATTATACTATAAAGAACACAGCACAGCGATCTATAATTCTATACATCCCATATTAATACTATAAAGAACACAGCACAGCGATCTATAATTCTACACATCCCATATTAATACTATAAAGAACACAGCACAGCAATCTATCTATAATTCTAACAGCCTCATCTTAATACTATAAAGAACACAGCACAGCGATCTATAATTCTACACATCCCATATTAATACTATAAAGAACACAGTGATATATAATTCTATACATCCCATATTAATACTATAAAGAACACAGCACCGCGATCTATAATTCTATACATCCCATATTAATACTAAAGAACAGTGATATATAATTCTATACATCCCATATTAATACTATAAAGAACACAGCAATCTATAATTCTATACATCCCATCTTAATACTATAAAGAACACAGTGATATATAATTCTATACATCCCATATTCATACTATAAAGAACACAGTGATATATAATTCTATACATCCCATCTTAATACTATAAAGAACACAGCACAGTGATATATAATTCTATACATCCCATATTAATACTATAAAGAACACGGTACACTGTATCCACTTACATTTATATCTTCACGAATATCCAAAGGTTTCTTTTTTCGGTCATCACATAGGAGATCTTTCACCTTCTCATTGTAGATTTCCATGTATGAAACTTTTAATAGAAATTCACGATTGGGGGACTTTAAAAAGGGGGGAGAAAAAAAAAATTGGCTTAAACATCCAGGGATATTTAACCCCTTGTGGCAAGAGGTTTCAAGGGAAGGAGGAAATCGAATATAGAAGCATTTTACGTATTATACAGTGGATTAGATCATAGATGCATTACTATGTTACAGTATAGGTCATTGTGACCCGAAGAGGGAATTGTAATTCCCCAGATCCCTAGCTATTCAGAATAAACATAGGATAGCACATCCCTTTAATAACTGGAGGAGAGACCAGAGAGCGTCTCTGTACTTTTTTCCCCCATACACAAACTTTCATAAAGGCAGTGTTACCATTACAGTCGTTTAACTTCCTAAATGTCATTTATACACATGGAGTACATCAGGACTGTAAGTTCTCAGAATGTTAAGAAACCATTATATAGTCTATATCGGTAGTACTGTGGAAAGGGCTTGAGCTGTCAGTTGAGGAAGGAAGCATAGTGTCCCTTTAAATATTCCAAAGAATAATACAAAAACTCCGTCTACATTAAAGGACAACTCCACCCCCATAAGAACATATTTTAGAAAGAATGGTCTCTTTATAATATGTTGATATATCATAGTTTGTCCTATGATTCGTTACTGTATGTTCCTGCTATGCTTCTGGATGTCTCATGGAAACTGAGGCCATTTAGAAACCTGTACTGATCCTGTACTGAGCCTGGGCATGCCTCAGAAGAGGCAGACAGGGATTAACATTCAGTCATTGGTCTGTGATGTCAACTGTCCAAATCCTAACTGACAGTTACTACTGGAAGAACCAGGAGCAGCAAACAGGGGAACAGGCATTGTGCAGGATTTCAGGTTAGTACTTACACCTTTCACATTTCAAACTATTACTGTTTAGGGTTTTGGGGGGTGATTTACCTGTATGTAAGTTTTCATTGTAGGGCTGGACTTGCCCTGTAAAGGAACACTAAACAGATTTTATGTACATGAAACCTGTAGCTATTATCATACAATATATAATAGAACTCCTGAGTAACAATCCAACACTTGCCTACTGGTGCTTCACTCGCAGCTCCTTACCAGAAGATGGCGCTGTGTCCAGACTAATACAGAAAAGAGGTGAGCAATCGGGACAGCGCGCCTGTGAGCTGGGAAGGAGCCCCGAGTGGAGCACCGGTAGGCACGTGTTGTACTGTTCCCCAAGCGTTTTATTATTCACAGGGGGATGGGAATAAGCGTTCACCTCCCTGTGCATAATAGCTACAGATTTCACATACTTAATAAATCTGGTTTAGTGTCCCTTTAATGAAAACATTGTAGTAAATTAAACTCACTACGCACCTCTAACAGGTCAAGATCATCTAAACTTCTCTAATAGAATTCATAAATATATATATTATATTATTACACACCTCTAATTAATTATATTATATTACATTACAAACCTCTATAATTCTATATATATTATATTACACATCGCTCTAATTTATTAATTATATTATTTACACATCGCTCTAATTTATTAATTATATTATTTACACATCGCTCTAATTTATTAATTATATTATTTACACATCGCTCTAATTTATTAATTATATTATTTACACATCGCTCTAATTTATTAATTATATTACACACCTCTACAATTCATTAATATATATTACTGCCTCTAAATTCATTAATAATACATTATGACAGCACCTCTATAATCATAGTATAGTTATTAGTATTACACACCGCTATTCATCATATATATTATAACCTACCTCTATATTCTTAATATATACTTTTATTACTTTGACACACCTCTATAATTCTAATAATATTCAACCATCTAATGATATATATATATCATATATATTATATATCTATATATGCTCTATAATTATTATTATAATTTACGTAACACCGCTAATCATCAATATTATATGATTATAACCACTACCTCTATAATTCATTAATATATTATCATACCTTAATTCACTTAAATATATCTACTCTATATCATTGATATATATATAGTATATATATTACACAACCGCTAATTCATCAATATCTATTATAACCTATGCTTGTGTAAGGTTCGCATTAGCCGGTCAATGGTATATCGTTGTATTCATTAGATCAACTGCCTTGAGTTTAGTTCTTTGAAGACGTTTCGCTAGTCCATACGACTGCTTCTCAATTCATATTAAGACTTTTCACAGAATCTGTGCAATTAATGTCCCCTGGAAATCCCAATTAGCTATCACAGCCAGGTGTTAATGGTGTGATTAGAATAGTGGCTAAGCGGTGTATATAGGAAAAGCCAGAGTTAAGGTAAACAGCATTGTATATGGCATACCATGGTGTCGAACCCCCCCAACCTCTATTTAGCTTGGTTTCTTTATTTTCACATAAATGGCCTCCTTAACACCTCTCTTGAACCGTCACGTTCCTTCGCCAGTATGTTAACATTACAATTTCAAAGGTATGTCCTTATCCTAAGGATTGCAGATACACGGCTGAGTCCTGACCCAGGATTTGGCCTCTTCTGTGCATGGGCCATACGTTGATGCAGTTGCTTGTTTGGTCCCTCCCCCCCACAACAAATCAGAAGCATTCTTCACTGCACGAACTGCACGGCATATAGGATTTCGCTTTTCTTGTGTTTAGTATTGGGTTCTTTCGGAGATGTACCAATTGCCTGCCCGTGTGTTTGTTCGTTTGAAGCAGGACAGGGATACTATGTTTTTTTGGTTCCAGAGAGTGTTTAAGAGCCATTTAATGTGAAAATAAAGAACCAAGCCTAAATATAGGTGGGGGGGTTCGACACCAACTGTCTGCCATGTACAATGCGGTTTTAACACCTTACTCTGGGCGTTCCTTTAAAACCACCTCTTAGCCACTAATCCCTCACACCCTTACCCCAGCGTTCTATGCTAATTGGGAGTTTCCAAGGGTACCTAATTGCCACAGATTCTTGTACAGTCCGTCTGATTGAGAAAGCCAGTCGTATGACTAGGAAACGTCTTCAAGAACTACATTCAAGTCGCATTTGATCTAATTTGATCAACAGATATATTATAAACCTACCTCTAATAAAGTCATTAATATACTCTTTGATATTGCACGCCTCTCTATTCATTCATATATATATATTTTTATATTACACACCACTACTTCATTAATCTATATTATATCATTACCTCTAAAAGTCATTAATATAGATTATCCCACCTCTATAAGTCCATTAATATATAATATTTTCTTTACATCACAACCACCGCTAATTCATCAATATATATTATCTTATAATAATACTCTATAACTTTCATTACTATATATTTTTCTTGCACACCTCTCTATTCCTTAATATATATATATTTTATATTCCACACCACTCTTCATTAATTTATATTATATCATACCTCGATAATTCTTAATAGATATTATTACGCACCTCTATAATTCATTAATATATATATTTTATTTACACACCCCGCTAATTCATCAATATATCTTATTTATAACATACCTCTATAATTCATGAATATATAGTTTTATTGCCTACCTCTAATTCTTAATATATATATAATATATTTTATATTACACACCACTAGTCAATTAAGATAGATGATATCATCCTCTTAATTCGTAATATATATTATTAACGCACCTCTATTAATTCATTAATATATATATTTTATATTACCCCCGCAATTCAGCAATATATATATATTAATAACATACCCTATAATTCATTAATATATATTTTAGATTGCCACCTCTATAATTCATTATATATATATATATATTTTATATTACAACACCACTAATTCTAATACTATATTATATCATACCTCTATAATTCTTAATATATATTATTAACGCCACCGTCTAATAATTCATTAATATATATATTTGATATATCACAATATACACACCGTCTAATTATTCATCAATATATGATTAAGATCATACCTCTATCAATTAAATATATATTATAGTGCACACCTCTTTAGATTCATTAATATACATACATTTAGTTATTACACACAACTCCTGAATACTTTAAGGCTTCCTGTACTGCTTGAGGTCTTACACCAAAGAATTTGGCGGTCCTATCATTGGTGATACGTCTTGCCAGATGACGTTGTTCCAATAAAGCGAATATTGTGCCCTGTAAACATGGAATGATTGATGAACATTAAATGGCATGCAAAATGAGTTCCGCACTGGGGAATTAGGAAATATCCAGAAACCCCATTTTGTAAATGATACCGAATATCAAACTTACCATTAAACCCTGCAAAGGCCGATCGTATAATAGGTAACAGCTATGTCCTGGTAAACGTGACTGTATACATGGGATTTAAAGACACGATTCTGTTCTAAGTGAAACATGTAATTAGAATAAATAATCATAATACGCACTAATATCATATTCTCCCTTTGCTTCAAAATCTATCGTGATACCAGATCAATGGAACATAGTAAAAAAACATTGATATACAAAAACCTGGAATAAACTACCACCCCTAAAAATGGCTTTATGCATCTTTTTAACCTATAGTAATAACTATAGTGATAGCCGTGAAGATTAGCGTGATAATGTTTGGAATGAATTGGGCAGCAGGAAAAAAGCAGTAACATTATTTGATGAAGACATTAAAGGACATTATAATGAAAAAATGACTGCCTCCATCTACAACTAAATTGAATAATGTAAGTAGACTCTCTGATTTGTGGTGTTGCTGGCATGCCTTTCAATCCAGCACACATTTGTTTAGGAGCAGTATCCCGCCCCACCCTTTTAACCACTCCCACTCCACGTGACCTGACTTTTTGCCCCTCACACACCTGTCACGCCTGCACACAGCATACAGCACTCAACTTCACCCAAATCTCTGTCACCATTTCCAGCTTACAGTTAAAACTAACTCACAGAAGAATAGTTTTTGAGAGCAAGGAACTGATTGACAGCTGAAATATAAGACGTTGTAGAGTGGATATCTAAAAGAAATAGGGGGCAGATCAACAAAAGAATGATACAGTGGTGGTTGGAAAATTATAGTTCCAGTTATGGACCATTTAAATAAAAAACTATTGTTTCGGTGATAGATGCCCTTTAAGATGTAACTGCATTTCCACGTGATCAGATCAATTACCAAAACGGAAGGTTTTTGTCCCATCAATCTGTGAAATGGTGGAGCCTTGCCCGTCATGATGTTTGCATGATCCCTGAAAGCAATGTAAGAGGAACGTTTTGGCTTTTATTTAATGTAATTAAATAGGATCCTATCTTTAAATAAGGCAGGGGTGTCAAATGGTGGCTTTGTAGATGTTTGAAAAACGACAACTCCCAGCATTCCCTATCTGCATACTAATGGTGCAAGCTGTTGTTTCAAACAACTGGGAGGTTTGACATCCCTGATATAAGATAATCTCTATATACACCCATATAACATATGTCACATGGTTAACTGGGGGTTGACATCCCTGATAAAGGTATATCTCTATATACATCCATATAACATATGTCACATGTTAATGGGGGTGTGACAGCCCTGATATAAGGTATAATCTCTATATACTCCATATAACATATGTCACATGTTAACTGGGGGTTGACATCCCTGATATAAGGTTATCTCTATATACACCATAGAACATATGTCACATGTTAACTGGGGATTGACATCCCTGATATAAGGTATATCCTATAACATCCATAGAACATTGGTCACATGTTAAATGGGGGTTGCAATCCCGATATAAGGTATATCTCTATATACACCCATAAACATATGAAAAGGTTGTTAACTGGGGGTGACATCCCGCCTGATATAAGGTATATCTCTATATACACCCTAGAACATAGTCACATGTTAACTGGGATTGACATCCCTGATATAAGGATATCTCTATATATATCCATATAACATATGCACATGTTAACTGGGGGTTGACATCCCTGATATAAGGTATATCTCTATATTACACCCATAGAACATATGTCACAGTTAACTGGGGTTGACATCCCTGATATAAGTATATCTCTAGATACATCCATAGAACATATGTCACATGCTAACTGGGGGTTGACATCCTGATATAAGATATCTCTATATACATCCATAGAAAATATGTCACATGTTAACTGGAGGTTTGACATCCCTGATATAAGGTATATCGCTATATACATCCATATAACATGTCACTGTTAACTGGGGGTTGACATCCCGGATATAAGGTATATCGCTATATACATCCTAGAACATATGTCACATGTTAACTGGGGGTTGACATCCCTGATTAAGGTATATCTCTATATACACCCATAGAACTATGTCACATGTTAACTGGGGATTGACATCCCTGATATAAGGATATCTCTATAATATCCATATAACATATGTCACATGTTACTGGGTTGAATCCCTGATATAAGGTATATCTCTATATACATCCATAGAATATCACATGTTAACTGGGGGGTGACATCCCTGATATAAGGTATATCTCTATATACATCCAGAACATATGTCACATGTTACTGGTGGTTGACTCCCTGATATAAGGAATATCTCTATATACATCCATAGAACATAATGTCAATGTAACTGGGGGTTGACATCCCTGATATAAGGTATATCTCTATATACACCCATTAACATATGTCACATGTTAACTGGGGGTTGACACCTGATATAAGGTATATCTCTATATACACCCATAGAACATATGTCACATGTTAACTGGGGATTGACATCCCTGATTAAGGTATATCCTATATACATCATAACATAGGTCACTGTTAACACTGGGGATTGACATCCCTGATATAAGTATATCTCTATATACACCCATAGAACATATGTCACATGTTAACTGGGGATTGACATCCTGATATAAGGTAATCTCTATATACACCATAGAACATTGTCACATGTGAACTGGGGGTTGACATCCCTGATATAAGGTATATCTCTATATACAATCCATCAGAACATATGTCACATGTTAACTGGGGGTTGACATCCTGATAAAGGTATATCTCTATATACACCCTATAACATATGTCACATGTTAACTGGGGGTTGACATCTCTGTATAAGGTATATCTCTATATAACACCCATATGAACTATGTCACATTTAACTGGGGGTTGACATCCCTGATATAAGGTATACTCATATACACCCATATAACATATGTCACATGTTAACTGGGGGTGACATCCCTGAATAAGGTATATCTCTATATACACCATATAACATATGTCACATGTTAACTGGGGTTGACATCCCTGATATAAGGTAATCTCTATATACACCCTATAACATATGTCACATGTTAACTGGGGTTGACATCCCTGATATAAGTATATCTCTATATACATCCATATAACATATGTCACATGTTAACTGGGGGTTGACATTCCCTGATATAAGGTATCTCTATATACCTCCATAGAACATATGTCACATGTTAACTGGGGATTGAACCCCTGATATAAGGTATTATATCTCTATATACATCCATAGAACATATGTCACATGTTAACTGGGGGTTGACATCCCCTGATATAAGGTAATCTCTATATACATCCATAGAACATATGTCACTTATTAACTGGGGGTGACATCCCTGTATAAGGTTTCTCAGATATAATATCCATAAACATATGTCACATGTAACTGGGGGGTTGACATCCTGATATACGGTTATTCTCTATACAACCCAATAGAACCTATGTCACATGTTAACTGGAGGTTGACTCCCTGATATAATGGTAATATCTCTATTACACCATATAACATATGTCACATGTTAACTGGGGGTTGACATCCTGATATAAGTATTATCTCTATATACATCCATATAAATATTCAATGTTTAACTGGGGGTTGACATCCCTGATTAAGTATATCTCTATATACACACCCTGAACATATGTCACATGTAACTGGGGGTTGAATCCCTGATATAAGGTATATCTCTATATACATCCATATAACATATGTCACATGTAACTGGGGGTTGACAATCCCTGATATAAGGTCTATCTCTATATCACACCCATAGAACATATGTCACATGTTAACTGGGGTGACATCCCGGATATAAGGTATATCCTATAACACCCCATAGAACATATGTCACATGTAACTGGGGGTTGACATCCCTGATATAAGATATCTCTATATACATCCATAAACATATGTCACATGTTAACTGGGGGTTTTGACATCCCTGATATAAGGTATATCTCTATATACACCCATAGACATATGTCACATGTTAACTGGGGGTTGACACCCTGATATAAGTATATCTCTATATACACCCATAGAACATATGTCACATGTTAACTGGGGGTTGACATCCCTGATAAGTTATATCTCTATATACATCCATATAACATATGTCACATGTTAACTGGGGGTTGACATCCCTGATATAAGGTTATCTCTATATCCATCCATATAACATATGTCACATGTTTAACTGGGGGTTGACATCCCTGATATAGGTATATCTCTATATACATCCATATAAACATATGTCAATGTTAACGGGGGTGACATCCCTGATATAAGGTATATCTCTATATACACCATATAACATATGTCACATGTTAACTGGGGGTTGACATCCCTGACTAAGGTAATCTCATATACATCCATATAAATAGTCACATGTTAACTGGGGGTTGACCATCCTGATATAAGGTATATCTCTATATACATCCATATAACATATGTCACATGTTAACTGGGGGGTTGACATCCCTGATATAAGAATATCTTCTATATACAACCATATAACATATGTCACAGTTAACTGGGGGTTGACATCCCTGTAAGTATATCCTCTATACATCCATATAACAGGATGTCACATGTTAACTGGGGTTGACTCCCTGATATAAGGATATCTCTATATACATCACATATAACATATGGTCACATGTTAACTGGGGTTGACATCCCTGATATAAGGTATATCTCTATATACATCCAATAACATATGTCACATGTTAACTGGGGGTTGACATCCCTGAGTATAAAGGTAATATCCTTAGTATACACATTAACATATGTCACATGTTACTGGGGTTGTACATCCCGGATAATAAGGTATATCTCTATATCATCAATAGAACATAGTCAATATTAACTGGGGGGGACATCCCTGATATAAGGTATATCTCTATATACATCCAGATAACATGTCACATGTAACTGGGGGTTGACATCCCTGATATAAGGAATATCTCTATATACATCCATATAACATATGTCACATGTTAACTGGGGGTTGACATCCCTGATATAAGGTATATCTCTATATACATCCATATAACATATGTCACGTGTTAACTGGGGGGTTGACATCCCTGATATAAGGAATATCTCTATATACATCCATATAACATATGTCACATGTTAACTGGGGGTTGACACACCTGATAAGTGTATCTCTATATATACATCCATATAACATATGTCACATGTTTTAACTGGGGGTTGACATCCCGATATAAGGTATACTCATATACATCCATAAACATAGTCAAATGTGAACTGGGGTTGACATCCTGATATAAGGTATATCTTATATACACCCTAGACATATTCACTATATGTTTATGAACTGAAGCACAGACATATAAAGGATGGAAAGACAATCGTCTCTACCTCTCTGGAACTGGCCGGCTCCTTACTCTGACACAAACTTCACTCCCTCCCATTTTGGGTTGGACACAGCTCCACGGTCCAACCTCTCTTATAACAGTTTAATTCCCACCCCCTTGAGCGATTGGACCTGCCTCCTGTTGTCGTCACTTCCCCCCAAACAAACAAGGGAGGGCGGGGTTGCTTACTTACTTCCGCTGTCAATTAAAAAAGGGAGGGTTTGATCAAGAGTTCACAATTTCAATGAAATGCAAAATGGAGATTGTTTGATTTTGTAGGTTTCGCGTCACATATTAGGGAAGGACTAAAACTTCAACCCGAGTTTGAGTCGCGTTTTATGAGTTGTATGAACACAGAATCTTCACACTACAACTTTCAGAAAAGTATAGTGAGGATATTACCGTAATAGTAGATATGAGTGTGTAGGTGGGATAGTTACCGATATATATAAAGATGATGGGAGTGGGAGAATTACGAATCTTAGGTGTATTAGTTTATGAGAAGTAATGAGATAGTGTAGTTATAGACCTGAGTTTAGATAGTAAACGATAAGAATGGAGATGTGAAGTGGTAGTAAAGTATAAGAAGGAACCGGTATAGTAAAGATAGTAGTGATAGATATTAGTTATATATATATAGTTTATCATATAATTGTTATTATTGATATTCGTAGATTTTTAATTGTTATAGTTTGTTTTGTTGTTTGTTTTTGTAGTTGTAGTTGTAGTATATTACTTCGTATATAGTATATATTGTATTGTATTGGTGTAAGTATATTACCGTTAGTATAGTATAATATTGTATTGTATGTGTAGATATTACCGTATTAGTATATATTGTATTGTATTGTGTAGTATATTACCGTATATAGTATAATATTGTTAGTGTATTGTGTAGTATATTACAGTCGTAAGTATATAATATTGTATTGAATTGTATTGTGTAGTATATTACCGTTATATATATAATCTTGTATGTATGTGTAGTATATACCTATAGTATAATTGTATTGTATAGTGTGAATTACCGTATATAGTATATATGTATTGTATGTGTAGTATATTCACCCGTATATAGTATAATATTATTGATTGTAGTTGTGTAGTATATTAACCGTATATAGTTAATATTGTATTGTATTGTGTAGTATATTACGTAATAGGTATTAATATGATGTCTTGAGTATATTCCGATATAGAAATTGTATGTATTGTGTAGATTACCGTATATAGTATAATATTGTATTGTATTGTGTGTATATTACCGTATATAGTATAATATTGTAATTGTATTGTATGTGTAGTATATTACCGTCTATAGTATAATATTGTAATGTGAATTGTATGTGTGTAGTATTACCGTATATATAGTATAATATTGTATTGTATAGTGGAGTATATTACCGTTATATATATATTGTATGTTGTATGTTGGAGTATTACCGTATATAGATAATTGTATGTATTGTGTAGTATATTACCGTATATAGTATCTTGTATTGAAATTGTATTGTGTAGTATATTACGTATATAGTATAATATTGTATTGTATTGTGTAGTTATTATACCGTATATAGAATAATATTGTTGTTATTGTGTAGTTATATTACCGTATAGTATAATATTATTGTAGTAGTGTAGTATATTACCGTTATATATTAATATAATATTGTATTGTGATGTTGTAGTGTATTACCGATATATATATAATATTGGTATTGAATTGTATTTGTGTAGTATATTACCGTACTATAGTATAAAGATTGTATGTAGTGTGTAGTATATACCGTATATAGTATAATATTGTATTGAATTGTATTGTGTAGTATATTACCGTATATAGTATATTGTATTGTATTGTGTAGTATATTACCGATATAGTATAATATTGTATTGATTGTTTGTGGTATATATACCGTAAGTAAATATTGTAATTGATTGTGTAGTATATTACCGTATATAGTATAATATGTATTGTATTTGTGTAGTATATTACCGTATTATAGTATATATTGTATAATTGTAATTGTGTAGTATACCGTTATAGTATAACATATTGTATTGTAATGGGTATATTGTGTAGTATATTAACTCGAAATAGATAATATTGTAGTATAGTGTAGTATATTACCGTATATAGTATCAATATTGTATTGATAGGTGTATATTACGTATTATAGTATCTATTGGATGTAGGTGTAGTATATACCGTAGATATTGTATTGAATTGTATTGTAGTATATTTACCGTATTATGATAATATTGTATTGTATTGGTGTAGATATTCCGTATATAGTATAATATTGTATGTATAGTGTAGTATATTACCGTATATAGTATAATTGCTGATTGTATTGTGTAGTATATTACCGTATATAGTTCATTGTATTTGTATTGTGTAGTATATTACCGTGATAGTATAATATTGTATTGTATCGTGTGTAGTATATTACCGTATATAGTATAATAATTGTATTGAATTGTATTGTGTAGTATAGTACACAGTATATAGTATATATGTATAATTGTATTGTGTAGTTAGTATTTACCGTGATAAGTATAATAGTGTATTGTATAGTTTGTAGATATTACGTATATAGTATCATTGTATTGTAAGTGTAGTATATACCGTATATAATATAATATTGTATTGTATTGTGTAGTATATTACCGTATATAGTATATTTCGTATTGACTTGATGTTGTGTAGTATATTACCGTATATAGTATAATATTGTATTGAATTTGTATTTGTAATATTTACCGTATATAGTCTAATATTGATTAATTGTATTGTGTTTAGTAATTTACCGATTAGTATATATATTGTATTGTATATATATTACGTTTAGTATAAGATTGTATTGTATGGAGTAATTACCGTATATAGATAATAGATGTATTGTATAGTGTAGTATATATTACCGATATAGTATAATATTGTATTGAAACTTGTTGGTTTGTAGTATATTAACCGTATATAGAATATTGTATTGTATGGTATAGTGTAGTATATTACCGTTATAGTATAATATGTATTGGATGATATATACCGTATATAGAAAGTATTGTATTGTATAGTGTAGTATATTACCGTATTAATAGTATTGTATTGTGTAGTATATTACCGTTAATATAGTAATAATATTGTATTGTATTGTGTAGTGTAGTATATTACCGTATATGTATAAATGTGTATTTGTCAGTATATTACCGTATATAGTATAATATTGTATTGTATAGTGTAGTATATTACCGTATATAGTATAATATTGTATTGTATAGTGTAGTATATTACCTTATATAGTATAATATTGTATTGTATAGTGTAGTATATTACTATATAGATATATATTGTATTGTATAGTGTAGTATATTACCGTATATATAATATTGTTGTATCGTGTAGGATATTACCGTATTAGTATCAATTGTATTGTATGTATTGTAGTATATTACCGTATATAGTATAATATTGTATTGTATAGTGTAGTATATTACCGTATATAGTATTGTATTGTGTAGTATATTACCGTATATAGTATAATATTGTATTGTATAGTGTAGTATATTACCGTATATAGTATAATATTGTATTGTATAGTGTGGTATATTACCTTATATAGTATAATATTGTATTGTATTGTGTAGTATATTACCGTATATAGTATAATATTGTATTGTATAGTGTAGGATATAATATTGTATTGTGTAGTATTATTACTGTAATAGTATAATATTGTATTGTATTGTGTAGTATATTACCGTATATAGTATAATATTGTATTGTATTGTGTTGTAGAGTGTAGTATATTACCGTATTAATATAATCTTGTATTGTATTGTATGTGTTTAGTTAGATATTATACCGTATATAGTATAATATTGTATTGTTTGTGTAGTATATTACCTTATATAGTAATATTGTATTGTATGTGTAGTATATTACCCTTATAAGTATAATATTTTGTATAGTGTAGTATATTACCGATATATAATATTGTATTGTATAGGGTAGTATATTACCGTATATGTATAATATTGTATTGAGTGTGATGGGGGTATATTACCGTTATAGTATACAATTGTTTGTATAGTGTATATACTTACCGTATTTGGTATTGTATTGGTAGTTATTACGGTTTTATGTATAGTAAATTGTATATGGTATAGTTGTAGTATATATTACCTTATATCAGTATAATATTGTATTGTATAGTGTAGTATATTACCTTATATAGTATAATATTTATTGTATGGGTCGTATATTACCGTATATAGTATAATATTGTATTGTATAGTGTAGTATATATATTGTATTGTTGTAGTATTATTACTGTATATAGTATCTAATATGTATTGTATTGTGTATATATTACCGTAGTAGTATTATATGTATTGTATTGTGTAGTATACTGTTACCGTTATATATATATATTGTTGTATTGTTTTGGTAGAGTGTCTAGATATTACCGTCTATAGTATACTATTGTCTTGTATGTATTGTGTGTGGAGGTATTATATACCGTATACTAGTATAAATATTTGTATTGGTTCTTTATAATGATAAAGCTGGTTTTAAACAGTTTAAACACAGGGGCCCTGACTGCCCCCTACCTCCTGAGAGGCCACGCATTCAGCTGTTAAAAGACAGATAGCATGATTAGGTTTAAATGAAACGCACTTGCCAGTTGGGGTTGGTCTAGTAAACAGCTCAGCGCGGGCCCTCTAACCTCTAAGGGCCCCCCCACAAGCCCTGATGTTATGCCAGACGGGCATTCACTAAGGAAAGACTTATACCTGCTGTAGGGTTGCCAACTTGCCTTTAAGACCGAACATTTATGAAATCTACATGCTGCAGTGCTAACTTTTATTGCATTAAATGCATGTTGTGATTGGATATCGCTTAAATGCATGTTTTGATGTGTTGCATTAAAGTGCATGTTGTGATGTGATTGCTTTAAATGCATGTTTGTGAGTGATGCATTAAGCATTTATTGACTAGCATGTGTGATGTGATTGCTAAATGCATGTTGTGATGTGATTGCATTAAATGCATGTTGTGAGGTGTTGCAGTTATGCATTTGATTGATTGATTAAATGCATGTTGTGATGTGATTGCTTAAATGCATGTTGTGTTTGTGATTGCTTAAATGCATGTGTGATAGTGATGCATAATGTGTTGGTATGCATTGCAAAATGCATGTTGTGATGTGATTGTCATTAAATGCATGTTGTGATGCGATTGCACTTAAATGCAGTTTGTGTGCGATTGCATTTAAATGCATGTTGTGACATGCCGATTGCATTAAGATGCAGGTTGTGATGGCGATTGCATAAATGCATGTTGTGATGTGATTGCTTAAATGCGTCATGTTGTGATGTGATTGGTAAAGCGGTGTGTTTAAATGCATGTTGTGATGTGATTGCATTAAATGCAAGTTGTGATGTGAGTGCCATAAATGCAGTGTGATGTGATGCATTAAATGCATGTTGTGATGTGATGCTTAAATGCTGTTGTGATGTGATGCAATAAATGCTGTTGTATAATGTGATTGCATCCTGAAACAAACTGTCCTATATCTACTGGGATCTTATTAAGAAAGCGGGTAATATGAATGTTACTGCATACCGTTAGTGCTGTTCCAGGGATATTATAAGGAGGTATAGCGGAATTACTACTTTGGTCCCTTATCGCCAAAAGTGGTATTTTGCAGTCATACTAAAATAGCGTTAAAATAAACCTGATAATATCGGGGTACAAAATACTGTATGTTTTTATAAAACCACGCAATTAATTATTTAACACGGATTATTATGGTTAGCAATAATACATCCTATTAAATCCTGGTTCCTCTTTTATAAGAAGTCGACATGTATTTAAGGGCAACTATATCCCATAAACAACATTTATTAAGTCATTATACAGGAAGGTAGGAAATCCTATCCCTTCCTCCTTGGATGGCCATTTGCAATTGTGAGCTAAAAAATTCCACTCATGCGCTCATTGTGCAACCCAGTTTACCTATCTCCCCCATCTCTAACGTATGGGAGAGAAGAGCTTGAGTGCTAGGCCCCTTGCGCGTTTTATACGCATTTGAGCACGCGTTTGGTTATATGTAAATCGCGGGGAAACCAAAAAATCCGCAATTTCTGATGTGCGTGCGATCACACATACGTTTCCATTTTGGTAAATCATGCATGTTTTTGGTGCGTTGGCGCATGCGTTTCCATAACGGTGTGCTGACTAACACTGATTGATGGGCTGGTGCTGAAATGTGGTATTGCAGGGAGGAAGTTTTTTTTTTTAACTGCCACCTTTAAGTGTCCACCAGGGGCGCGCCCTGAGCATGTTTCAGTTTGCTTCATGGTAGGGGCACCCTGGGTGCAGTGATTGATCGTAACATGGCTGTTCCCCAGGCCCTCTTCTGACATGTGCGAGCTCACGGGGATGTATCTGGAGGAATAGCTCCATGACGTGGTGGATAGGGGTCGAAGAAAGTTTAAGTATTACGGTGCAGGGTGCTTTGGGGGTAATTTAGACAATAAGAGGACACGTGCTACTGGTATGTCCGGGAAAACATGATACACGTAAACCTCAGCCCTGAATGTGCAAAACCCCAGCATGCATTCTGCAACCAAGGCATGCTGGGAGTTGTAGTTTCTAAACCATCCAGAGAGCCATGAAAAGGCTGAAACCTTATTTGTCCCATTGGTTTCCAAACTGCCAAACAGGAAGGAAGATTTCTGATTGGCTCACTGAAACTCCTCCAACTTGTGTTGTCTGGGGCGGAGCCAAAGGAAGTGACTGAATGGGGAGGGGCTGACTGTTATTCACTTTGATCTATTGCCCTAGGCCCCGAGTAAACCACCCCGCCTCCTCCTACCGGGGATGAGAAGAATTTCGGTCCCTGGGACCCGCCACCACTCCCTGTCCTCTTACCGCCATTCCATGTCAGCCTCTCCCGTTTCCCACAATGCACCGCCCCCGCGCTTTCCCGCGAATTCAGTTCAAAGGAGGAGGGGCGGAGCCTGTGCCGGCGAGCCTGCAGGGCGTGTTCCCAGTGAGTTGCAGGAGGCGGAACCAATGAGAGCGCAGAGGGCTGAGGGGTGACGAATGAGCGGCGAAGATGTGGGGGAAGGGGCGGGGCGACAGGGTGAGTGGAAGGTGCCCGCGCATTGGTGCTTCCGTCGGTCGGCAGTGTATCCGCATGGCTCCCCCTCCTGTCCGGTCAGTCTGAGCCGCCCGCACCGTACCCGGGTGCCCCTGCATGCCCTCAGAAACACGGCGGCAACTCGGCCTCGGGACCCAGCGGGGGCTTGGGGGAATCATCTCGGTCTAACTCGGCCTCGGTCCTGCCCGTCAGGAAGCCCAGATGGAGCAGATCCAGGCGGACCACGAGCCTCCTGCAGGCCTTCGAGAGTAGTCTTGGGAATAGGGGCCCCCAGGGGCCACTCCACCTATTTTGTAAATTTGGCTCCCAAGGGCCAGTCCCCCCTGTCACTAGAGATTCGGTCCCCGGGGGGCCACAGCCTTCACTTCCGGTCTAAATGACAGTTTGCTGTACCCCTGTGTAAACCTGCGCTCCCATAATGCACTGGTCCCTCTGGTTATTACTGTACAGGAGAGATAATACAATTCCCCATGTCAGGGACAGATGTTCAGAACTACAACTCCCAGAATTTCTACAAGGATTCTGGGAGTTGTAGTTTTCAAAGCATCTGATCCACTGGTTGCCTGTCCTGCCCCGTATCATAATATTGCTTTCCAGCTAATGGATCCATACACCCAGGGATCGATAAACTGATGTCTATAATCTACCCCTGTAGTGGATTTCTATGAGAGAACTGTAAGATATAGCCACAAAGGGGTAGGTTATATAAATAATGCACCCCCACTGTAAATATAAGGATATTAGAAGTCAAAGTGGCATTCCGAGTACCTTTAATGCGGGGCACGGAACTCCAAGGTGACTTTTAATATCCTTATATTTACAGTTGGGGTGCATTAGTATTATACCTACCCCTTTGTGGCTTCTGGTTTCCTTCTCCTGGAACTGTAAGATTATAAGGCTATAATCTTACAGTTCCTCTTATAGAATCGCTACAGGATTAGGTTATATTGCTTACAAGACCAATTCCACCATGTCCGGTAGTAAGAGAGATTATCAGACGAGGCTTAAAGTGTTTACTGTGGCAAGACTATCCAGACCGATTACTCGGTTAATAGTATTGCTACGTGTATGGCTGTAAGAGAAAAATCCCAAAATACCGTTTAAAAAAAACCCTGAAAATTTACCGTAAATGTGCATGATAGGAATATTCAGATATCCCAGTATAATCCAATTTTAAACTGCATCGCCACCATTATTCTGTGCCGCACTAGGATTATGATAAATACGACCCAGTATGAGTAAGGCTCATACACCACATGCAATCATAGGGGCCGTCCTGTGACGCAAATGTTGTATTGATGATTGTTTGGATGACAATCATGCGTGTGTGGGGGCTTTGTCGGTTGTTTATCACTGGGCTCGTTGCCCAATCCACTAGGCGGATCGTCCACAAGCCCCAACTGAAAGTCCATTTCGCCCCACAAAGCTCCTGTTATTGTCATTCGAACAGCTGTTCATGCACACCCTTGCGTCTGCCCTCATGGTAGCACGTGTATTGAACCTTACACTGTGGAATGACAATTTCCTGCGCTATGAAATTAAGAGCTGCTTAGAAGCATATCATTTACAGGATATGGCTCTGTGTCCATATAAGGTACAAGGACACAGACTGAGTTATACAGGGAACTCTGGGTACCACCATGTTATAAGGATAATGTATCCCCTACCTGTTAAATTATAAGGATATTAGAAGTCACTGAGGAGCTCTGTGTCCATATAAGGTACAAGACACAGACTGAGTTATACAGGGATCTCTGGGTACCATCATGTATTGTAAGGGATAATGTTGTCCCCTACTGTAAATTATAAGGATATTAGAAGTCACTGAGGAGTTTCTGTGTCTATATTAAAGGTACAGGACACAGACTGAGTTATACAGGGATCTCGGGTACCAATCATGTATTATAAGGGATAATGTATCCCCTACTGTAAATTATAAGGATATTAAGTCACTGAGGAGTTCTGTGTCTAATAAAGGTACAAGGACACAGACTGAGTTATACAGGGAACTCTGGGTACCACTCATGTATTATAAGGGATAATGTATCCCCTACTGTAAATTATAAGGATATTAGAAGTCACTGAGGAGTTCTGTGTCTATATAAAGGTACAAGGACACAGACTGAGTTATACAGGAACTCTGGGTACCACTCATGTATTATAAGGGATAATGTATCCCCTACTGTAAATTATAAGGATATTAGAAGTCACTAGAGGAGTTCTGGTCTATAAAGGTACAAGGACACAGGTTGAGTTATACAGGGAACTCTGGGTACCACTCATGTATAAGGGATAAGTATCCCCTACTGTAAATTATAAGGATATTAGAAGTCACTGAGGAGTTCTGTGTCTATATAAAGGTACAGGACACAGACTGAGAGTACAGGAACTCTGGGTACCACTCATGTATATAGAGGATATGTATCCCCTACTGTAAATTATAAGGATATTAGAGTCACTGAGGAGTTTGTGTCTATATAAAGGTACAAGGACACAGGTTGAGTTATACAGGGAACTCTGGGTACCACTCATGTATTATAAGAGATAATGTATCCCCTACTGTAATTATAAGGATATTAGAAGTCACTGAGGAGTTCTGTGTCTATATAAAGGTACAAGGACACGACTGAGTTATACAGGACTCGGGTACCAATCATGTATTATAAGGGAAATGTATCCCCTACTGTAATTATAAGGATATTAGAAGTCACTGAGGAGTTCTGTGTCTATATAAGGTACAAGGACACAGACTGAGTTATACAGGGAACTCTGGGTACCACTATGTATTATAAGGGTAATGTTACCCCTACTGTAAATTATAAGGATATTAGAAGTCACTGAGATTCTGTGTCTATATAAAGGTACAAGGACACAGACTGAGTTATACAGGGAACTCTGGGTACCACTCATGTATTATAAGGGATAAGTATCCCCTACTGTAAATTATAAGGATATTAGAAGTCACTGAGGAGTTCTGTGTCTAATAAAGGTACAAGGACACAGTTGATTTATACAGGGAACTCTGGGTACCCACTCATGTATTATAAGGGATAATGTATCCCTACTGTAATTATAAGGATATTAGAAGTCCTGAGGAGTTTCTGGTCTATATAAAGGTACAAGGACACAGACTGAGTTATACAGGGAACTCTGGGTACCACTCATGTATTATAAGAGATAATGTATCCCCTACTGTAAATTATAAGGATATTAGAAGTCACTGAGGAGTTCTGTGTCTATATAAAGGTACAAGGACACAGTTGAGTTATACAGGAACTCTGGGGTACCACTCATGTATTATAAGAGATAATGTATCCCCCTACTGTAAATTATAAGGATATTAGAAGACACTGAGGAGTTCTGTGTCTATATAAAGGTACAAGGACACAGACTGAGTTATACAGGGAACTCTGGGTACCACTCATGTATTATAAGGATAAGTATCCCCTACTGTAAATTATTAGGATATTAGAAGTCACTGAGGAGTTCGTGTTTATAAAAGGTACAAGGACCAGACTGAGTTATACAGGGAACTCTAGGTACCACTCATGTATTATAAGGGATAATGATCCCCTACGTAAATTATAAGGGAGTTAGAAATCATTAAAGAGTCTGTGTTCATATAAAGGTACAAGGAGACAAGCTGAGTTAAGCTGAGTAGGTCAGGGAACTGCCACTATGTATTATAAGGGATAATAGATCCCCTACTGTAAATTATAAGGATATTAGAAATCACTGAGGAGGTCTGCTATATAAAGGTAAAAGGACCAAGCTGAGTTATACAGGGGAACTCTGGGTACCCTGGCTCCTGTTAGATTGATAGAAGAACGGGAAGCAAGTCATAGCTAATTCACCTTCCATTCTTCAATTAATGCAAAAAAGGAATAGTTTACTTTCTAAGTTAACTATACCTTTAATGGTACCCAGAGTTCCCTGAACTGGTTAACTCAGCTTGTGTCCTTTTACCTTTATATAGACAGACCTCCTCAGTGATTTCTAATATCCTTATAATTTACAGTAGGGGGATACATTATCCCTTATAATACATAGTGGCAGTTCCCTGACCTACTCAGCTTAACTCAGCTTGTCTCCTTGTACCTTTATATGAACACAGAACCCTTTAATGATTTCTAACTCCCTTATAATTTACAGTAGGGGATACATTATCCCTTATAATACATGAGTGGTACCCAGAGTTCCCTGTATAACTCAGTCTGTGTCCTTGTACCTTTATATAGTCACAGAACTCCTCAGTGTCTTCTAATATCCTTATAATTTACAGTAGGGGATACATTATCCCTTATAATATATGAGTGGTACCCAGAGTTCCCTGTATAACTCAGTCTGTGTCCTTGTACCTTTATATAGACACAGAGCTCCTCAGTGACTTCTAATATCCTTATAATTTACAGTAGGGGATACATTATCCTTATAATACATGAGTGGTACCCAGAGTTCCCTGTATAACTCAGTCTGTGTCCTTGTACCTTTATATGGACACAGAGCCATATCCTGTAAATGATATGCTTCTAAGCAGCTCTTAATTTCATAGCGCAGGAAATTGCCATTCTCACAGTGTAAAGGTTCATATACACGTGCTACCATGAGGGCAGACGCAAGGTGTGCATGAACAGCTGTTTGGAATGACAATAACAGGAGCTTTGTGGGGCGAAATGGACTTTCCGTTGGGGCTTGTGGACGATCCGCCTAGTGGATTGGGCAACGAGCCCCAGTGAAACAACCGACAAAGCCCCCACACACGGCATGATTGTCATCCAAAACAATCATCAATACACATTGTGCGTCACAGGACGGCCCCTATGATTGCATGTGTGTATGAGCCCTTACTCATACTGGGTCGTATTTATCATAATCCTAGTGCGGCACAGAATAATGGTGGCGATGCAGTTTAAAATTGGATTATACTGGGATATCTGAATATTCCTATCATGCACATTTACGGTAAATTTTCAGGGTTTTTTTTAAAACGGATTTTGTGGATTTTTTCTCTTACAGCCATACACGTAGCAATACTATTAACCGAGTAATCGGTCTGGATAGTCTTGCCACAGTAAACACTTTAAGCCTCGTCTGATAATCTCTCTTACTACCGGACATGGTGGAATTGGTCTTGTAAGCAATATAACCTAATCCTGTAGCGGATTTCTATAAGAGGAACTGTAAGATTATAGCCTTATAATCTTACAGTTCCAGGAGAAGGAAACCAGAAGCCACCAAGGGGCAGGTTATAATAAATAATGCACCCTGAACTGTAAATTATAAGGATATTAGAAGTCACCTTGGAGTTCCGTGCCCCGCATTAAAGGTACTCGGAATGCCACTGTGACTTCTAATATCCTTATAATTTACAGTTGGGGGTGCATTATTTATTATAACCTACCCCTTTGTGGCTATAATCTTACAGTTCCTCTCATAGAAATCCACTACAGGGGTAGATTATAGACATCAGTATTGATCCCTGGGTGTATGGATTCCATTAGCTGGAAAGCAATATTATGATACGGGGCAGGGACAGGCAACCAGTGGATCAGATGCTTTGAAAACTACAACTCCCAGAATCCTTGTAGAAATTCTGGGAGTTGTAGTTCTGAACATCTGTCCCTGACATGGGGAATTGTATTATCTCTCCTGTACAGTAATAACCCAGAGGGACCCAGTGCATTATGGGAGCGCAGGTTTACACAGAGGGTACAGCAAACTGTCATTTAGACCGGAAGTGAAGGCTGTGGCCCCCCGGGGACCAGGAATCTCTAGTGACAGGGGGGACTGGCCCTTGGGAGCCCAAATTTACAAAATAGGTGGAGTGGCCCCTGGGGGCCCCTATTCCCCAAGACTCACTCTCGAAGGCCTGCAGGAAGAGCTCGTGGTCCGCCTGGATCTGCTCCATCTTGGGCTTCCTGACGGGCAGGACCGAGGCCGAGTTAGACCGAGATGATCCCCCGAAGCCCCCGCTGGGTCCCGAGGCCGAGTTGCCGCCGTGTTTCTGAGGGGCCATGCAGGGGCACCCGGGTACGGTGCGGGCGGCTCAGACTGACCGGACAGGAGGGGGAGCCATGCGGATACACTGCCGACCGACGGAGCACCAATGGCGCGGGCACCTTCCACTCACCCTGTCGCCCCGCCCCTTTCCCCACATCTTCGCCGCTCATTCGTCACCCCTCAGCCCGTCTGCGCTCTCATTGGTTCCCGCTCCTGCAGCTCACTGGGAACACGCCCTGCAGGCTCGCCGGGCACAGGCTCCGCCCCTCCTCCTTTGAACTGAATTCGCGGGAAGCGCGGGCGGTGCATTGTGGGAAGCGGGAGAGGCTGGACATGGAATGGCGGTAAAGGACAGGGAGGTGGCGGGTCCCAGGGACCGAAATTCTTCTCACTCCCCGGTAGGAGGAGGCGGGGCTGGTTTACTCGGGGCCTAGGGCAATAGATCAAAGTGAATAACAGTCAGCCCCTCCCCCATTCAGTCACTTCCTTTGGCTCCGCCCCAGAGCACAAGTGGGAGGAGTTTCAGTGAGCCAATCAGAAATCTTCCTTCCTGTTTTGCAGTTTTGGGAACCAATGGGACAAATAAGGTTTCAGCCTTTTCATGGCTCTCTGGATGGTTTAGAAACTACAACTCCCAGCATGCCTTGGTTGCAGAATGCATGCTGGGGGTTGCACATTCCAAGGGCTGAGGTTTAACGTGTTATCATGTTCCCGGACATACCAGTAGCACGTGTCCTCTTATTGTCTAAATTACCCCCAAAGCACCCTGCACCGTAATACTTAACTTTCTTCGACCCCTATCCACCGTCATGGAGCTATTCCTCCAGATACATCCCCCGTGAGCTCGCACATGTGCAGAAGAGGTGGCCTGGGGAACAGCCAATGTTACGATCAATCACTGCCCCCAGGGGTGCCCCTACCATGAAGCAAACTGAAACATTTGCTCAGGGCGCGCCCCTGCTGGACACTTAAAAGGTGGCAGTTAAAAAAAAAACTTCCTCCCTGCAATACCACATTTCAGCACCAGCCCATCAATCAGTGTTAGTCAGCACACCGTTATGGAAACGCATGCGCCAACGCACCAAAAACATTGCATGATTTACCAAAATGGAAACGTATGTGTGATCGCACGCACATCAGAAATTGCGGGAATTTTTGCGTTCCCGCGATTTCCATTATAACCAAAACGCGTGCTCAAATGCGTATAAAACGCGCAAGTGTGGCCTAGCACTCAAGCTCTTCAGTCTCCCATAACGTTAGAGATGGGGGAGATAGGTAAACTGGGTGCACAATGAGCTGCATGAGTGGAATGTTTTAGCTCACAACTTGCAAATGGCCATCCAAGGAGGAAGGGATAGGATTTCCTACCTTCCTGGTATAATGACTTAATAAATGTTGTTTATGGGATATAGTTGCCCTTTAAATACATTCGACTTCTTATAAAAGAGGAAACCAGGATTTAATAGGATGTATTATTTGCTAACCAATAATAATCCGTGTTAAATAATTAATATTGCGTGGTATTTATTAAAAAAAAATACAGTATTTTGTGACCCCGATATTAATCAGGTTTATTTTAACGCTATTTTAGTATGACTGCAAAATACCACTTTTGGCGATAAGGGACCAAAGTTAGTAATTCCGGCTATACCTCCTTTATAAATATCACCTGGAACAGCACTTAACGGTATGCAGTAACATTCATATTACCGCTTCTTAATAAGATACAAAGTAGATAATAGGACAGTTTGTTTCTGGATGAATCACATTATTCACAACATGCATTTATTGCAATCACATCACAACATGCATTTAATGCAATCACATCACAACATGCATTTAATGCAATCACATCACAACATGCATTTAATGCAATCACATCACAACATGCATTTAATGCGATCACATCACAACATGCATTTAATGCAATAAAAGTTAGCACTGCAGCATGTAGATTTCATAAATGTTCGGGTCTTAAAGGCCAAGTTGGCAACCCTACAGCAGGTATAAGTCTTTTCCTTAGTAAGTGCCCGTCTGGCATAACATCAGGGCTTGTGGGGGGGCCCTTAGAGGTTGGAGGGCCCGCGCTGAGCTGTTTAATAGACCAAAACCCAACTGGAAGTGCGTTTCTGATCATTTAAACAGCTAATCATGCTAATCTGTCTTTTAAACAGCTGAATGCGTGCCTTCTCAGGAGGTAGGGGGCAGTCAGGGGCCCCTGTGTTTAACTGTTTATAAAACCAGCTTTATCATTATAAAGAAACAATACAATATTATACTATATACGGTAATATAATACACTCTACAACAAACAATACAATACAATACAATATTATACTATATACGGTAATATACTACACTCTACAACACAATACAATACAATATTATACTATATACGGTAATATACTACACAATACAATACAATATTATACTATATACGGTAATATACTACACAATACAATACAATATTATACATATACAGTAATACTACTACACAATACAATATTATATACTACACTATACAATACAATATTTACTATATCGGTAATATACTACACAATACAATACAATATTATTACTATATACAGAATACTACGACAACAATACAATATTATAACTACACACTATACAATACAATATTATAATATACGGTAATATACATACACTCTACAACACAATTACAATACAATATTAACTATATAGGTAATATACTACCACAATACAATACAATTATAACTATATACAGTAATACACTACACAATACAATATTATAGTACTAACTACTACAAACAAATTATACTATATACAAAACTACACTCTACAACACAATACAATACAATATTATACTAATACGGTAATATACTACATCACAATACAATATATACTATATACGGTAATACTACACATACAACAATACATACACTACAACAGTAATAACTACACAAACAATATTCATTAACACTAACAATACAATATTATACTATATACGGTAATATACACTCACACAATACATACAATATTATACTATAACGTGTAAAATACTACACAACTACAATACAATATTTATATAATACGGTAAATACTACAACAATACATACAAATATACTATCTAAATAATACTTACTAAACAAATACAATCTACTATACTACATAATACACACATACAATATTTATACTATATACGGTAATAACTACACAATACAAATACAATATATACTATATAGGTAAATTACTACACTATACAATCACAATATTAACTATATACGGTAATTACTACACTATACAATACAAATTATACTATATACGGTAATATACTACATATACAATACAATATATACTTTATACGGTAATATACTTACACAAAATACAATACTATACATACGGTATATACTACACTATACAATTACATATATTATACTATATACGGTAATATACTAATACAATATACAAATTTATATACTATATACGGTAATCACACACTAAAATACAATATAACTATATACGGTATATACTACACTTAACATACATATTATACTATAACGGATAACACACATACATACAATATATACTATTACGTAATATACTACACATACAAACTTCAATATTATACTAATACGGTAATATACATACACTATACAAACATTCTAATATAATATACGGTAAATACTACCACATACAATACAATATTATACATATACGGTAATATACTACACAATACAATACAATATATACTATATACGGTAATTAATACACTAATACAATTACAATACAATATTCTACTATACGGTAAATACTACACAAACAATTCAATACAATATTATACTATATACGGTAATATACTACACAATACAATCAATATATTTACTATATACGGTAATATACTACACAATACAATACAATATTATATTATACGGTAAAACTAACAATACAATCATATTATACTATACAGTAATATACTCACACCATACAATATTATATACTACACTATACAATACCAATATATTACTATATACGGTAAATACTACACTACAACACAATACAATACAATATTATACTATATACGGTATAATATACACACAATACAATACAATATATACTATATACAGTAATAATACATACAAATACTAATATTATATTACTACACTATACAATACAATATTATACTATATACGGTAAATACTACACTCTACAACACAAACAATACAATATATAATATATACGTAATAACTACACAAATACAATACAATATTATACTATATACGGTAATATATACCACACATAAATATATATAATACAGTAATACTACTACACAATACAATATTAAATACTACATATACAATACAAATTATACTATTAACGTAATATACTACATATACAAAAACAATTACAATACAATATTAACTATATACGGTATATCACAACAATACAATACAATATTATACATATACGGTAATATACTACACATATACAATACATATTATACTATATACAGTAATATACTACACATATACAATATTTATATACTACTACTATACAATACAATATTATATATACGGTAATATCACTACAAAATACAATACAATATTATACTATATAAGGTAAATACTAACTATACCCTACAAATTATACTGATATAAGGTAATATACTACACATACAATACAATATTAATACATAACGGTAATTACTTACATATACAATACAATATATACTATATACGGTAATATACTACACATACACAATACTATATACGGTAATATAACATTACAATTAATACAATATTATACTATATACGTAATATACATACAATAAATATTATACTATATACGGTAATATACTAACTATACAATACAATTATATATACTATATACGGTAATATACTACACCTATACATACAAATTATACGATACGACGGTAATATAATACATATACAATTACAATATTATAATAAATATAAATATCAATATACAATACAATATATACTATATACGGTAATATACTACACTATACAATACAATATTATACTATATACGGTAATATACTACACTATACAATACAATATTATACTATATACGGTAATATACTACACAATACAATACAATATTATATATACGGTAATATACTACACAATACAATCATACAATATTATACTATATACGGTATATACTACACAATACAATTCAATACAATATATAATAATACGGTAATTATATACACATACAATACAATATTATACTATATACGGTAAATATACTACACAATACAATACAATATATACAATACGGTAATATACTACACAATACAATACAATATTATACTATATACGGTTATATACACACAATACAATACAATATTATACTATATACGGTAATATACTACACAATACAATTCAATACAATATTATATTATATACGGTAATATACTACACAATACAATACAATATTATACTATATACGGTAATATACTACACTATACAATTTCTGAAAGTTGGTAGTGTGAAGATTCTGTGTTCATACAAACTCATAAAACGCGACTCAAACTCGGGTTGAAGTTTTAGTCCTTCCCTAATTATGTGACAGCGAAACCTACAAAATCAAACAATCTCCATTTTGCATTTCATTGAAATTTGACACTTCCTGATCAAACCCCTCCCCCTTTTTTAATTGACAGCGGAAGTAAAGTAGAAGCAAACCCCGCCCTCCCTTGTTTTGTTTGGGGGGAAGTGACGAAACAGGAGGCAGGTCCAATCGGCTCAAGGGGGTGGGAAATTTAAACTGGTTATAAGAGAGGTTGGACCGTTGGAGCTGTGTGTCCAGACCCAAAATGGCGGAGGGAGTGAAAGTTTGTGTCAGAGTCCGGCCAGTTCCAGAGAGGTAGAGACGATTGTCTTTCCATCCTTTATATGGTCTGTGCTTCAGTTCATAAACATATATGTGACATATGTTCTATGGATGTATATAGAGATATACCTTAAGATCGGGAGGTGTCAACCCCCAGTTAACATGTGACATATGTTAATGGATGTATTAGAGACTATTACCCTTAATCAGGGATGTCAAACCCCAGTTAACAATGTGACATGTTTAGGGAGTTGTTATGGTGAGAATACCTATAATCGGATTATCAACCCCCCATGTGTAAATGTGACATATGGTTATTGGAATGTATGTAGAAGGAATACCTTAATCAGGTGAGTTGTCAAACCGCCCATGTTAACATGGTGACATATTGTTATCTGAGTAGTATTTGTATATAGGGAATAGTGCCTGTAATCCCAGGGATGGGTCAACCCCCAGTAACATGTGACATATGTGTATATGGTGTATATAGAATATCCTTATATCCAGGGATGTCAATCCCCCGTTAACATGTGACATTATGTTATATGGATGTAATCAAGATATCCTTCTATCAGTGTTAAACCCCCAGTTAAAATGTGACATATGTTTTGGAGTATATGAGAGATACCTTATATCAGGGATGTGTCAGACCCCAGGTAACATGTGAAAAGGTTATAGGATGTATTATAGGAGATATTCCTAGTATCATCAGTGGATGTCAACCCCCAGTAAGCATGGTGACATAGGTTATCTGGTGCTATGTAATAGAGACATTACCTTTATCCGGGATTGTCCACCCACAGTTAACATGGCACCATATGTTTATGCATGTTGTATGTATATAAGATATATCTTAGATATACAGGAAGAGGGGTGTACAACCCCCAGTACATGTGTAAACATTGTGACTAGGGTATTGTTGAGAATAGAGATACTTAGCTCTTTATCAGGGATTATGTCACCCCCCAAAGGTTCCAACTTGGACATCATGCTATTTTTTTGGCATGTCATCTGAGAATCATCACTTCTATTGCAGGGGGATGTACCCCAGGTTGGAAAAGGTTACATGTTGACATAGTTAGGGTGTATTAGAGCTAATACCTTATATCAGGGATGTCACCCCACCCCCGGTTAATAGATGCTTGATTCATGTATCTCGGATGTTCCAGAGCATCTCACCTTTCAGGGATGTCAACCCCCAGTTACAACTGTGCACCTATGTTCTATGGAATGTCATTAGCGACTATCACCTGTATACTGGGGATGTCCACCCCAGTAACTGCCTGCAGTTGTTTATGGGATGTCTTGAGATCATTCCCTTATTTAGGGATGTGTCCATACCCCCGTTAAAAGTTGTGACAATGTATATGGGATGTGAATAGGGTTTGACCTTTACAGGGAGATTTGTCACCCCCAGTTAACATTGTGACATATTTATATGAGGTGTACATAGAGACTATAACTTTCATCAGGGGATTGTCAACCCCCAGTTAACATTTCGTATGTACATATGCTAGGGTGTATAGTCAGAGTATACATTATATACAGGGATGGTCAACCCCGTTAAATGTGACAGTATGTTCTATGGTGTGTTATAGGGAGAGATATTCCTTAGATCTAGGGATGTCAAATTACCCCATGTTAACATGTGACATATGTTCTATGAGTGGACTCCCGCTATATAGGAACCTATAAATCCTAGTATCAGGGATGTCAACCCCAAGTTACATTGGTGACTATGTTTATGGGTTGTATATAGGATATACCTTATATCAGGGATGTCAACCCCAG
The DNA here is from genome assembly GCA_019447015.1 of Hymenochirus boettgeri. Lineage (NCBI taxonomy): Eukaryota > Metazoa > Chordata > Amphibia > Anura > Pipidae > Hymenochirus > Hymenochirus boettgeri. Next base: position 3,312,226 of record CM033476.1, on the reverse strand, counting down.
ATAAATCTGACATATGTTTCTAGGTGGGTATATGAGAGATTCCTTATTCAGCGGAGATGTCAAACCCCCAGTTACATGATGACATATGTGTAATAGGGTATAGTAGAGATATACCGTTATATCGGGAGTCAACCCCCAGTTAACATTGTGAGACATGTGTTAGTGTTGTATTAGAGATAGACTTATCTCAGGGATGTCCACTCACCCCGATTAAACATGTTGACATCAATGTTCTATGGATGTCATCTGCAGCTATTCTCTTATATCGAGGGTGTCAACGGAACAGAACCGCAGATGAATCAGGACAGTATCTGTTATTCGGTGTATTTTACTAAAAGAGAGAAGATGGAACTTATACCTTATTAACTCGGGAGGTCAACACCTCAGTTAAACATGTGACATAGATTCTTTATGGGTGTATCCAAGAGATATTACCTGTATATCAGGGCGTGTCAACCCCCAGTTCTACATGGAAATGTTATATGGAAATATATATATAGAGATGATACTTATATCAGAGATAGTCAAGGCCTCCCCAGTTAAGAAGTGTTGTGTACAATATGAGTCGTAGGATGCATATATAGAGTCATATACCTTCTAGTCAGGGATTCGTCAACCCCCAGGTACACAGTGGTGATCAGTATGTTACTATGGATGTATAGAGAGATATACATTATATCAGGGAGATGTCACGCACCAGTGAAACATGATGTGACAATGTTACTTGGAAAAGTATATAGGAGAATCTACTAATCATTCAGGGATGGTACCCCCAGTTAACATGCGACATATGTATATGGTGTAGTATAGAGAGTATACCATTATATGTATATCGGGCTGTAACCCCAGTGTCACCATGTGACATATGTTGACTGTATTTGCGGTGTATGTTACTTACGAGATCACCTTTCTATCAGGATGTATGTCAACCCCCCCGTTACACAGTGATCAATGTTATATGGTTGTATATGAGGACTTTACTCCCCTGGATAAGAACTTCAGGTCCGTCAACCCTCACACGATTGCAGGTTGTGCCAATGTTTTCATATTGTATAATGTAAGTTGTATCTAGAGATACCGATTCATTCGGGGTGTCACCCCCAGTTCCATGTGACTTGTTATATTAGGGCGGGTATCGTCTCGATAGGAATTTCCACCTTGATATAGGGATTTGTGTTCAACTCCAAAACCAGTTTACAGGTGTGACTATAAATGGGATGTTATATGTGTGAATAGCGGAAGAACCTTAATATCAGGAGAGTGGCTAATCAAGAACCCCCAGTGTAAAGGCATGACATAATGTTCTAATGGATGATAGAGATAGATAATACCTTATATCAGGGATGTCAACCCCAGTTAACATGTGACATTATGTTATATGGATGGTATATATAGAGCTATACTACTTTATTATCAGGGATGTCAATCCCCCATGGTAACATGTGAAATATGTTCTAGGCGATGTTATGAGATATCACTTATAACAGGGATTATGTCACATCCCCAGGTTAGAACATACTGTGACTATGTTATATGGATGTATAAGAGATTACCTTATACAGGGTGTCAACCCCAGTTAAATGTGAAATATGTATATGGGATGTTATGAAGAGATATTCCTTATATCGGGATGTGCAACCCCCAGTGTTAACCAGTGACCATGATGTTAGATGGGATGTTTAGAGCGATACTTATACTATCCAGGGACTGTTCAACCCCCCGTTAACAGGTGACCATGGTTATCTATGGCATGTATATAGCAGATAGTTCTTATATCAGGGATGTCAACCACCAGTTAACATGTGACTATATGTTATATGGATGTATATAGAGATTACCTGTATATCAGGGATTGTCAACCCCCAGTTAAACATGTGACATAGTTCTATGGATGTATATTATAGAAGATTTTCACCTTATATCAGGATTGTCAATCCCCGTTTAACATGTGACATAGGTTTGGTATGATATATCAGACGATAACCTTATATCAGGGATGTCAACTCCTTTCTCAGTGAACAGTGTGACATATGGTTATATGGAGTGATATAGAGATTATACCCTTATATCGGGGTGTCAACACCAAGTTCAACATGTGACAATTGTACTAGGTGTGTATAATAGAGGATATAGGACCTTATATCCGGGATGTCAACCCCCAGTTAACCATGATGTATATTGTGATTGTATATAGAGATATTACCTTATATCAGGGATGTCAACCCCAGTTAACATTGGACATATTGTTCTATGGAATGTATATAGAGATAGGTCCTTATATCAGGGATGTCAATACCCCAGTGAGACTGGACATTATGTTCTATGGATTTGTATCTAGAGGATTAGTACTTTTATATCAGGATGTCAACCCCAAGTTAAAATTGGGGAAATATGCTTCTATGGGGGTATTGGATATAGAGATATACCTTATATCAGGGATGTCAACCCCAGTTTAAACATGCTGCGACATATTTATATGGATATATATAGAGATACCTTATATAAGGGATGTCAATACCAGTTAACATGTGACCAATGTTATGGAGGGTGTATATAGAGTATCTTATATCAGGGGATGTCAACCCCCAGGTACACAGTGCCATTTATGTTCTAGGGTGATAAGAGATATACCTTTATCAGGGATGTCAACACACCCCCACAACCCACGTGTTAAAACCTGGCGGCACCAACATATGGGACAACTATGGATGGATTATAGGATATACTTATATCAGGGATGTCCAACCCCAGTTAACATGTGACATATGTTCTATGGGTGTATATAGAGATATACCTTATATCAGGGATGTCAACCCCCAGTTAACATGTGACATATGTTATATGGATGTATATAGAGATATACCTTATATCAGGGATGTCAATCCCCAGTTAACATGTGACATATGTTCTATGGGTGTATATAGAGATATACCTTATATCAGGGATGTCAACCCCCAGTTAACATGTGACATATGTTATATGGGTGTATATAGAGATATATCTTATATCAGGGATGTCAATCCCCAGTGAGACGTGACATATGTTCTATGGATGTTTGTATCTAGAGATTAGTACTTTTATCATCAGGGATGTCAAACCTCCAGTTGTTTGAAAACTACAGCTTGCACCATTAGTATGCAGATAGGGAATGCTGGGAGTTGTAGTTTTTCAAACATCTACAAAGCCACCAGTTTGACACCCCTGCCTTATGTTAAAGATAGGATCCATTATACATTAAATAAAAGCCAAAACTGTTCCTCTTACATTGCTTTCAGGGATCATGCAAACATCTACTGGAAGGCCAAAGGCTCCACCATTTCACAGATTGATGGGACAAAAACCTTCAGTTTTGGTAATTGATCTGATCACGTGGAAATGCAAGTTACATCTTAAAGGGCATCTATACCGAAAAATAGTTTATTTTAAATTGTCCATAACTGGAAACTATAATTCTTCCCAACCACCACTGTATCATTCTTTTGTTGATCTGCCCCCTATTTCTTTAGATATCCAATCTAAAACGTCTTATATTTCAGCTGTCAATCAAGTTCCTTGCTCTCAAAAACTATTCTTCTGTGAGTAGTTTTACTGTAGCTGGAATGGTGACAGAGATTTGACAGTTGGAATGCTGTATGCTGTGTGCAGGCTTGACAGTTGGTGTGTAGGGGAAAAAGTCAGGTCAGATGGAAGTGGGAGTGGTTAAAAGAGGGAGGGGGGATACTGCTCCTAAACAAAATGTGTGCTGGATTGAAGGCATGCAGCAACACACACAAATCAGAGTAAGTGCTACTTACATGTATTCAATTATAGATTAAGATGAGGCAGTCATTTTTTCATTATAATGTCCCTTTAATGTCTTCAAATAATGTACTTTTATTTTTTAGATGCAAAGTTATTAAACTATTATACGATAATATTACGAGCTATCACTATAGTTATTACTATAGGTGAAAAAGATGCATAAAGCCATTTTAGTGGGTGGTAGTTCCAGGTTTTGTATATCAATGTTTTTTACTATGTTCCATTGATCTGGTATAACGATAGATTTGAAGAAAAGGGAGAATATTGATTTAGTGAATATTATGCTTATTTATTCTAATATAAATGTTTTCACATTTAGATCGTGTCTTTAATCCCCATGTAAATACCAGTCACGTTTACCAGGACATAGCTGTACCTATTATACGATCGGCTTTGCAGGGTTATAATGGTAAGTTTGATATTCGGGATCATTGACAAAATGGTTTCTTGGATATTTCCCATAATTCCCAGTGACGGAACTTCAGTTTGCATGCCAGTTAATTTTCATCAATCATTCCATGTTTACAGGCACAATATTCGCTTATGGACAAACGTCATCTGGCAAGACGTATACCATGATAGGAACGCCAAATTCTTTGGGTGTAATACCTCAAGCAGTACAGGAAGCCTTTAAAGTTATTCAGGAGGTGTGTAATAATATAATGTATTGTATATTAATGAATTAAAGAGGTGTGCAATATAAAATATATATTAATGAATTATAGAGGTATGTTATAATATATATTGATGAATTAGCGGTGTGTAATATAATATATATATATATATTAATGAATTATAGAGGTATGATATAATATATATTAATGAATTATAGAGGTATGATATAATATATATTAATGAATTATAGAGGTATGTTATAATATAATATATATTGATGAATTAGCGGTGTGTAATATAAAATATATATATTAATGAATTATAGAGGTGCGTAATAATATATATTAATGAATTATAGAGGTATGATATAATATATATTAATGCATTAGTGGTGTGTAATATATATATTAATGAATTATAGAGGTGTGCAATATAAAATATATATTAATGAATTATAGAGGTAGGTTATAATATATATTGATGAATTAGCGGTGTAATATAATATATATATAAATGAATTATAGAGGTGCGTAATAATGTATATATTAATGAATTATAGAGGTAGGTTATAATATATATTGATGAATTAGCAGTGTGTAATATATAAAATATATATATAAGGCTCTAGACGTGAGCCGAAACGTTGCTGTTATGCTATTTGCACAATAAATAATCTTTGAAAATTACCCTGAGTGCACAACCAGTGTGTCCCGTTTTTTTTATTTGGTAAAAATGCAGATCCATCGTCTTTCTATATAAGTGCCTATATTGTCTTTCTTTGGGTCTGATGCTACACTAAAAGGTCGGTTGGAAATATTGAAAGTGTGTACCCAGCTTAAGTTACAGTGTTATTCTTTCTTACAGCTGTTCTTAGTTATCATTACAAAGGATTGCTATGTAATGTAGTTTTGAATGAAGAAAGTTCCAGTACATGTTCTTACTGTACAAGGCAGGGTTTATCAGATGTGGCAGTGACCTTATTTTCATTTGTCTTATTTTATTAGAATTGGAATGTAATTAATGTGATGTAACTTGTGATGTACTAGGTGGATTAATATTCAATCACTATATACGCTGTGAGGTGTTTAAAATATTCTTAACTTGTGTGTAATTATACAAGAATCTTCATTAATAACACAGACGTGTTCTGATTTTTAATTTCTATGAATGGAAAACATTTTTCTGTGCAGATATATGTGATTTTGTGTGTAGATTTCTTTGTATACTGAAATATAAGGAACAAAGCATGCTAAATACTACAAAATTATTATAGTCGGAAAATATCCTTTAAATAAAATCTGAATAAGAAAAGGTTAAACATCTGCTATATAATGCAGAAATCATGTATGTATGTATATATGTATGTATGTTCTCACCTCACAGCCACGCCCCTAAAAATAAAAATCCTGCACGTCACTTGGAGTGTGATTTTCCCAATTCAGTAACTCAGGTGAAGGGCCTGGGCTCTGTGCGCTGCCCGAGCAGATCCTCCTGAAATGTGACCAAGCCTCCAGATATTGCTGTCACAGCCGCCCCCCCCCCCCCCCCAAAATCACGGTCACGCCCATACCCCAACCATCAAGGCCACGTTGCCAAATAACTACCATGCCCCCTGAGTGCTCTGAGTCCAAAGTGGGCCTATAAACTATTTTATGGGATTCTAACATATGTTTGGTATACATTTTGTGGGATCTGTGTTATGTTTTTATAGATGATTTTTGTGTGTGTGTGTGTGTGTGTGTGTGTGTTATTATATATATATTTATATATATTATTATTTATTATATATTATATCTAGCTGTTCTTTTTTTCCTTGTATTGCAAGGTACAGTCATTACAGTTGTGTGTGTGTGTATATATATATTATTATATATTCTTATAAGTATGACACTACAGGTTAATCTGGATCCTTTATAGAATCTCAGGTTCCCAATGGTGCTTTTTTAAAGGTTTATTCTCCACTTAGACCCCTTGGATTCTAGCTGGCAGGGGCAGGTGAAATTGGATAGGGAGGGGAAGTTTATTAAGGTACATGACTCGAAAGTGACCTGTATAATCCTTCACTGTCCCAATGAATCAGCTATGGATGTTAGGGAAGGGCAGATTGATCACTTCCATGTTTGGGCCCTTGGGTAGGAATTGCTAAAGCACGACCATGGGCTTTTAATGTCTGTAAGTGAAGAAAATGACATTATTCTGGGATGTATGAAAATAAATTTTCCAGCATTCTGGCAGCAACATCTGGTGGTTTGTGGGGCACACTCATAGGTATTATTCCAATTAAGGTGCGACTCACGTGTATTCTCCTACCCTTAATCAGGGTAATTAGGATAGTGTACGGAAGGCACTGAGTAGTTCTGTGTCTACATAAAGGTACAAGGACACAGATCTGAGTTATACAGGGAACTCTGGGTACCATCAGGTGTATTAAGGATAAGTATCCCCTACGTATAATTATAAGGATTATTAGAAGTCACCTGAGGAGTCCTGTGTCTATATAAAAGGTACAGACACAGACTGAGTATATACAGGAACTCTGGGTACCAACTCATGTATTAAGGGAGATATTGTATCCCCTACTGTAAATTTATAAGGATATTAGAAGTCACTGAGAGTTCTGTGTCTATATAAGGTCAAAGGACACAGACTTGAGTTATACAGGGAACTCTGGGTACCACTCATGTATTTGTAAGGGACATAATGTATCCCCTACTGTAATATAATAAGGATATTAGAAGTCACTGAGAAGTTCTGTGTCTATATAAAGGTCAAAGGACACAGACGGAGTATACAGGGAACTCGGGGTACCAAACTACATGTTATTATATAGGGATAATGTATCCCCTACTGTACATTATAAGGATATTAGAAGTCACTGAGAGTTCTGTGTCTATATAAAGGTACAAGGACAACATGTTGATTATACAGGAACTCTGGGTACCACTCAATGTATTATAAGGGATATGTATCCCTACTGTAAATTATAAGGATATTAAAGTCACTGAGTAGTTCTGTTTCATATAAAGGTCACAGGACACAGACTGGTTATACACGGGAACTCTTGGGACCACTCATGTATTAAAGGGATAGTATCCCCTACTGTAAATTATAAGGATTTAGAAGTCACTGAGGGTTCTTGTCTTATATAAAGGTAACGGACACAGTGATGTTATACGGAACTCTGTTACCAACTCATGTATTATAAGGGATAATGTTTCCCCTACTGTAATTATAAGGATATTAGAAGTCACTGAGGAGTTCTGTGTCTATATAAAGGTACAAGGACACAGACTGATTTATACGGAATCTCTGGTACCACTCATTATTATAAGGGATAATGTATCCCCTACTGTAAATATAAGGATATTAGAAGCACTGAGGATTTTCTGTGTCCTATATAAAGGTACAGACACAGTTGATTTATACAGGAACTCTGGTACCACCATGTATTATAGAGGAGATGTATCCCCTACTTAATTATAAGGATATTAGAAGTCACTGAGGAGTTCTGTGTCTATATAAGGTACAAGGACACGTTGATTATACAGGGAACTCTGGGTACCACTCATGTATTATAAGAGGAAGTATCCCCTACTGTAATTTATAAGGATATAGAATCACTGAGAGATTCTGTGTCATATAAAGGTACAAGGACACAGACGAGTTATTACAGGAACTCTGGGTACCCTCATATATTATAAGGGATAATGTATCCCCTACTGTAAATTATAAGGATATTAGAAGATCACTGAGGATTTCTGTTGCTATAATAAAGGTACACAGAGTACAGCAGTATTCTGATTTAACAGGGAATCTCTGGGTACCACTCATGTATTATAAGGGATAAAGGTATCCCTATGTAATTATAAGGGTTAGAAATCACTAAGGGTCTGTCTGTTCATATAAAGTACAAGGACAAGCTGGTTAGTATCAGGGAACTCTGGGTCCACTCATGTATTTATAGGGATAATGTATCCCCTACTGTAAATAAATAAGGATATTAAAATCACTGAGGAGTCTGTCTATATAAGAGGTAAAAGACACAGCTGAGTTAACCATTCAGGGAACTCTGGGTACCATTAAAGGTATGTTAACTTAGAATTAAACTATTCCTTTTTTGTTGCATTAATTGAAGAATGGAATGTGAAATAGCTATGACCTGCCTTCCCTGTTCTTTCCTATCAATACTAACAGGAGCCAGGAACAACATAGAAAACTTACACCCGGACAAACACATCCACATAGCGTTTCTACCTTCCGCTTCTAATGCAAAAAAAGATAGGTTTCCTTTTGAAAACCTATCCTTTAGTTGAATAAAAGTCACTGAAGAGTTATGTGATTAAATTATAAGCTCTTTGGGGAAAAAGGTACATCTGATTGGCAGCTGCATATTATAACATTTGGCACCTCACAGGGCTACAAGCTCAAAGATGGGGGGAGCTATAGCAGAAGCATTCCCACTACTAAATATATAGAAAGTCCTCCTCCTGTAACCAGATTACTTACTTTGGTCTCTCCTCCCCACCTCTCCTAATTTTTCTCTCTCCATGCATAGTACCCTGAGGAGGACCTAAACCACTGGTTCACACCCTTGGGTTCTTCTTAATTAACAGCTTTACTTACCCCCCTTCTGGGTTATATTGGGACCACCAGAAAGATGTGCTCTTCGTAGAGCAAGTTAACTTGTAGGTCTTGTCACTAATGGATCAAGGGAGATGGCGAGGACCAGAGCATCATCAAGGCAATCTTAGTACTAAAGGATAGGAGAGTACCGTATATACTCGAGTATAAGTCAAGTACCCATTTTATCTCAAAAATGAGTAAAAACCAATTTGACTCTAGTATAAGTCGAGGGTAGAGTCTCCCCTCCCGCCCAGGTCCAGCCCCAGGAAGATCAACCTATTTCCCTGCACCCATCTTCTCACCCTGCCACACACTACTACAGTACACTACATCTACTCCTGCACCCTCTTCTCACCCTGCCACTACACTACAACTAACTACAGTACACTACACTACTTCCCCTGCCACCCATCTTCTCACCCAGCCACTACACTACTACAGTACACTACAACTATCCCTGTGCAACCCATCTTCCCTGCACACCCTGCACTACACTACTACTAATGCCTTACCTTTTGCAGGAAAGTCCGGCCCCCGACATCTTGGATGGAGGAATCCGGCTGCCGCGTCCACTGTGTCCTCACGGTCACGTTGCGTCACTACTCCGGCGCCGAGTCGTGACGTCAGTGGATGCGACCATCAGTGGACGCGGCAGCCGGATTCCTTCACCAGTAAGTGACTGACTCGTATAAGTCGAGTTCAGTTTTCAGGCTGTTTCACAGCCTGAAAACCTCGACTTATACTCAGTATATATGGTATATAAAAAAGGTTAGTTAAATGAAGAAAGCCCTTATACAGAAAGAAAGTTATGAGCACTGATTAAAGATAAGTAGTTGTAAACAAAGTTAGTTTTTAGTTGAAGCTGCACTTTAAAAAAAAACTTTGGCCGTTTTTTTTTTTTCTATGCCCCTCCAAGCGCTACCTTTCCTGCTTTAAAGTTGCAGACATTTTGAATCTGTAAGTTGGATGTGTAGCTCGCCTCTCCGAGACTAATGAAGCAGGAGGAACCGGCAAATCTTGGAGGCGGAGCTACACAGCCACTATACAGATTCAAAAGTCAGCACCTTTAAAGCAGGAAAGGTAGGCTCTGGAGGGGCATAAAAAAAAATGCCAACATTTTTTTTTTTTTTTTTTTTTTAAAAAGCGCAGCTTCCAACTAAACTTAACGTTGTTTTACAGCTTACTTATCCTTTAATGAAACCAGTGTGTCCCGTTTTTTTTTTATTGGTCAAAATGCGAGATCCATCGTCTTTCTATAAAGTGCCTATATTGTCTTTCTTTGGGTCTGATGCTACACTAAAAGTCGGTTGGAAATATGAAAGTGTGTACCCAGCTTAAGTTAACGTGTTATTCTTCTTACAGCTGTTCTTAGTTACATTACAAAGATTGCAGTAATGTAGTTTTGAATGAAGAAAGTTCCAGTACATGTTCTACTGTACAAGGCAGGGTTTAATCAGATGTGTGCAGTGACCTTATTTTCATTTGTCTTTTTTATTAGAATTGGATGTAATTAATGTGATGTAACTTGTGATGTACTAGGTGGATTAATATTCAATCACTATATACCCGTGAGGTTTAAAATATCTCTTAACTTGTGTGTAATTTACAAGAATCTTCATTAATAACACAGACGTGTTCTGATTTTTAATTTCTATGAATGGAAAACATTTTTCTGTGCAGATATATGTGATTTGTGTGTAGATTTCTTTGTATACTGAAATATAAGGAACAAAGCATGCTAAATACTACAAAATTATTATGCGGAAATATCCTTTAATAAATTCTGAATAAGAAGGTTAAACATCTGCTATATAATGCAATCAGATAGTACGTATGTATGTGCTCACCTCACAGCCACGCCCCTAAAAATAAAAATCCTGCGTCACTTGCAGAGTGTGATTTTTCCCATTCAGTATACCAGCCGGTGAAGGGCCTGGGCTCTGTGCGCTGCCCGAGCAGATCCTCCTGAAATGTGACCAAGCCTCCAGATATTGCTGTCACAGCGCCCACCCCCCCCCCCCAAAATCACGGTCACGCCCATACCCCAACCATCAAGGCCACGTTGCCAAAGATAACTACCATGCCCCCTGAGTCCAAAGTGGGCCTATAAACTATTTATATGGGATTCTTAACATATGTTTGGTATACATTTTGTGGGATCTGTGTTATGTTTTTATATATATTTTGTGTGTGTGTGTGTGTGTATATATATATATATATATATATATATATTATCTATATAATAAATATAGCTGTTGCTTTTTCTTGTATTGCGGTACAGTTACATTACAGGTTGTGTGTGTGTGTTATATATATATATATATATATTATTTCTTATAAAGTATGAACCTAGCATGTTAATCTGGATCCTTTAATAGAATCTCAGGTTGCCCAATGGTGCTTTTTAAATGATATGTTATCCACTTAGACCCCTTGGATTCTACCTGGCAGGGGCAGGTGAAATTGGATAGGGAGGGGAAGTTTTTAAGGGTACATGACTTGAGAGTGTGCTGTATAATCCTTCACTGTCCCAATGATCAGCTATGGATGTTAGGGAGGCAATGATCACTTCCATGTTTGGGCCCTTGGTAGGAATTGCTAAAGCACGACCATGGGCTTTTAATGTCTAAGTGAAGAAAATGGCAATTATTCTGGGATGTATGAAAATAAATTTTCCAGCATTCTGGCAGCCAGGGAATATCCATGCTCTATATCATTAGGCTGTATTGCATCTGTATACATTCATTAACCAATGGACATAAAGAAGAAACTGCTAGCAGAGAATGCTGGGATTTGTAGTTTTCAGGCACGCGAAAGGTCCCAAGTTTAACACCCCTGCTCTATACCATTAGGCTGTATTATATCTAGACACATGCCTTAGTTACAGGCTATAAATGAGATACATTGCGTGTCCCCACCCATTTCTCTGGGAGTGAGAAATATTTGGTTATATGTTAGATTATTAGGGCAATGCTATTATGATAACATAAGGCTGTGAGTTAACTTCTGCTATAAGAAGGCTCTATTTTATTTTCTTGGGAGCTTTTAGCTCCTTTAACCCCACCTTACCTTAACCTATAAAGCTAATCAGTTTTCTTTCTCAGACCTGTAGGTTTATCCTATTCCTGGATGCTGATGAATGTTTGATTAACACTTAATAATATCCGTGTGTTAAAATTTTGTAGTAACTGTATTTACATAATGAAACAAACACATATATTTTCCACTGTGCACCGACATGTAATATTATAGATATGTGCAATAGTTCAAAAGTTGACAGATTTAGGACTAACCTGTTATGCAGGAAAATTTTCTTCTACCTCTTCCCTGCCCCCTTCCCTGCCTTTTATAAGGTTTCCTCCTACTCTCCAAGCTTTCTGAGCTTGTTAGGAGCTTGCACATGCTCAGAGGAGGAAGCTAAGGGAATAACATTGAATCATTCTTTTATACAATGACTAACCGTTGCTTACTAGAAGAACCAGAAAGTGTCACTTGAGAAAGGGTACCTGATACCCAGAACATGTAGTGGTGCAGACACTACAAATAAAGCCTATACAGCACAGACTGTTCTCAGCTGTCTCTATCTACCATATTTTACGTTAAATACGCAAATCTCATAGATCTGTCAGTTCAGGATAAGAATTTTGGAATAGTGTTTAGCAACGTAAAGACACATTTGCTGAATGTTATTCAAACCTTAAAAATTATTGTAAGAATATTGATACTTGTGTTTCTACTGAACTCTGAGTGTTTATTTTTATACAGAAAATACTAGAGACTTTGGCTCTATTAAGGAATTACAATGTGTCATATCAGCCCTTGATCTTCCCTGTCTTTTACTGCTTTGTTGTTTGCAAAGCACTGATGCAATCTAACCTGCTATACTCTGCCTTCTGGTAGGTTCAAAAAATAGAATTCTAGTGCACAAACAATTCTAATTGCATATTGGCTACCTTCCGTAAGAAAAAACCCTGGATAAATAAAAGTAATTAGTTCAATAAGTTAGGACCTAGGCTGTTTGTAGCCGCAACCTTATGGAGGTAGCCAATGTGCAATTAGATTTGTTTGTGCGCTAGAATTCTATTGTTTGTATGTATTATATTTTTGGTCTCTAGTTGCACTTTAATATGGATGTACAACAGCCCAGTTTGCTATAAATTGTGCCTTCTGGTAGGTTAGTCAAATGCATAGGATACAATTCCTATCCTCTGGGTTATATTAGACATCCCAAAATGATTGGTGTAAAAACACAAAATGAATAAATCAGAAAGCTAAACTCATGTCACACTTGAACTTGGGAGATATTGTCTTGTAGTTACCTATTTATTTTGTGGCTGCACTGGATAGTCCCTAATGTAACTAACTGTCTGGTACAGCAGGAGTGTTCCCAGTAGTAAATGGCTGAGTTCTCCCAGGTGCCCCAGGGAAGGTAGCTCTAAATAAACTGGTGTAAATAAGCGACGCAAATAGTTGAATAATTTTCTGGGGCTGTACATGTTATTTTATTACCCCATCCTATAATGACATTGACAGTAAGTATTTCTGTCCTGGTAGAAATCTCCATCGGTCCAGATGGAGACATCTTCCTTAAAATCCTAGCTAGTAGTCAAGTAGACACAGCACTTCATGCATATATAGTGAAAAAAAAGGTTTCATCATATATAAGCAGCAGGGCCACACACGTCTGCAGTGAAAGAGAACATATAGCTGTTCTTGACTGCTATGTACAAGAATCAGACCGAAAATGATGCCATCTCAATCATGGGAGTCCCTGTAACAAGTATAAAACCTATCACAGATCTTATATAACCTGTAACTATTTAATTCTCTTGCATTTTATCATCTTATTCAGAAATTCTACACTGAGGGTTGGTAATAATCCATAGCTATTTATAACCTCGCATATTCACAAATTAAGATTAGAATCCCGCTTCAAACCGGAGGGGGCAAGGAATTTTAATTTGTGCCCATTTTACCTCTTTTATGTATGGGAGACCACTACCAGTCAAAACATGGATTTCTCAACACATGAATCTAATATTAGGACAGGCAAAGTTGAATTGCCTGTCTCCAGACACTTCATTGAAACAGAATATCTAGATTTCAAGTTAAAATACATGGTTATTAATAAAGTTAAGGCGTAGAAATCGAGAATTGGCATTAAGGAAAAAGAAGGTAAAATGGATACATGGTTTGAATTAGGATTACAATCTTTATTTGTTTATATAAGAGACTATAAATAGATGTGGATACTTACAAACCTTTATGTTTTCACGTGATCACACGTGTATATGAACCTTTAGTGTAGCATTTTTTTTAAATCGGATGATAAAATGCAAGAATTAAATGTGTTGTAATATGAGATCTGTGATCGTTTTATACCTGTTTCAGGAACTCATGATTGAGAATTTCCTGTCTGATACTTATATATAACAATCTATATATGATCTATATATCGTTCTTTCACTGCAACAGACGGTGGCCTGATGGGATTTTTCAACAAAAATACATTTTGGTTACGCCAAAAGATGAATGAACTTATCCAGATTGCTCGTTTGTAAAGAGGAAGGGTTTGATTACAAATCCACATTTGATCTTCAATACAGCAACTCTTAATCTGGCCATACACGTTAGAAGTTCATTCTGACAAACTGGGGTTCTTACCTGCCAGGTTCCCACAATGTTAACTGACTGAAATACATTGGGATTGGGAAATCCTGTTTGGGGAATGTCACAATTAAGTTACTAGTTATGGATACCTTTACAGTTTCCTATTTCATTGGATTTGCAGATTTGTGTGTGATAGACCTTCCTTAATTCCATTGGTAATTAACATGAAAAGGGATTTTTTGTTTGGAGCAAGGAGCTTGATTTTAAAGGACAACTAAAGCCACAGAACAACACTGAACCACAAGGCAGAACACCTTGATATAAAACCAGTAATCTGTCTCTTACCTCTCATTTTGATACAGGTGCTGGTAAATTTACCTAAATAACATATGGTTTGTGCTTTACTTCACAGCATTCTATATCACACAGTTTGGTCAACGACCATTATGTTCTGCACATGCTCAGTCCTTTGCTATGGCAGAAACTTGCTACAGTCGGTCACACCCATTAATCATTTCTAGCCAATCCTTTTACAGGACAGATAAAGCAAGGAAGCTTGGTTTGGTCTGACATACACACAGTTACTTCATCCAGTTCTTAACAGGCGTACATTTACTTTAATACAATTTACTGAAGTGGCATTTTATAGCTTATTGGCGTTTTTAGGGGGGTTCTTTTCAGATTCTGGAGTATTAAAAAAAATGGGTTCAGTTCTCCTTTAACAATTAACACATTTTTATTACTCTAAATATTGTGTTTTCTTACAGAACCAACACAGATTTATAGGTTTTTACGTACAAGAAATCTCATCGCTGTAAGTAACTGCTTCTAATGTTTTGTCATTTTCTTCCTTTGTCCATAGCTATTCCTTAATAATCCAGATTTTCTTTTTTTTTTTTTTTTTCTAGCCAATCTTTTTGCACAGAACTCTTACATACATGTCACACAGGAATTCCAGATCGAATGCAAAAAGGTAACTGTTCAAAATAATCACCTACATTAGTCAATAGGGACATCTCCCCCTTCTAAATAAAATCTGTATATAGCTTACATCAATTGAATGAAAAATGGAGGGCTATATCAAACATTACAAATTCTCCTATCAGGAGGGATAACTCTATATATCAATTTAGGTAAAGACTTTCTCCATCCTTTAGTATTGTATTATGGTAAAGTGTTGTTAATGTTAAATGTTAATAAATCTGCAATAGATAGATGGCAGTAATCTATATTTAAACAGCAACTGGTTTCTTAACATGCGAGTGATGTTCCTGATTTCCCAGCATTCCAGACTTGTCCACTATTTTAGTCACTGACTTGTTGCATCACACATGCCCAGTCCTGTAGGAGCCTATTAAAGCAGGTCACTGCCTGTTAGAAGTCGCTAGCCAATCATATTACAGTCCAGTACAGGAAGGACAGTTTGGAAGCATGTGACTGATGTGAGGTTGTACTGGAAGGCAAGAAATGGTGGTGCTGACCGTTCCCTAAACCAAGTAAATGCTACATTATGCTGATAACAGATTTTTACTTGTTCTTATGTCGATGTTTAACAGATTATGGTGATGTATCAATTTTAGGTTTAGTTCTTCTTTAAACGTTTGTCTTACAATTTAAATATATATATTAAGTAGCATGTGAAGTGGCATTATAGAGGATGAAAATAAATCCTAATGGAAGGCAGTGTAACACCCGATACTGCAAGAGAACCTTGTGTTCAGTTGTCAGGAGTCTTCTCTGTTTCATAGGCGAATGTACAATCTCACATTTTCATTGTCCCACATGTTTGGAATATAGATCTTAGTCTGAGTTCAGTATCCTGTCTTCCATTAGAGAGTCTGTATAGAGTTTTAGAAATCACTGGTACTCATACTATTCTTTTTAATTTCATAACGTCCAGCACTGGATGTTACAACGTAGAGTAGGAAAGTAGCAGGTGTCATGCATTGCATGTGACATACATTTACTGGTCTCTAGAAGCAGCAGGTCTCCTGTAGATATATTTATATTTTACATCGTTTTTCATGTAGTAGCAAGATCCAATAAAAGTAAATGCATCAGATGTCTGTGCAACTGCCTGGCACAATCGTTTTTCGATTGACATTTGTTAGGGAATTAATTAGAGCCACACCAGTCGATAGAGATTTATTGCATATGCATATAAACACATGTGCTGGTCACTCAACAGGATAGTGAGTAACAAACATAACTTTTACAGACCCCTTTCTTTTACACAAACTTGACCATACATCACAAGCCCATATCCTATAGAAAAGGACTTAGCAGCCCCTTTTACGTTAGACATGTAACCTTATATGGCCATTTGTTACCTTACACAACTTTAACAAGAAACATATGTTATCCACTTGACTAGAGATTCCAGAGGTCCATGTTACATATACATTCCATATTCATGCCACGTCTACACAGTCATTGCATAATGTATAAGTCAATACAGTTCTATACAATTATATCATTGATATTTATTTCCTTATCGGGTTCAATTTGTAAATGAATGGGCCAGAGCGGAAAACATTGTGTCAACATCGGAAGGTAAAAATCGCTGGTTATTCCTGCCCTTGTTGGACATTTAATAGATAAGCGGTTCAAAGTCTAATCAATCAAACCTTTTCTAAGTGTGTGTCCAGCATTGCTAACCAAGCCTAATGCTGGCCATACAGTGATTAGACATTAAATAGGTTCAATGTTAGATCATCGATTCTATGAAATGAATATAGACAAACTTGAAACTGCAAATGGTTTAACTTTCCAACATTCCCCATCTGGCCCATTCATTTTGCAATTGGAAGTCATTTGGAAAAAAGTTCGGGAAGAGCGTGGGAAGATCTGATGGTGTTAAAGTCCCATACAGTAATGCTTACCTGCAGACGTTCCAGAGTACCCCCTGGCCCTGTAACTTAATGTCCATCATTACAGGTGTAAGAAGTTATCAGGCTGGGGAATGTCGCAGGTAATTAACTCTCTGGTCTTGGACATTTAAAGCCGATTCGACGTTCCTCTCTTGGAACATGGAATCTTATTTCAAATGTAACTAGCGTGTGGCCAGTGTAGGGTATTATCTTCTGGACAATTAGGGTAAGAAGACTTTTCTGTCTAGCTTTGTTTTATTCATTTTTTCATTAATTTTTCTAGGAAAACCTTTAAAGTTAACGATCTATTGCTGAAAGTAGAAAAAATGAAAGGAGATCAAGAGTCCAACAGGTAATTGATGCTTAAAGGAGAAATCTCATCTTGATGATCTCAGCCATGTCCCTTGTCTCCCCCGATTTGCTATTTTGGTTTAGGAACCATTAATGCATTATTTCATATGAACCATAGTTGTTGGTGATGTTAACCTTATTTTAATCTTAATCGCTAATCAGTCTGAAAGTGCTGCCAGTAGCATAAGATCGAGAGGAGGAGGAGCAGCAGTTGTAATGATATTTATTGTCTGGTGACCTATAGTAGATGTTCTAGCAGGTCGGCTCCTACTTCAATGGTTAATAAGCCTGGTTTGAAGTTTTTGTTCCATTAACTTTACTACATAGTTTTGTCGACATTTGTGGCCAAATTTAGCATCAAGCCTGAGCACCTATTTCCTCCTGGTGGGGTTGTTACTGTATTCTACAACTCAATAAAGCTGGTGTTTTTTTAACTTTTTTTTTCCCGTTGAAATGGGCACTTGTGGTAGTTACTTTGGGGGATTATGGTCTAGTACGGTTTAATTACATAGCAATTTATTGGTGCAGATAACTGGTATATTGTACCATTTACCAGGCCTAAGTCTCCAATAGACAGCAAATATTCTCCTTTAAA
Source organism: Hymenochirus boettgeri (assembly GCA_019447015.1). NCBI lineage: Eukaryota > Metazoa > Chordata > Amphibia > Anura > Pipidae > Hymenochirus > Hymenochirus boettgeri. Next base: position 3,293,761 of record CM033476.1, on the reverse strand, counting down.
TTTCTAAACTTGGCTTCATGTGGCATATTGGGTAAATTCTTCAATGAGTCTAACAGGAGCAGACAGGAAAGCTTTTTAAACTTACCCATGATCAAGCTCCTCCTTTGACCCCTCCCAACTGCATCCGTGCTGTACTGTATGCGCATAGTATAGTATAGCGAGGATGCAGAGGAGGAATGCGGTTGTGAGTAAGTTTAAAATAAATATTGGGCACATGTCTGTCTCTCCATCGACCAACAACCATCGGAAAAAAACTTTATATAATGCGCCAGGCTTATCGAACTTACATTGGATATCTACAGTGCACCCAAAGTGCCAAGGAATCTCCGGATTTCTGGCACCTCATCTGGAATTGCCCGTTTATCTCACATTTTTGGGCTAAAGTCACTAAATTCCTTATATCTTTACTCCCTTGGCCAGTACCTAAGACTATGTAATGGCATCAACATCTTGGAATTAGAGGACACTTACAGATTAACTTTTCTCCATGTAATAATATTTATGGCCTAGAAGGCTGCGGTCCTAAAATGGATGGCCCCAGATTCCCCACGCTAGACATCCGATCTTGGGAGAACCTTTGGATTCAAGCTCAGAGTACATCAGAATTAATAACTTGTATCAAAGCAACTGCTTGCCCATTGACTGTGCTGCTGTTGTTTGGACACTTTGTATGTGTCTAATTTGAACTTCGTAACAAGTCCTCCCAATCCGCATAGTGTTTGAACCCAACTGCACATAGTACGTAGGTTTTAAACTGGCCTTTTTATAGGATACATTGTGGTTTATAGATGTGATGGAATGTGTTAGATTGTGAACCAGTTTATATCTTTGTACATAAAGAATATTGCAAATCTAAAGTAAAAGGTGACTAAGCTTTTCAATGTGGGATCTGAGGGGCATTAGAGCCCAGGTCTGGTGAATGTGCCCACAGCACCCACTGATAAGCGAGCGTTCACTACTATAGTATGATTGGTGGTGTTGGGAGTATTACGCAATTGAAGTTTAAAAGTTTCACTGGTGGTTCCTGAAGAACAGGAGGAGACTCCTGATTTTCTAATGTCAAAAAGGGGTATTTTAATTTGTGTGAACATATTGCTTTGCAGAAATAAGTTTTATATATTTTTTTATAGTGTATCAGCCCACTTGCAGCTCACATTTACTGGCTTCTTCCATAAAAATGGTAAGTAGCTCCTGTCTTTGTTCATGTCTATACCATCAAGTACTCAAATGAAACCGAAAGTCATTGGTGATCTTTATATTCTCAGATAAGCCATCGCAAAACTCTGAAAATGAACAAAATTCAGTAACGCTGGAAGTACTGTTAGTTAAGGTTTGTCACAAGAAAAGGAAGGTAAGCCCATTGATTTACCCCAATAAATTGCTATTCTGCTTTCACAATGTTGAGCCTGTATACAATGTTTAGTAACCTTCTTTGGGGTCATTGTGAAGGTTACTTAAAGGGTGACAGTGGTCTTCAATCAAATGAGGGTTTAATTGAAAGCCTTCATTTTACCTTTAAATGAGCTCTGAATCCAATTTCGAGGTGAAACTTGTGGCAAATTTATAAAGCTAAAGTTACAGAAAAATATCTTCCTGAACACTTCCTGCTTTTAGCAGCTTGAATACGTGAGACAAACCTTGAAAGTCCTAAACCCCCTCAACTATCAATTCTTTTTATAGCTATTTTTAAGTCTGCAAGTGTTATGTGCTTCTCACTGTCTGTGTAAACTTTGATGTCCAGACATTAGGAACTCTCCTTCCAAAGTTACTGCATGTTTGCACACTCTTGTTAGATTTGATTTTTGAGCTATCCAATGTCTTAATTGTGTTTTATAGTGTATGGCAGATTCCATTGGAAGCCGTCTTTCATTGGCTATAAACATGCCTACACAATACAAAACAATAACATTTGTAAAGCGCTTTTCTCCTAAAGGACTCAAAGCACTTTTTTTTAAGTTCTTCCTACACTTTTAGTATGGCAAATACATCCAGGTTAGCAGCATCTGCTATTGTCTCTAAACTAAATAGGGGTCTATGGACGTTTTTGCTAGTGGCCAAGCAATTTTACTACCAATGGCTGTAGTGTCTGCCCGTTTTTCTCTACATATTGCCAATAATTGTGCACTTCAGTGAGCATAGTGGGCCCTGGGTACAGGGAGGAGCAGAAAGTACAATCGATGTCAGGAAGTGTTTATTTTTTTTTCAACAATATAAATGCACCAAATGCAGTTAAAAATGTGATCCAGGGCTCATTAAAGGAAAGGCTGTAGGCTTTTATTCAGATCTTACTTGTTTGGAAACCACATTTCCCCTTTTAAGGAAGATTCTAGTCGGGGAGTGAGGAAAGAAGTCTTTAACACGTTGTTTTTAAACACACATGCGATCACGGGTCCCGACATCAGCAAGACATCAGTGCGAGCCACTGTGCTGCCAAGGATGCTGAGTGTCCCTCTGTCTGCTATTGTAAGAATTCTCTGTAATGCTGTTAAACTGGGTTTGCCCTCTCTGAACTGCGGCTAGTTTTATAATGAAAACATCACAGCAGGAGAGATTAAAGGGCATCGATAGTGAAAAAAAACACATTGCCCCTTTGCAAAGTTAAATTCATGTACTCTGTGCTGCCTTAATCCTTTCTCTGTCAGGGACTCTGTTTAACCATGGTGTCAGATCTCTGTGCAGCACTTCCCCCTCCCCTCTTGTTACCTCCTCCATGTCTCAACTCCAGTTAACCGACAAGCTTATGTGCAGTAGGAGTTAAAAGTTCAACATCCTGAGAAACACACCCACGCACAGTGGCCAATAGAAAGCAAGCTGTCCTGGAGACACGGAAGAAGGAGATCAGTACAGTTTACGATCTCTCACTTTGTGACCCATTATCAATCAGTGAAAGCTATTAAGAAGGGGGGTCAAGTGCAGCCTTATATCTACCATCAAAGCTACCTCTCTCCCCCTGCTAATGCTGTTATCTCTATGTTAATTACAGAGCAGGGAGGGGGGATCACGTCACAGGGATTTGATTGACAGTCCAAGTAGGAGTAGAGGAATGCAATCACATATTCTTCTAACTGGTGTATCTCAGGACAGAGAGGGAATCTGAACAAAGTGAAGACAGTCTGGGGGATGTGGGGAATTATAGAACACAGAAAAAAAGTAAATTTTCCCGCTATAGATGGCCTTTAAAGTAATGTTTCCCATGAACACAGAATTGTTTGAAAAGTGATACAATGTTTACTAGTGACTATTTTATCTTTTTGGAAGTCTTTGATTTTACAATTTTTGTGTTTTGTTCTGTGTTTAGGATGTGAGCTGTCCGGTACGTCAGGTTCCTACAGGTAAAAAGCAGGTTCCTCTTAATCCAGAGCTTAACCCTTCAAAAGCGGTCAATTTTCCATCACTAGCTGTTTCCAGCAATGAATTTGAACCAAGTAACAGCCATATGGTCAAATCCTACTCTCTGCTATTCAGAGTAACCCGACAAGGAAGAAGAGATTTCAATGGATTAACAAATGGAGAAACTAATGAAAACATAGGTATGCTGGGTAGTCAATGGGAGAGAGATGGATGGTTTATATATTTCATAGGTATGCTGGGTAGATGGGTGGAGATGGGGGGAGAGAGAGGGATTGTTTATATATTTCATAGGTATGCTGGGTAGTCAATGGGAGAGAGATGGATTGTTTATATATTTCATAGGTATGCTGGGTAGTCAATGGGAGAGAGATGGATTGTTTATATATTTCATAGGTATGCTGGGTAGTCAATGGGAGAGAGATGGTTGTTTTATAATTTCATAGGTATGCTGGGTAGTCAATGAGAGAGATGGATTGTTTATATTTCATAGGTATGCTGGGTAGTCAATGGAGAGAGATGGATTGTTTATATATTTCATAGGTATGCTGGGTAGTCAATGGGAGAGAGATGGATTGTTTATATATTTCATAGGTATGCTGGTAGTCAATGGGAGAGAGATGGATGGTTTATATATTTCATAGGTATGCTGGGTAGTCAATGGGAGAGAGATGGATTGGTTTATATATTTCTAGGTATGCGGGGTAGCAATGAGAGAGATGGATGTTTATATATTTCATAGGTATGCTGGGTAGTCAATGAGAGAGATGAATTGTTTATATATTCATAGGTTGCTGGGTAGTCAATGAGAGAGAGGGATTGTTATATATTTCATAGTATGCTGGGTAGTCAATGGCAGAGAATGGATTGTTTATATTTTCATAGGTATGCTGGTGTGTAGTCAATGGAGAGAGATGGATTGTTTATATATTTCATAGTATGCTGGGTAGCCATGGAGAGAGATGGATTGTTTTATATATTTCATAGGTATGCTGGGTAGCCAATGGAGAGATGGTGTTGTTATATATTTTCAAGGTATGCTGGGTAGTCAATGGCAGAGAGATGATTGTTTATATTTTCATAGGTATGCTGGGTAGCCATGGGAGAGAGATGGATATTGAATACTGTGATCTTTTGTTACGGTTACTTTAAGATTACATCATTACGGTTTATTTTGGGTATTGGCATTGCAGTGTTTTTTGGGTTTTTTGTTCTGACTGTGGGCAGTGTGGTAAGTAAGTAAAAATGTGTATGCATGTTTTAAAGGGCATGTCCACCCCAAAAATAAAATTGAACCCACTACTGGCCCACAGTGTTAAAAAAAAAAAATCTTAACCATACCTCTCTGCTCCTATGGATCGCCTGAAATGTCTGTAAAAAAGTCCCGAAAGTGAAGGACACAGGAGCCTGTCTGTGAGTTGTAAAGGTTTCCGCCTTTTACCTTTCCTCCGAGAGGTTCTGGCTTGCCCACTGGAGCCCTTGTTTTATAAATTGGATTATACGTATGTTAAATCCCAAGGAGTTTTGCAGACTATACACATGCACAAGCAGGCAACTCTTGTGTTTAAGGCTTTATCTTGGATCTGTTGTGTAATGAGTAGAGCTTGTGTTGGATGAACTGGGCTACAGTTTGTTGTGGGTGGAGTTAGAACATAGGGGGCATGTCAACTGTCAATCATAGTACACCTGTGAAGGGGTGTAGTTTGTCCAGCCCTGGGTTATATTGTAATTCTCTTTGATTTAGATGTCTCTGAAGAACCACCAGCAAGAAGAAAACGAATTTGTCCAACAGAGATGAAGGGGAGAAACGTTTGTGGCTCAGATGACCGTGTTCGATAAAAATAGGTCTGTGAAAGTTCTTTTGCCAAACTTTTCTCTGTATTTCTAACTTCCCCTGCCAACATGAATTGGTGAATGAGGCTTTTTCATGGGACGTTCCATGTAAACTACTTTCAAGATAAAAAAGGAAGTAAAGATCGTTAGTCGTCTGCTGGGTTGATTCAGTTGCTCAGTAGAAATCTGAGCATGTTTGATCCTCCCAACAGCCAATCAGTAGAAATCTGAGCATGTTCAATCCTCCAACAGCCTCAGTAAAATCTGAGCATGTTTGATCCCCCAACACCAATCAGTAGAATCTGAGCATGTTCGTTCCTCCCAACGCCAATCAGTAGAGTCTGGCATGTTTGATCCTCCCAACAGCCAATCAGTAGAGATCTGAGCATGTTTGATCCTCCCACACGCCATCAGTAGAGATCGAGCATGTTTGATCTCTCCACAGCAATCAGTAAGATCTGAGCATGTTTGTCCTCCCAACAGCCAATCATTAGAGATATCTGAGCATGTTTGATCCTCCCAACAGCCAATCAGTAGAGATCGAGATGTTTGATCCTCCCAACAGCAATCGTGAGATCTGAGCATGTTTGATCCTCCCAACAGCCAATCAGTAAAATCTAGCATGTTCGATCCTCCCAACAGCCAATCGGTAAGATCTGAGCATGTTCAATCCTCCCAACAGCCAATCAGTAGAAATTACTGTTAGGAACATTCCAAGAAGTGGTGTGCATGTGGAAGAATGTACAGGTGCAGAACATGAAATGGCATGTCACTGCTGGCAACAGTAGGGCTATAAAATGAATGTAGCCAATATGTAGAATACATAGGTAGTGTAATCATTGTATAATTATTTCATTTCTTAGGCGTCTCAGTTACTGGATGGAGAATATGAGTTGCTATGCAGGAAATGGATGAGTGTCCATAAGCAAGAAAAGGGCAACTGGGAAACCATTCTAGATGGAAAGGTGAGTTTGAAATGTATTGAACTATTCATGTTATACTAATAGGATTGCCTTAGTACCTCCCTATTGACATAAACAAGAAGGGTTCAGAGTGTCCCAGCCAGCAATCAATGAAAATCTCTATGGAACTGAATGCTTATTTTAAGTCAATGTCCCAGAGGGATTGAACCAGCTCGGGTTTCTAGCACACTTAATGGCTTATTTAATGAGAGGTGCAAAATGATTGTTAATTTACAGCAACCAACCAATCTGTCTCTTTCAAACTGTAGTAGGATCAGTAAAAAGGTAACATCCGATTGGCTGCAGTAAACTGTACATCTATAAATACACCTGTTAGTTTCTAACGTCCCTTTTTATTCCTTCACTCCTAACACTTGTTGCAGTTGGTGTTCCTGCTGGCACCTAGTATGTTGTGACTTTGCATGTCTCTGGTTAGGAATTGTATTCCTGTGATGTAACAGTTTAAAGGTCACTTATCACACAACAATTTGTAAAATGGTGGTACTCACATTTTCTGTGCTTGCATTGTCATTAAATTATTGTTACTAGGGAGTTCTTCTAATCCCCCACCTCCTAGGGTTAGGACCCACTATGTGCCTTGTGTTTGCAAATCTCAATGTATTTTAAGTATAATGGAAATCGCAAGAATCGGTTTCTACTAATTTTGTTCTGAATCTAATGAAATATTTCCTGTAATTTTCCAAAAATGAACAGAAACGCAAAGGACTGGAACGCGGAAAAATGCATTGTCCTAAATGTACTGCAAATAGTGGGACCTAGCCCTCCTTGTAGTGTCTGTGATCCTAATAATTTCTGCACAGCCTCACCATGGACACTGCTCTGCTTACACATCTCCCCCTCCGCTCCACCTTTTCTCTGCTGGTTCTCTCTTTAATTTTGCAGAAAGTGTGCGGGCAGCCAAAGATTTAGTAAGAGGTCAGGGATGGGGACATATTATATATCTGCTTCTGGTTGACAGGTCTTTCCCTGTAAATTCTATGATTTCAGATGATGGTTTCTGGGTTTTACAGCCCGATTTAAATAATAGTGAGATCTTGGTGGAATCAATACGTATAGATACCCTTGAATTAACATCTACTTGGCTGCTTGACAAGCCAAGAAAAAACAAAATACATTTCAGCTGCCTTTCAACTATCTTGTTACAATAAACGCTTCTGCTGTAATAATCTGCACGGAGGACAGCTAGACCAAAGGATGTATGTGTTTGAATTGCAAGATGGGTAATTACCCTTTCCCGGTGCTGGCTGATAATAAATACTTTTCATGGTCAGGTTAGGGTTAGACTGCTTGTTATGTCACTGAACATATGTGAGTATTTGTGACCTCTAGTGACTAAATCTTATTTGCAGAGGCTGCCGCCATTTGAAACCTTCTCTCAGGACCTACACTCCAGTTTACACTGCGTGACAAGTGATACCGCGGATAAATCTACAGCCCCCGATTGCCAAGCCTCTGCCACCCCGGAACTCTGAGTCTCTCCCTCCAGACTATAAACCAATCGTCAAACCAACACAGGCAATGTAAGGGGCAATCCACGGAGCGGCCTCTCTAATCTTATACAAGAATCCTGGTGAGACATTCACATGATCTTTTTTCTGACGGATCCAGGTGTTGCTGCTAGAGAAACACTTTTGCTGGTTGTGACTGTCGGGACGGCTTAGAAACTTCCCAGAAAGGCAGCCGGCACTTCCATGTGAGAGATACGGAAGTTAATGGTGGTGGGGATCTGATTTAGATCTTTTAGTGCTTGCCCCCCGTTTTTCACCTCAAGGAAGAAAGTAATGTTTGATTATTTCAGGACTTTTCTTTCATTGCTAAGCCAAGGAATCTTTGCACCTAAGGGTCCAATGCCACATCTGTTAATATTATACCAGTTTTCCAGTCTTAACTGCCGTACATTAAGGACATTAATATTCTTTTCCCTATGCCACACAAGGGTAACTTGTGTACCCACCTCATAGGAAAAACCCTTGGTGTACCTTGAACTACAAAACGCCGGCCCCTTTTAACTGCCTGCAGCCACAATCATGGTGTAAAGATCCAGAATGTACAAAGAATCTTCCAGTTATACTGCAATGCCTGACTCTGTCTCCCCATTACTCAGCTTCCAGTTAGCTCAGGCTGACTCTGTCCCTGCCCCTTACTCAGTCTTCCAGTTATACTGCAGGCTGACGTCGTCCTGCCCCATTACTCGTCTTTCCAGTTATACTGCATGCTGACGTCTGTCCTGCCCCCATGTACTCAGTGCTTCAGTTATACTGCATGGCTGACGTTCTGTCTGCCCCTTACTCAGTCTTCCAGTTATACTGCAGGATGACGTCTGTCTCGCCCATTACTCATCTTCCAGTTATACGGCATGCTGACGTCTGTCTGCCATTACTCAGTCTTCCTTTATACTGCATGCTGACGTCGTCCTGCCCCTTACGTCATTACCATTCCAGTTATATGCAGAGTACGTCTGTCTGCCCATTGACTCAGTCCTTCCAGTTCATAACGAGGCTGACGTCGGTCTGCCCATTACTTCGAGTCTTTTCAGTTATACTGCAGCTGACGTCTGTCTGCCCCATTACTATTCTCCAGTGTATACTGCAGGCTGAACTTTGTCTGCCATTCAGTCCCAGTAACCACTACTTCTCGTCTGCCCATCTAGTCTTCCAGTTATACTGCAGGACGACGTCTGCTGCCCCCCATTACTCAGCCTTCCATTTATTACGCAGTGCTGACTCTGTCTGCCCCATTATCAGTCTCCAGTTATACTGCATGACTGACGTCTGTCCTGGCCCCCTTACTCGTCTTCCCAGTTATACTCAGCATTCTGACGTCTGTCTGCCCCATTACTTCGGTCTTCCAGTTATACTCAAGCGGACGTCTGTCTGCCCCATTACTCAATCTTCCATTTAATACTGCAGGTCTGACGTCGGTCTCCCCATTACTCCTTCTCCATTTATCCGCACGGCGACGTCTGTCTGCCCCATTACTCAGTCTTCCCAGTTATACGCAGCTGACGTCTGTCCTGCCCATTCTCAGTCTTCAGTTATACAGCATGCGACGTCTGTCTGCCCCATTCTCAGTCTTCCGTTATACGCATGCTGACGTCTGTCTGCCCCATTACTCAGTCTTTTCCAGTTATACTCTGCAGGCTGACGTCTGTTGCCTGCCCCATTCCATCTTCCAGTTAACAGCAGCTGACGTCTGTCTGCCCCATTACTCAGTCTTCCAGTTATACTGCTGCGCTGACGTCTGTCTGGCCCCATGCACTCAGTCTTCCCATTAATACTGCAGGGCTGACGTCTGTCTGCCCCATTACTCAGTCTTCCAGTTATCTGCAGGCTGACGTCTGCTGCCCCATTACTCAGTCTTCCACGTTATACGCATGCTGACGTCTGTCCTGCCCCATAACTCATCTCTCCAGTTATAACGCAGTGCTGAACGTCTGGTCTTGCCCCATTACTCAGTCTTCTCCTTATACACTGCATGGCTGACGTCTGTACTGCCCCATTTACTTCAGTCTTCCGTTTATACTGCAGGCTGACTCTGTCTGCCCATTACTCAGTCTCCAGACATGCATGCTGCTCTGCCCCATGCTGTTTAGTCTCAGTTACTGCAGGCTGAACCGTCTGTCTGCCCATTACTCAGTCTTTAACCATTCTCACTGGGTCATTGACGTCTGTCTGCCCCTTACTCAGTCTTCCATTATACTGCAGGCTGATAGTCCTGTCTGCCCCATTACTACAGTCTTCCACATTCACTACTCGCTGCCATACTCGCAGATACGTGTACGTCTGTCTGCCCATTACTCAGTCTTCCAGTTATAACTGCAGGCTGACTCTGCTGCCCCTTCTCACTCATTCTTCCATTTTAGACTGCAGGCGACGTCTGTCTGCCCCATGTAACTCAGTCTTTCCAGTTATGAACCAGCTGCTGACGTCTGTCTGCCCCATTATCAGTCTTTCAGTATACTGCGCTAGTCTGTCTGCCCATTACTCACGTCCTTCCAGTTAACTGCAGTGCTGGACGTCTTTCTGCCCCATTACTCAGTCTTCAGTTTAACTGCAGTGCTGACGTCTGTCTGCCCTCCATTACTCCATTCTTCCAGTTATACTGCACAGCTAACGTCTGTCTGCCCCATTAACTCATGTCTTCCGTTATAACTGCAGGTCTACGTCCCTGTCTGCCCCATTACTCAGTCTTCCAGTTTATACCTGCAGGCTGACGCTGTCGTTCCCCACTTACTCAGTCCTTCCAGTTATACTGCAGCTGACGTCTGTCTGCCCGTTACTCAGCTCTTCCATTTATAACTGCCGGCTGACGTCTGGTCTGCCCCCTTACTCATCGTCTTCAGTTTACTGCAGCGACGTCTGTCTGCCCCATTCTCCATCTTCCAGTTATACTTGACGCCCCCATGCTCATTTATAGACTGTGCTGCGTCTGCGCCCCATTACTCAGTCTTCCATTATACGCTGGCTCTCCTGCGCAAGCTAGTCTCCCAGTGACTGCTTGCCACGTCTTCCTTTGATCTCGCTTCTGCTATACCTTCATTCATACGTCTGTCTGTCCTTTAGTCTGTGCCAGTTAACTGCAATCTAGTCGGTCTGCCCAATTTTCTTCTCAAGTCTTTCATTATCTGCATCTTAAGTTCTGTTGTCCTGGACCAGTACTTCCTTTAACTGGCTGCATGACGCTTCTTTTTTTCCTACCATAAACTCACGTCCTTAGTTAATATGTGGGTCCTGGCCCTTTCACTCAGATTCTCCAGTTATACTCTTGAGTTCCTTTTAGCCCCTGTCTCGAGTCCTTGCCGCATTATCACTGGCAACTGCCGTTCTGGCCATCTGAGCAGTCGTTGCAGTATCACCAGCAGCGAGCAGTCAGCCCCATACGCGTCTGTCCAGTTAACGGCACTCTGGTCCTCACATTAATAGTTCGTTAACTTAATGCTACGTTGTCTGCCCATTATGTACTTCATATACGTGAGACAATTCTTATGTCGATTGCAACCCACTTACTCAGTCTGATCCAGACAATGCGAACTCTTCCCAGAGTCTTCCTGTGCAGCTCTTCTGTCAGCCCCCTTATACAGAACCTCAGTACTTAGTTAATTCAGTCTAGTATCAAAGGTCACCCCAGTAAGACTGGCCAGACTCCTTTTTCCCCTCTAAGCTTACTGTGCGTGTCAGATGGGTCTTCTCTCTGTGAGATTCGGTGATGTCTTCCTCTCACAAATTTGTAACTGCTCCTCTGTTTTGTCCTTGAGAACTCACTTGTAGTGTTACAAACACTTACCTTTTTTCCTCTAACCTCCTTACAGGTTCAATTGCGGACCCGTGCTTGTCTTCAAGCTCCGCAGAGACTTCTCGAAGGTTTTCGTCTTGAGTTCCTTTCCTGCTGTCGTACCGTTGGCCTCTTCTATATCAACTAGCAAGGGACCAATACGAAATTGACTGGGAGCTCAGGAGTTCTTTCATGCTAGCAAATCATCCCCACCATACGAAAAAAGGTACCCCAGCGCCGTCAACGCAATTCCATACATGAAATTAAGTTTTTACAAACACAATATTGAGACAATTTTTCTGCTGCCTTATCCAGACTGTTAACCTGCTGCGCTCTCTCTACACATGCCTTGTAATGGATAACAGGTATCTCGTCCAAGGCTACAGATGTGCGCAGACCTATACCTTTCTAAAAGGTGTGTGTATTTTACAATTGCCAGAATGTGACTGATTTACAACTCCAAAACTGTTAGAAACTTATACCACTTTCTCTGGCAATTTCGATGTCCATTGTAGTGTTTACAATTCCTTGGACCTTCTGAGGTCTCTTTCCCGGTGACGATCGTCTCCTACGTACATCCATAGCATAGCGATTTCAATAACCCGTCGCCAGAACTGGCAATAAGTGTTGTTATCGTACGCGGGATGGATACCTTCATCTGTTGTCTCATTAGAAACAGTAGTTTCGTACCCTCACTCTGTCTTTCAGGTGATCAATACAAAAAAAGTGTTTCGAAGTATCCAGCACACCTGGCATTTTAAAAACAAGCGAGACTACTCCGTCGTCGGCTCTCTATAGCATGTGATGCTATCCTGCAACGTGTGCTCCATAAAAGGGTTAAATGTTTTACAAATAAGGCATTTCGACGTTACGACTTCCTGGTATCTTCAAGGATGATGAATCCATATACGTTCCATAGCGTTACATTATATGTCTTATTTCAGCTGAAGGAACGTTCTGCTCCGATATACACCAAAATAGAGTCATACCCTCGCAGAAATCGATTTCAGTACTTGAAATGAAGGATTCTTATTCATAAATGATTTTTCCTATTGGTATCAAGGTAACACTTAATTAAGAGTGACTTGCAGATAATACACACCCTACAAACGCACATGCAACTGGATACATCACACTATGTCAACTGGATTAATCAACACTATGCACTGATAATCACACTATGCATGGATAATCACACTATGCATGGAACATGCGGAAATCACACTATGCACTGGATAATCAACTATGCCACTGATATATCACACTAGCACCTGATAATCCACTATGTGCACGATAATCACACTATGCACTGGATAATCACACCTAGCATGGATAATTCACAGGCCTAGTGGCTAAAAAAAGAATGGCTGGCAGGGTAATTCTGTTAATATCAGGTGGTGATTAATCTGCCAATAATGGCCATGTTCCCTGAATACCAACACTTTAGTGCTAATGCCTTTAAATAAATCCTCTGAATCACGGTTATAATTAATCTCTGACCTTAATCCTCACCAAATAAAAAAGATGAACGCCCCACAACACAGCTGCAAAAAGCAATAGGTCTTATCGACAGTGGATTATTATTCGTATTTGTACCTGTTACTGTTTTATAATGCCTGTGTTGCCGCATTGTTCAGTCTAATACTACGCCTTTCCATCCACTCCTCATTTCCTGTACATAATAACACACCAGACAAAAACAGACTGAAGGCCGACCTAGTGACCCTGCACTGCCCCTGGTGTACACTGCACTGTCGCAAGCTCTATAGTTACACTCCAAACACCTCAGCTTTGTATAGCCGATTCATCTTCAATTATGTTGGTAAGTATCAATTCTCCTTCTGCAACTCAATGATGTCATGGGGGTTTTTGGAGACAGGACAATGTACTAATAGTGTGTGTGTCCACACCCCCGTTAATGGGAGGTCCTATGCCTTTAACTAAAAGCACTGGATGGGCCTCGTCCCTCATTTTAAATATCAAAGGGCTTGGGTAAGTGAGAGCGCCGTTATATGGACCATGTGTGTAGAATGAGAAATGTGCAAACGTTTGGCTAATGGGAATTGAAGTATAAAGGTTAGAAGTTAGGAACCTTCCAGACTGGGGTTCCTTGACGGGTTTTTCATTCATGTGATCCCGGAATGTATTACTAAAACCCCTTGTTTATGTTTGCCAGTGTGCAGATAATCTGAATATTGGAATGGGGCCAGGAAATGTGCATTGAAATTATCTTTTTCTATGTTTATAAAGTAGGCCATGTGCCAATAATATGATATTGTATGGGGCCCAGAATTGCATTGGATTATCTTTTCTATGTTTAGAATTGATGCCAGTGTGCAGATATGATATTGTTGGGGCCCAGGAATGTGCAGTTGATTATCTTTTCTATGTTTATGGGAATGTACTGCCAGTGTGCAGAGATATGATTTGTATGGGGCCCAGGAATAGGCATTGATATCTTTTTATGTGTAGTAATGTATGACCAGTGGCAGATAATATGATTGTATGGGGCCCAGGATGTGCATTGATTATCTTTTCTTGTTTTATAATGGATGCCAGTGTGCGCAGATAATTGATAATGTATGGGGCCCATGATGTGCATTGATTATCTGTTCTATGGTTTATAATGTTATGCCAGTGTGGCAGATAATGATATTGTAATGGGGCCTAGGAATTGCATTGATTATCTTTTATATTTTATAGTATGCGCAGGTGCAGATATAATGATATTGTATGGGGCCCAGAATGTGCATTGATTATCTTTTCTTTTCTATGTTTATACTGTATGCCAGTGTGCAGATAATCTGATATTGTATTGGGCCGAGATGGATTGTTTATATATTTCATAGGTATGCTGGGTAGCCAATGGGAGAGAGATGGATTATGAATACTGTGATCTTTGTTACTGTTACTTTAAGATTACATCATTACGGTTTATTTTGGGTATTGGCATTGCAGTGTTTTTTGGGTTTTTTGTTCTGACTGTGGGCAGTGTGTAAGTAAGTAAAAATGTGTATGCATGTTTTAAAGGGCATGTCCACCCCAAAACTAAAATTGAACCCACTACTGGCCCACAGTGTTAAAAAAAAAAAAATTCTTACCATACCTCTCTGCTCCCATATGGATCGCCTGAAATGTCTGTAAAAAAGTCCCAGAAAGTGAAGAGACAGGAGCCTGTCTGTGAGTGTAAAGGTTTCCGCCTTTTACCTTTCCTCCGAGAGGTTTCTGGCTTGCCCACTGGAGCCCTTGTTTTATAAATTGGATTATACGTATGTTAAATCCCAGAGGAGTTTGCAGACTATACACATGCACAAGGCTGGCCACTCTTGTGTTTAAGGCTTTATCTTGGATCTGTCGTGTAATGAGTAGAGCTTGTGTTGGATGAACTGGGCTACAGGGTTGTTAATGAAAACATAGGTATGCTGGGTAGTCAATGGGAGAGAGATGGATGGTTTATATATTTCATAGGTATGCTGGGTAGTCAATGGGAGAGAGATGGATTGTTTATATATTTCATAGGTATGCTGGGTAGTCAATGGGAGAGAGATGGATTGTTTATATATTTCATAGGTATGCTGGGTAGTTAATGGGAGAGAGATGGATTGTTTATATATTTCATAGGTATGCTGGGTAGTCAATGGGAGAGAGATGGATGGTTTATATATTTCATAGGTATGCTGGGTAGCCAATGGGAGAGAGATGGTTGGTTTATTTTTCCTAGGTATGCGGGGTAGTCAATGGAGAGAGATGGATGTTTATATATTTCATAGGTATGCTGGGTAGTCAATGGCAGAGAGATGGATTGTTTATATATTCATAGGTTGCTGGGTAGTCAATGAGAGAGAGAGGATTGTTATATATTTCATAGTTATGCTGGTAGTCAATGGCAGAGAATGGATTGTTTATATTTTCATAGGTATGCTGGGTGGTAGTCAATGGAGAGAGATGGATTGTTTATATATTTCATAGGTATGCTGGGTAGCCATGGGAGAGAGATGGATTGTTTTATATATTTCATAGGTATGCTGGGTAGTCCATGGAGAGATGGATTGTTATATATTTTCAAGGTATGCTGGGTAGTCAATGGAGAGAGATGGATTGTTTATATATTTCATAGGTATGCTGGGTAGCCAATGGGAGAGAATGGATATTGAATACTGTGATCTTTGTGTACGGTTACTTTAAGATTGTACATCATTACGGTTTATTGTTGGGTATTGGGCCATTGCAGTGTTTTTTGGGTTTTTTTGTTCTGACTGTGGGCAGTGTGGTAAGTAAGTAAAAATGTGTATGCATGTTTTAAAGGGCATGTCCACCCCAAAAATAAAATTGAACCCACTACTGGCCCACAGTGTTAAAAAAAAAAATTCTTAACCATACCTCTCTGCTCCATATGGATCGCCTGAAATGTCTGTAAAAAAGTCCCGAAAGTGAAGGACACAGGAGCCTGTCTGTGAGTGTAAAGGTTTCCGCCTTTTACCTTTCCTCCGAGAGGTTCTGGCTTGCCCACTGGAGCCCTTGTTTTATAAATTGGATTATACGTATGTTAAATCCCAAGGAGTTTGCAGACTATACACATGCACAAGGCAGGCAACTCTTGTGTTTAAGGCTTTATCTTGGATCTGTTGTGTAATGAGTAGAGCTTGTGTTGGATGAACTGGGCTACAGTTTGTTGTGGGTGGAGTTAGGAACATAGGGGGCATGTCAACTGTCAATCATAGTACACACTGTGAAGGGGTGTAGTTTGTCCAGCCCTGGGTTATATTGTAATTCTCTTTGATTTAGATGTCTCTGAAGAACCACCAGCAAGAAGAAAACGAATTTGTCCAACAGAGATGAAGGGGAGAAACGTTTGTGGCTCAGATGACCGTGTTCGATAAAAATAGGTCTGTGAAAGTTCTTTTGCCAAACTTTTCTCTGTATTTCTAACTTCCCCTGCCAACATGAATTGGTGAATGAGGCTTTTTCATGGGACGTTCCATGTAATCTACTTTCAAGATAAAAAAGGAAGTAAAAGATCGTTAGTCGTCTCGCTGGGTTGATTCAGTTGCTCAGTAGAAATCTGAGCATGTTTGATCCTCCCAACAGCCAATCAGTAGAAATCTGAGCATGTTCAATCCTCCAACAGCCTCAGTAAAATCTGAGCATGTTTGATCCTCCCAACACCAATCAGTAGAAATCTGAGCATGTTCGTTCCTCCCAACGCCAATCAGTAGAGTCTGAGCATGTTTGATCCTCCCAACAGCCAATCAGTAGAGATCTGAGCATGTTTGATCCTCCCACACGCCATCAGTAGAGATCGAGCATGTTTGATCTCCCCACAGCAATCAGTAAGATCTGAGCATGTTTGTCCTCCCAACAGCCAATCATTAGAGATTCTGAGCATGTTTGATCCTCCCAACAGCCAATCAGTAGAGATCGAGATGTTTGATCCTCCCAACAGCAATCGTGAGATCTGAGCATGTTTGATCCTCCCAACAGCCAATCAGTAAAATCTAGCATGTTCGATCCTCCCAACAGCCAATCGGTAAGATCTGAGCATGTTCAATCCTCCCAACAGCCAATCAGTAGAAATTACTGTTAGGAACATTCCAAGGAAGTGGTGTGCATGTGGGAAGAATGTACAGGTGCAGAACATGAAATGGCAGCTCACTGCTGGCAACAGTAGGGCTATAAAATGATGTAGCCAATATGTAGAATACATAGGTAGTGTAATCATTGTATAATTATTTCATTTCTAGGCGTCTCAGTTACTGGATGGAGAATATGAAGTTGCTATGCAGGAAATGGATGAGTGTCCATAAGCAAGAAAAGGGCACTGGGAAACCATTCTAGATGGAAAGGTGAGTTTGAAATGTATTGAACTATTCATGTTTATACTAATAGGATTGCCTTAGTACCTCCCTATTGACATAACAAGAAGGGTTCAGAGTGTCCCAGCCAGCAATCAATGAAAATCTCTATGGAACTGAATGCTTATTTTAAGTCAATGTCCCAGAGGGATTGAACCAGCTCGGGTTCTAGCACACTTAATGGCTTATTTAATGAGAGGTGCAAAATGATTGTTAATTTACAGCAACCAACCAATCTGTCTCTTTCAACTGTAGTAGGATCAGTAAAAAGGTAACATCCGATTGGCTGCAGTAAACTGTACATCTATTAAATACACTCTGTTAGTTTCTAACGTCCCTTTTTATTCCTTCACTCCTAACACTTGTTGCAGTTGGTGTTCCTGCTGGCACCTAGTATGTTGTGACTTTGCATGTCTCTGGTTAGGAATTGTATTCCTGTGATGTAACAGTTTAAAGGTCACTTACTCACACAACAAGTTTGTTAAAATGGTGGTACTCACATTTTCTGTGCTTGCATTGTCATTAAATTATTGTTACTAGGTGAGTTCTTCTAATCCCCCACCTCCCTAGGGTTAGGACCCACTATGTGCCTTGTGTTTGCAAATCTCAATGTATTTTAAGTATAATGGAAATCGCAAGAATCGGTTTCTACTAATTTTGTTCTGAATCTAATGAAATATTTCCTGTAATTTTCCAAAAATGAACAGAAACGCAAAGGACTGGAACGCGGAAAAATGCATTGTCCTAAATGTACTGCAAATAGTGGGACCTAGCCCTCCTTGTAGTGTCTGTGATACTAATAATTTCTGCACAGCCTCACCATGGACACTGCTCTGCTTACACATCTCCCCCTCCCTCCACCTTTTCTCTGCTGGTTCTCTCTTTAATTTTGCAGAAAGTGTGCTGGCAGCCAAAGATTGTAGTAAGAGGTCAGGGATGGGGACATATTATATATCTGCTTCTGGATGACAGGTCTTTCCCTGTAAATTCTATGATTTCAGATGATGGTTTCTGGGTTTTACAGCTCCGATTTAAAATCCAAAATAGTGAGATCTTGGTGGAACTAAATAAGTATAGATACCCTTGAATTAACATCTACTTGGCTGCTTGACAAGCCAAGAAAAAACAAAATACATTTCAGCTGCCTTTCAACTATCTTTTACAATAAACGCTTCTGCTGTAATAATCTGCGCGGAGGACAGCTAGACCAAAGGATGTATGTGTTTGAATTGCAAGATGGGTAATTACCCTTTCCCGGTGCTGGCTGATAATAAATACTTTTCATGGTCAGGTAGGGTTAGACTGCTTGTTATGTCACTGACATATGTGAGTATTTGTGACCTCTAGTGACTAAATCTGTATTTGCAGAGGCTGCCGCCATTTGAAACCTTCTCTCATGGACCTACACTCCAGTTTACACTGCGTGACAAGTGATACCGCGGATAAATCTACAGCCCCGATTGCCAAGCCTCTGCCACCCCGGAACTCTGAGTTCTCCCTCCAGACTATAAACCTCAATCCGTCAAACCCACACAGGCAATGGTAAGGGGCAATCCACGGAGCGGCCTCTCAATCTTATACAAGAATCCTGGTGAGACATTCACATGATGCTTTTTTCTGACGGATCCAGGTGTTGCTGCTAGAGAAACACTTTTGCTGGTTGTGACTGTCGGGACGGCTTTAGAAAACTTCCCAGAAAGGCAGCCGGCCATCCATTGAGAGATACGGAAGTTAATGGTGGTGGGGATCTGATTTAGATCTGTTTAGTGCTTGCCCCCCGTTTTTCACCTCAAGGAAGAAAGAATGTTTGCATTATTTCAGGACTTTTCTTTCATTGCTAAGCCAAGGAATCTTTGCACCTAAGGGTCCAATGCCACATCTGTTAATATTATACCATTTTCCAGTCTTAACTGCCGACATTAAGGACATTAATATTTCTTTTCCCTATGCCACACAAGGGTAACTTGTGTACCCACCTCATAGAAAACCCTTGTATACCTTGAACTACAACGCCGGCCCCTTTTACTGCTGACACAATCATGGTGTAAGATCCAGAATGTACAAGAATCTTCCAGTTATCTGCATGCCTGACGTCTGTCTGCCCCATTACTCAGCTTCCAGTTAGACTGCAGAATGACGTCTGTCTGCCCCATTACTTCAGTCTTCCAGTTATACTGCAGGCTGACGTCTGTCCTGCCCCATTACTCAGTTCTTCCAGTTATACTGCATGCTGACGTCTGTCCTGCCCCCATTACTCAGTCTTCAGTTATACTGCATGCTGAACGTCTGTCTGCCCCATTACTCAGTCTTCCAGTTATACTGCAGATGACGTCTGTCTCCCCATTACTCATCTTCCAGTTATACGCTGCTGACGTCTGTCTGCCCATTACTCAGTCTTCCATTATACTGCATGCTGACGTCTGTCTGCCCATTACTCATTCCTTCCAGTTATACTGCAGGAGCTACGTCTGTCTGCCCATTACTCAGTCTTCCAGTTTAACATGCTGACGTCTGGTCTGCCCCCATTACTCAGTCTTCCAGTTATACTGCAGGCTGACGTCTGTCTGCCCCATTACTATTCTCCAGTTATACTGCAAGGCTGACGTCTGTCCTCCCCATTCTAGTCTCTCAGTCTTCCAGTTATACTGCAGGGATGACGTCTGCTGCCCCCATTACTCAGCTTCCAGTTATTACGCGTGCTGACGTCTGTCTGCCCCATTACTCAGTCTTCCAGTTATCCTGCACGAATGACGTCTGTCTGCCCATTCTCTTACTCGTCTTCCAGTTATACAGCATTCTGACGTCTGTCTGCCGCCCCATTACTTCAGTCTTCCAGTTATACTGCAAGGCTGACGTCTGTCTGCCCCATTACTCAAGTCTTCCAGTTTATACTGCAGGCTGACGTCTGTCTGCCCCATTACTCCCTTCTCCATTTATCCTGCAGGCGACGTCTGTCTGCCCCATTACTCAGTCTTCCATTATACGCAGCTGACCTCTGTCCTGCCCCATTACTCAGTCTTCCAGTTATACGCATGCTGACGTCTGTCTGCCCCATTACTCAGTCTTCAGTTATACAGCATGCTGACGTCTGTCTGCCCCATTACTCAGTCTTCCAGTTATACTGCAGCTGACGTCTGTTCCTGCCCCATTACCAGTCTTCCAGTTATACAGCATGCTGACGTCTGTCTGCCCCATTACTCCAGTCTTCAGTTATACTGCCTGCCTGACGTCTGTCTGCCCCATCTACTCAGTCTTCCAGTTATACTGCAGGGCTGACGTCTGTCTGCCCCATTACTCAGTCTTCCAGTTATAATCTGCAGGCTGACGTCTGTCTGCCCCATTACTCAGTCTTCCAGTTATACAGCATGCTGACGTCTGTCTGCCCCATTAACTCAGTCTTCAGTTATACCAGCATGCTGAACGTCTGTCTGCCCCATTACTCAGTCTTCTCCATTATACATGCATGGCTGACGTCTGTCTGCCACGATTACTCAGTCTTCCGTTATACTGCAGGCTGACGTCTGTCTCCCCCATTACGCATTCTCTCCAGTTATACTGCAGGCTGAACCGTCTGTCTGGCCCCATTACTCAGTCTTTCCAGTTATACTGCGGCTGACGTCTGTCTGCCCCATTACTCAGTCTTCCATTATACTGCAGGCTGATAGTTCTGTCTGCCCCATTACTCAGTCTTCCAATTTGATTACTGCAGTCTGACGTCTGTCTGCCCATTACTCAGTCTTCCAGTTATACTGCAGGCTGACGTCTGCTGCCCTTTACTCATCTTCCATTTTAGCTGCAGGCTGACGTCTGTCTGCCCCATTAACTCAGTCTTCCATTATAACTGCAGGCTGACGTCTGTCTGCCCCATTACTCAGTCTTCAGTTATACTGCAGCTACGTCTGTCCTGCCCCATTACTCTCGTCCTTCCAGTTATACTGCAGGCTGGACGTCTGTCCTGCCCCATTACTCAGTCTTCCAGTTAACTGCAGGCTGACGTCTGTCTGCCCCCATTACTCAGTCTTCCAGTTATACTGCAAAGCTGAACGTCTGTCTGCCCCATTACTCATGTCTTTCCCCTGTTATAACTCAGGCTGACGTCCTGTCTGCCCCAATTACTCAGTCTTTCCAGTTTATACTGCAGGCTGACGTCTGTCGCCCCACTTACTCAGTCCTTCCAGTTATACTGCAGCTGACGTCTGTCTGCCCATTACTCAGTCTTCCATTTATAACTGCAGGCTGACGTCTGTCTGCCCCATTACTCAGTCCAGTTCTACTGCAGCGACGTCTGTCTGCCCATTCTCCATCTTCCAGTTATACTGCAGTCTGACGTCTGTCTGCCCCATTACTCTCTTCCATTATACGTCTTCCTCAAGTCTCCAGTCTCTGCACGCTTCCTTCTCCTTCTGCTTACCTTCATTGCCGTGTGATTAGGTTTTTCTTGGTTTATTAGTCAGGGTGCATTTTCTTCTCAAGTTTGTCACACTTGCTCATTAAGTTTTTGTCCTGAAGATCTTTCTTTCTGGTGCATAGCTTTTTTTTTTTTACCTACATAAACTCCTCCTTTAGGTTAATTGGGGTACCCATGGCCTTTTCCACCCAGACTTTCTTCCTTGTTTTCTTGTAGTTCCTTTGTACCCTCGTGTTCCATCCTTGGCCTGCATATCACTAGGACAAATCTGAGATTTGGATCTGGGACGAGGCGTTGCTAGAAATCACCACCAGCGACAGCCCCCATAGTCTGCCAAGGTTATACAGCACTTGGCCTATTAATATGTAACATTAAGCTTTTGTTTATAATGTAACTAATCATGGAGAACCAAATCTTTTTCAGATTGCACCGCAGGCTTATCCTATAAGACACTCGAATTCCAGGCTTGCTGTGCATCTCTCTCACTTATACAGACCTGTATGAATATAGACAGGTATCAATGTCAGCCAGTAAATGATGGACAGCCCTCCCTCTAAAAGGCATGTGTGTCAATGGTGTACTTGCTCATCTGTGAACTGATGTCCCCTCAAAACTAAAATTTAACCCACTCTGGCCCCACTATGTAAGTGTTACAAATCCTTACCTTCCTCCCTCTGCTCCTTACGGTTCTCCTGCAGTGCTTGTCAAATCCCAGAAGTGAAGAGTCTGAGCTTCCTGTGGTTCGTCCTTGGCCTGCTCTGTCTTTTCCTAGCAAGGGACCAATCCATTGCAGGGAGCCCTCCAGCTCTCGATCTCTTTCAGCTGCTCATCCCCCTACATAAAAAAAAGGTATCCCCAGCCCCCCCAACGCTCCTACTATGAATTAAGGTTTTTATCATGAACACCAATAATTGAGACATTTTTCATGATCGCTTATCCAGAACATGATCACTGCTGTGCGCTCTCTGCTAGCGACGACCTTGTAATGGACAGGTATCATCGCCAGGGTACAGATGTGGCTGACAGACCTAACCCGTTCTTAAAAGGCTTGTGTCATTTATACAAATTGCTCCAGAACTGTGACTGATTTTACCACCTCAAAACTTTCAGGAAATTATAACCACTGTACTGGCATGATTCATATCCACTATGTATGTTCGTTACAATTCCTGTGGTACCTTCTGATTAATGTCTCTTATTTCCCACGTGAACTGCTCCTCCGAACGGTATCAATCCTAGCAGTGCTGAATTTCAATAACTCCCAGAATAGGAAGTAGGCTTTTGTTCAGTCCAGGTGATTGGATCCTTCATCTGTTTCCTCATAGAAGATCAGGTAGTTTTAGTCCCTACTCGTTTTAGGCTGCTCAATCCACAAAAAAAGTGTCGAGATCCACCCACCACCCTTGCATTTTAATAAAAAGAAGAGATTAATCTGTCCGTGCATAGCGATTGTGAGCACTCCTTGCAACATGTGTGCCATATATTGTGCTTAAATTGTTTTCAGGGCGATCAGACGTACAGAACTCATTATCTCAAATGATTGAATCCATTAGTCGTCAGCTTTGACCATTTCTATAATCTCTATTTGCGAGACGCTCGTCCGATATCACAAATAGGAATCATACTCGCAGAACTATTCAGACTGAATGGAAGTAACTCATTTTTCACTAAATGTTTTCCTATCGGTGGGATAATCAACAGCTTAATAATCTTAAGTCATTGCTTTGTATAATCAGCACCTCGGCCGCAATGCAACTGGATACTCACACTAGCAACTGGACTAATCAACTTACTATCTGCACTGGATAATCACACTATGCATGATAACACACTATGACTGAACACTGCCGTGGATATCACACTATGCACTGATAATCAACTATGCACTGGATTATCACACTTGCACCGATAATCACACTATGGCACCGATAATCACACTATGCACTGGATAATCACACATAGGCACTGGATAATTCACAGGCCTAGTGGCTAAAAAAGAATGGCTGGCAGGGTATTCTGTTAATATCATGGTGGTGATTATTCTGCCAATAATGCCATGTTCCCTGAATACCAACACTTTAGTGCTTAATGCCTTTAAATTAAATCCATCTGAATCACGGTTATAATTAATCTCTTGACCTGTAATCCTCCCAATAGTAAAAAGATGGTGAACCCCCCAACCACTGCAAAAAAGCAATAGGTCTTAACAAGTGGATTATATTCTGTATTTGTACCTGTTACTGTTTTATAATGCCTTGTTGCCATTGTTCAGTCTTACAATACTACGCCTTTCCATCCCTCCTCAGTTCTGTACATAATCAAACCAGACAAAACAGACTGAAGGCCGCT
The DNA here is from genome assembly GCA_019447015.1 of Hymenochirus boettgeri. NCBI lineage: Eukaryota > Metazoa > Chordata > Amphibia > Anura > Pipidae > Hymenochirus > Hymenochirus boettgeri. The sequence goes on along the minus strand of CM033476.1, from coordinate 3,269,717 downwards.
AGATGACCTGCACTGCCCTGGTGTACACTGCACTGTCCAAGCTCTATAGTTTACACTCAAACACCTCAGCTTTGCCATAGCCGATTCTCTTCAATTATGTGGTAAAGTATCAATTCTCCTTCTGGCAACTCAATGTGTCATGGGGGGTTTGGAGACAGGAAATGTACTATAGGTGTGTGTGTCCACACCCCTTAATGGGAGGGTCCTAGCCTTTAATATAAAGCACTGGATGGCCTCGTCCCCTCATTTTAAAACAAAGGGCTTGGGGTAAGGTGAGAGAGCCGTTATATGGAGCCATGTGTTAGAATGAGAAATGCAAACGTTTGCTAATGGGAATTGAAGTCAATAAAGGTTAGAAGTTATGACCTTCCAGACTGGGGTTACCTTGAGTCGGGTTTTGCATTCATGTGATCCGAATGTATTACTAAAACCCTTTGTTTATGTTTGCCAGTGGTGCAGATAATATGAATAATTGTGATGGGGCCTAGGAATGTGCATGAATTATCTCCTTTCTATGTTTAATAAAGTATGCCAGTGTGCAGATAATGATATTGTATGGGGCCCAGGACTGCATTGATTTCTTTTCTATTTTAAATTTATGCCAGTGTGCAGATATGATATTGTATGGGGCCCAGGAATGGCATGATTATCTTTTCATGTTTATGGAATGTATGCCAGTGTGTCAGAATATGATATTGTATGGGGCCCAGGAATGGTCATTGATATCTTTTATGTTGTAGAATGTATGACCCAGTGTGCAATTAATATGATAATGTATGGGGCCCAGGAAGTGCATTGATTAACTTTTCTTGTTTTAATAATGGATGCCATGTGCCAGATAATTGATAATTGTATGGGGCCCATGATGTGCATTGATTATCTGTTCTATGGTTTATAATGTTATGCCAGTGTGGCAGATAATGATATTGTAATGGGGCCTAGGAATTGCATTGATTATCTTTTATATTTTATAGTATGCGCAGGTGCAGATATAATGATATTGTATGGGGCCCAGAATGTGCATTGATTATCTTTTCTTTTCTATGTTTATACTGTATGCCAGTGTGCAGATAATCTGATATTGTATTGGGCCTGTTTGATCCTCCCAACAGCCAATCAGTAGAAATCTGAGCATGTTCGATCCTCCCAACAGCCAATCGGTAGAGATCTGAGCATGTTCAATCCTCCCAACAGCCAATCAGTAGAAATTACTGTTAGGAACATTCCAAGGAAGTGGTGCATTGTGGGAAGAATGTACAGGTGCAGAACATGAAATGGCAGCTCACTGCTGGCAACAGTAGGGCTATAAAATGATGTAGCCAATATGTAGAATACATAGGTAGGTGTAATCATTGTATAATTATTTCATTTCGTAGGCGTCTGCAGTTACTGGATGGAGAATATGAAGTTGCTATGCAGGAAATGGATGATTGTCCAGTAAGCAAGAAAAGGGCAACATGGGAAACCATTCTAGATGGAAAGGTGAGTATTGAAATGTATTGAACTATTCATGTTAGAAATACTAATAGGATTGCCTTAGTACCTCCCTATTGACATAAACAAGAAGGGTTCAGAGTGTCCCAATGCCAGCAATCAATGAAAATCTCTATGGAACTGAAATGCTTATTTTAAGTCAAATGTCCCAGAGGGATTGAAACCAGCTCGGTTCTAGCAACACTTAATGGCTTATTTAATGAGAGGTGCAAAATGATTGTTAATTTACAGCAACCAACCAATCTGTCTCTTTCAAACTGTAGTAGGATCAGTAAAAAGGTAACATCCGATTGGCTGCAGTAAACTGTACATCTTATTAAATACACCTGTTAGTTTCTAACATGTCTCATTTTTATTCCTTCACTCCTAACACTTGTTGCAGTTGGTGTTACTGCTGGCACCTAGTATGTTGTGACTTTGCATGTCTCTGGTTAGGAATTGTATTCCTGTGATGTAACAGTTTAAAGGGTCACTATACTCACACAAACAAGTTTGTAAAATGGTGGTACTCACATTTTTCTGTGCTTGCATTGTCATTAAATTATTGTTACTAGTGAGTTCTTCTAATTCCCCCACCTCCCTTAGGGTTAGGACCCACTATGTGCCTTGTGTTTTGCAAATCTCAATGTATTTTAAAGTATAATGGAAATCGCAAGAATCGGTTTCTACTAATTTGTGTTCTGAATCTAATGAAATATTTCCTGTAATTTTCCAAAAATGAACAGAAACGCAAAGGACTGGAACGCGGAAAAATGCATTGTCCTAAATGTAATGCAAATAGTGGGACCTAGCCCTCCTTGTAGTGTCTGTGATACTAATAAGTTCTGCACAGCCTCACCATGGACACTGCTCTGCTTACACATCTCCCCCTCCCTGCCACCTTTTCTCTGCTGGTTCTCTTTAATTTTTGCAGAAAGTGTGCTGGCAGCCAAAGATTGTAGTAAGAGGTCAGGGATGGGGACATATTATAATATCTGCTTCTGGATTGACAGGTCTTTCCCTGTAAATTCTATGATTTCAGATGATGGTTTCTTGGGTTTTACAGCTCCGATTTAAAATCCAAAAATTAGTGAGATCTTGGTGGAACTAAATAAAGTATAGATACCCTTTGAATTAACATCTACTTGGCTGCTTGACAAGCCAAGAAAAAACAAAATACATTTCAGCTGCCTTTCAACTGATCTTTTACAATAAACGCTTCTGCTGTAATAATCTGGCAGGAGGACAGCTAGACCAAAAGGATGTGATGTGTTTGAATTGCAAGATGGGTAATTACCCTTTCCCGGTGCTGGCTGATAATAAATACTTTTCATGGTCAGGTTAGGGTTAAGACTGCTTGTTATGTCACTGAACATATGTGAGTATTTGTGACCTCTAGTGACTAAATCTGTATTTGCAGAGGCTGCCGCCATTTGAAACCTTCTCTCAGGGACCTACACTCCAGTTTACACTGCGGTGGACAAGTGATACCGCGGATAAATCTACAGCCCCGATTGCCAAGCCTCTGGCCACCCGGAACTCTGAGTCTCTCCCTCCAGACTATAAACCTCAATCCGTCAAACCCACACAGGCAATAGGTAAGGGGATCAATCCACGGAGCGGCCTCTCTAATCTTTAACAAGAATCCTGGTGAGACATTCACATGAGCGTTTTTCTGAGCGGATCCAGGTGTTTGCTGCTAGAGAAACACTTTTGCTGGTTGTGACTGTCGGGACGGCTTAGAAAACTTTCCCAGAAAGGCAGCCTGCCATCCATGTGAGAGATACGGAAGGTTAATGGTGGTGGGGGATCTGATTTAGATCTGTTTAGTGCTTGACCCCCGTTTTCACCTCAAGGAAAGAAAGTAATGTTTGATTATTTCAGGACTTTTTCTTTCATTGCTAAGCCCAAGGAATCTTTGCACCCTAAAGGGTCCAATGCCACATCTGTTAAATATTATACCATGTTTCCAGTCTTAACTGCCAGACAGTTAAGGACATTAATATTTCTTTTCCCTATGCCACACAAGGGTAACTTGTGTACCCACCTTCATAGGAAAACCCTTTGTATTACCTTGAACTACAACGCCGGCCCCTTTTAGCTGCTGACACAATCATGGTGTAAAGATCAGAATGTACGAAGAATCTTCCAGTTATACTGCATGCTGACGTCTGTCTGCCCCATTACTCAGTCTTCCAGTTATACTGCAGGATGACGTCTGTCTGCCCCATTACTCAGTCTTCCAGTTATACTGCAGGCTGACGTCTGTCTGCCCCATTACTCAGTCTTCCAGTTATACTGCATGCTGACGTCTGTCTGCCCCATTACTCAGTCTTCCAGTTATACTGCATGCTGACGTCTGTCTGCCCCATTACTCAGTCTTCCAGTTATACTGCATGCTGACGTCTGTCTGCCCCATTACTCAGTCTTCCAGTTATACTGCATGCTGACGTCTGTCTGCCCCATTACTCAGTCTTCCAGTTATACAGCATGCTGACGTCTGTCTGCCCCATTACTCAGTCTTCCAGTTATACTTGTTTGATCCTCCCAACAGCCAATCAGTAGAAATCTGAGCATGTTCGATCCTCCCAACAGCCAATCGGTAGAGATCTGAGCATGTTCAATCCTCCCAACAGCCAATCAGTAGAAATTACTGTTAGGAACATTCCAAGGAAGTGGTGCATTGTGGGAAGAATGTACAGGTGCAGAACATGAAATGGCAGCTCACTGCTGGCAACAGTAGGGCTATAAAATGATGTAGCCAATATGTAGAATACATAGGTAGGTGTAATCATTGTATAATTATTTCATTTCGTAGGCGTCTGCAGTTACTGGATGGAGAATATGAAGTTGCTATGCAGGAAATGGATGATTGTCCAGTAAGCAAGAAAAGGGCAACATGGGAAACCATTCTAGATGGAAAGGTGAGTATTGAAATGTATTGAACTATTCATGTTAGAAATACTAATAGGATTGCCTTAGTACCTCCCTATTGACATAAACAAGAAGGGTTCAGAGTGTCCCAATGCCAGCAATCAATGAAAATCTCTATGGAACTGAAATGCTTATTTTAAGTCAAATGTCCCAGAGGGATTGAAACCAGCTCGGTTCTAGCAACACTTAATGGCTTATTTAATGAGAGGTGCAAAATGATTGTTAATTTACAGCAACCAACCAATCTGTCTCTTTCAAGCTGTAGTAGGATCAGTAAAAAGGTAACATCCGATTGGCTGCAGTAAACTGTACCTCTTATTAAATATCTGTTAGTTTCTAACATGTCTCATTTTTATTCCTTCACTCCTAACACTTGTTGCAGTTGGTGTTACTGCTGGCACCTAGTATGTTGTGACTTTGCATGTCTCTGGTTAGGAATTGTATTCCTGTGATGTAACAGTTTAAAGGGTCACTATACTCACACAAACAAGTTTGTAAAATGGTGGTACTCACATTTTTCTGTGCTTGCATTGTCATTAAATTATTGTTACTAGTGAGTTCTTCTTAGGGTTAGGACCCACTATGTGCCTTGTGTTTTGCAAATCTCAATGTATTTTAAAGTATAATGGAAATCGCAAGAATCGGTTTCTACTAATTTGTGTTCTGAATCTAATGAAATATTTCCTGTAATTTTCCAAAAATGAACAGAAACGCAAAGGACTGGAACGCGGAAAAATGCATTGTCCTAAATGTAATGCAAATAGTGGGACCTAGCCCTCCTTGTAGTGTCTGTGATACTAATAAGTTCTGCACAGCCTCACCATGGACACTGCTCTGCTTACACATCTCCCCCTCCCTGCCACCTTTTCTCTGCTGGTTCTCTTTAATTTTTGCAGAAAGTGTGCTGGCAGCCAAAGATTCTAGTAAGAGGTCAGGGATGGGGACATATTATAATATCTGCTTCTGGATTGACAGGTCTTTCCCTGTGAATTCTATGATTTCAGATGATGGTTTCTTGGGTTTTACAGCTCTGATTTAAATTAGTGAGATCTTGGTGGATCTAAATAAAGTATAGATACCCTTTGAATTAACATCTACTTGGCTGCTTGACAAGCCAAGAAAAAACAAAATACATTTCAGCTGCCTTTCAACTGATCTGTTACAATAAACGCTTCTGCTGTAATAATCTGGCAGGAGGACAGCTAGACCAAAAGGATGTGATGTGTTTGAATTGCAAGATGGGTAATTACCCTTTCCCGGTGCTGGCTGATAATAAATACTTTTCATGGTCAGGTTAGGGTTAAGACTGCTTGTTATGTCACTGAACATATGTGAGTATTTGTGACCTCTAGTGACTAAATCTCTATTTGCAGAGGCTGCCGCCATTTGAAACCTTCTCTCAGGGACCTACACTCCAGTTTACACTGCGGTGGACAAGTGATACCGCGGATAAATCTACAGCCCCGATTGCCAAGCCTCTGGCCACCCGGAACTCTGAGTCTCTCCCTCCAGACTATAAACCTCAATCCGTCAAACCCACACAGGCAATAGGTAAGGGGATCAATCCACGGAGCGGCCTCTCTAATCTTTAACAAGAATCCTGGTGAGACTTTCACATGAGCGTTTTTCTGAGCGGATCCAGGTGTTTGCTGCTAGAGAAACACGTTTGGCCTTTTGCTGGTTGTGACTGTCGGGACGGCTTAGAAAACTTTCCCAGAAAGGCAGCCTGCCATCCATGTGAGAGATACGGAAGGTTAATGGTGGTGGGGGATCTGATTTAGATCTGTTTAGTGCTTGACCCCCGTTTTCACCTCAAGGAAAGAAAGTAATGTTTGCATATTTCAGGACTTTTTCTTTCATTGCTAAGCCCAAGGAATCTTTGCACCCTAAAGGGTCCAATGCCACATCTGTTAAATATTATACCATGTTTCCAGTCTTAACTGCCAGACAGTTAAGGACATTAATATTTCTTTTCCCTATGCCACACAAGGGTAACTTGTGTACCCACCTTCATAGGAAAACCCTTTGTATTACCTTGAACTACAACGCCGGCCCCTTTTAGCTGCTGCCACAATCATGGTGTAAAGATCAGAATGTACGAAGAATCTTCCAGTTATACTGCATGCTGACGTCTGTCTGCCCCATTACTCAGTCTTCCAGTTATACTGCAGGCTGACGTCTGTCTGCCCCATTACTCAGTCTTCCAGTTATACTGCAGGCTGACGTCTGTCTGCCCCATTACTCAGTCTTCCAGTTATACTGCATGCTGACGTCTGTCTGCCCCATTACTCAGTCTTCCAGTTATACTGCATGCTGACGTCTGTCTGCCCCATTACTCAGTCTTCCAGTTATACTGCATGCTGACGTCTGTCTGCCCCATTACTCAGTCTTCCAGTTATACTGCAGGCTGACGTCTGTCTGCCCCATTACTCAGTCTTCCAGTTATACTGCAGGCTGAAGTGTTATGTCTGCCCCATTACTCAGTCTTCAGTTATACTGAAGTGCTGACGTCTGTCTGCCCATTACTCAGTCTTCCAGTATACTGCGGCTGACGTCTGTCTGCCCCATTACTCAGTCTTCCAGTTACTAGCAGTGCTGAAGTCTGTCTCTCCCATTACTCAGTCTCCCAGTTATACTGCATGCTGACGTCTGTCTGCCCATTACTCAGTCTTCAGTTATAATGCGGCTGACCGTCTGTCTGCCCCATTACTCAGTCTTCCAGTTATACTGCAGGCTGACGTCTGTCTGCCCCATTACTCAGTCTTCCAGTTAACTGCTGCTGACGTTCTGTCTGCCCCATTACTCAGTCTTCCAGTATACTGCAGGCTGACGTCTGTCTGCCCCATTACTCAGTCTTCAGTTATACTGCATGCTGACGTCTGTCTGCCCCATTACTCAGTCTTCCAGTTATACTGCATGCTGACGTCTGTTGCCCCATTAATCAGTCTTCCAGTTATACAGCAGGCTGACGTCTGTTCTGCCCATTAATCAGTCTTCCAGTATACTGCAGGCTGACGTCTGTCTGCCCCATTACTCAGTCTTTCCAGTTATACTAGCAGGCTGACGTCTGTCTGCCCCATTACTCAGTCTTCCAGTTATACTGCAGCTGACGTCTGTCTGCCCCATTCTCAGTCTTCCAGTTATACTGCAGGCTGACGTCTGTCTGCCCCATTACTCACGTCTTCCAGTTATACTGCAGCTGACGTCTGTCTGCATTACTAGTCTTCCAGTTACTGCAGGCTGACGTCTGTCTGCCCCATTACTCAGTCTTCCAGTTATACGCGGCTGACGTCTGTCTGCCCCATATACTCAGTCTTCCAGTTATACTGCAGGCTGACGTCTGTCTGCCCCATTACTCAGTCTTCCAGTTATACTGCGGCTGACGTCTGTTGCCCCATTCTCAGTCTTCCAGTTATACAGCATGCACGTCTGTCTGCCCCATTACTCAGTCTTCAGTTATAGCAGGCTGACGTCTGTCTTGCCCCATTACTCAGTCTTCCAGTTATACTGCAGGTGACGTCTGTGCCCCATTACTCAGTCTTCCAGTTATACTGCAGGCTGACGTTGTCTGCCCCATTACTCAGTCTTCCAGTTATACTGCAGGCTGACGTCTGTCTGCCCCATTACTCAGTCTTCCAGTTATACGCAGGCTGAGTCTGTCTGCCCCATTACCATGTCTCAGTATTACTGAGGCTGACGTCTTTGCCATTACTCAGTTCCAGTATTACTGCAGGCTGACGTCTGTCTGCCCCATTACTAGTCTTCCAGTTATTCAGAGCGCGTCTGTCTGCCCAATTACTCAGTCTTCCAGTTATACTGCACTGACGTCTGTCTGCCCCATTACTCAGTCTTCCAGGTATACTGCAGCTGACGTCTGTCTGCCCCCATTACTCAGTCTTCCAGTTATACTGCAGCTGACGTCTGTCTGCCCATTTACTCAGTCTCCAGTTATACTGCAGCTGACGTCTGTTGCCCCATTACTCAGTCTTCCAGTTATACTGCAGCTGACGTCTGTCGCCCCATTACTCAGTCTTCCAGTTATACTGCAGGCTGACGTCGTCTGCCCCATTACTCAGTCTTCCAGTTATACTGCATGTGACGTCTGTTGCCCCATACTCAGTCTTCCAGTTATACTGCAGGCTGACGTCTGTCTGCCCATACTCAGTCTTCCAGTTTACTGCAGGCTGACGTCTGTCTGACCCCATTACTCAGTCTTCCCGTTATACAGTGCTGACGTCTGTCTGCCCCATTACTCAGTCTTCAGTTTACTGCAGGCTGACGTCTGTCTGCCCCATTACCAGTCTCCGTTATACTGCAGCTGACGTCTGTCTGCCCCATACTCAGTCTTCCAGTTATACTGCGCTGACGTCTGTCTGCCCCATTACTCAGTCTTCGCAGTATACTGCAGTGCTGACGTTGTCTGCCCATACATCAGTCTTCCAGTTATACTGCAGGCTGACGTCTGTCTGCCCCATTACTCAGTCTTCCAGTTATACTGCAGTGCTGACGTCTGTCTGCCCCATTACTCAGTCTTCCAGTTATACGCAGCACTGACGTCTGTCTGCCCAATACTAAGTACTTCCAGTTATACTGCATGCCCGACGTCTGTTCTGCCCCATTACTCAGTCTTCCAGTTATACTGCATGCTGACGTCTGTCTGCCACATTACTCAGTCTTCCAGTTATACTGCATGCTGACGTCTGTCTGCCCCATTACTCAGTCTTCCAGTTATACTGCATGCTGATGTCTGTCTGCCCCATTACTCAGTCTTCCAGTTATACAGCATGCCGACGTCTGTCTGCCCCATTACTCAGTCTTCCAGTTATACTGCAGGCTGACGTCTGTCTGCCCCATTACTCAGTCTTCCAGTTATACAGTCTTCCTCAAGGGTCTACCCCAGTGCCTGGCCACGCTTTCCTTTTTCTCCTTCTGCTTTACCTTCAGTGCCGTGTAGATGAGGTTTTTCTGTGGGTTTAGTCAGGGTGCATTTTCTCCAAGTTTGTCAACTTGCTCCATTAAGTTTTTGTCCTGGAAGAGACTTTCTTTCTGGTGGCATAGCTTTTTTTTTTTACCTACAATAAAATCCTCCTTTAAGGTTAATTGGGGGACCCAGGGCTTTCCACCCAGACTTTCTTCCTTGTTTTCTTGTAGTTCCTTTTACCCTCTGTTCCTATCCTTGGCCCTGCATAATCACTAGGGTACAAACTGAAGAGTTGGATCTGGGAGGAGGCGTTTGCTAGAAATCACCACCAGCGACAGGCACCCCATAGTCTGCCAAGGTACAGCAATTGGCCTATTAATATGAACATTAAGCAGTTTTTATAATGTAACTAAATCTGGAGAACACAAACTTTTTCAGATTGACCGCAGGCTTATCCTATAAGAACATCGAATTAACAGGCTTGCTGTGCAGCTCTCTCACTTATACATGACCTTGTATGATAGACAGGTATCAATAGTCAGGCAGTAAATGATGGACAGACCCTCCCTCTAAAAGGCATGTGTGTCAATGTGATACTTGCCTCAGTCTGTGAACTGATGTCCACCTCCAAAACTAAAATTTAACCCACTACTGGCCCCACTATGTAGTGTTACAAAATCCTTACCTTCCTCCTCTGCTCCTTACGGTTCTCCTGCAGTGCTTGTCAAAAGTCCCAGAAAGTGAAGAGTAGGAGCTGTCTGTGTGTCGTCCGGTTGCCTGCTTCTTCTTTGTCCTCAGCAAGGACTCAATCATGTGCAGGGGAGCCCTCCCACGCTCTCGATCTCTTCAGGCTGCTCATCCCCCTACCTAAAAAAAAGGGTATCCCAGCCCACCCCCAACCACCATGTTGGCTTTTTAAAACAAGCACAAGATAGACTTACGATCCTCCGTTCCCTCGGCTCTCTGCATAGCCGCATCTGTGATTGGCTTACTCTCTGCCAATCACAGATGTGGCTGCCAGTATATTAAGTGGCTTTAAAGTTGTGTATTTTACAAATGAAGTGGCTGATTTTACAGTAAACTGGTTTCAGGGAAAACGTTATCACTTGTGTCTGGCAATGTGATTCGATTGAATCCATTTAATGTTACGTTTTCCATAGCCTGTTTGGTACCTTTCTGATATTGAATGTCTCTATATTTCCAGCGGTGAAGGAATCGCTCTCCTCCGATATACAATCCAGAAAAGATAGAGAAATTTCCAATGAACCTCGCCAGAAATTGCGAATATTTTATCAGGTACTGAACAGGGTGAAGGGATTAACCTTCATTGTTTTCATTAAAAAGGTGTTTTTCCCTATTCGGTTTGGGATCAAAGGTGAAATACAGATTAATAAAAAGGTTAAAGAAGATGTGACATCTGCTTATGAAGTCACAGCAGCCCTACAAAGAGAACACGCACACACTATGCACTGGATAATCACACTATGCACTGGATAATCACACTATTCACTGGATAATCACACTATGCACTGGATAATCACACTATGCACTGGATAATCACCACTATGCACTGGATAATCACACTATGCACTGGATAATCACACTATGCACTGGATAAATCACACTATGCACTGGATATCACACATTGCACTGGTAATCACACTATGCACTGGATAATCACACTATGCACCGGATAATCACACTATGCACCGGATAATCACACTATGCACCGGATAATCACACTATGCACTGGATAATTACAGGCCTAGTGGCTCTGAATGGCTGGCAGGGTATTCTGTTAATTCAGGTGGTGATTATCTGCCAATAATGGCCATGTTCCCTGAATACCAACACTTGTAGTGCTATGCCTTTAAATCCATCTGAATCAAGGTTATATTAATCTCTTGACCTGTAATCCTACCAAAGTAAAAAAGATGGGAACCCCCAACAAACAGCTGCAGAAGCAATAGGTCTTTAGACAAGTGGATTATTTCTGGTATTTGTACCTTGTTACTGTTATATAATGCCTTGTGCCATTGTTCATCTTAATACTAATAGCCGTTCCATCCATCCTCAGTTCCTGTACAATAATAACACCAGACAACAGACTGAAGCCCGAGATGACCTGCACTGCCCCTGGTGTACACTGAACTGTCGCAAGCTCTATAGTTTACTCAAACACCTCAAGCTTTGTCATAGCCGATTCATCTTCAATTATGTGGTAAAGTATCAATTCTCCTTCTGCAGACTCAATGGATGTCATGGGGGTTTTGGAGACAGGGACAATGTACTATAGTGTGTGTGTCCAACACGCCCCTTTAATGGGAGGTCCTATGCCTTTAATATAAAGCACTGGATGGCCTCTTCCCTCATTTTAAAAATACAAAGGGCTTGGGGAAGTGAGAGAGCCTGTTATATGGATCCAGTGTGTTAGAATGAGAAATGCAAACGTTTGCTAATGGGAATTGAAGTAATAAAGGTTAGAAGTTAGGACCTTCCAGACTGGGGTTACCTTGACGTGGTTTTCATTCATGTGATCCCGGTAATGTATACTAAAACCCCTTTGTTTATGTTTGCCAGTGTGCAGATAATATGATATTGTATGGGGCCTAGGAATGTGCATTGATTATCTTTTCTATGTTTATAAAGTATGCCAGTGTGCAGATAATATGATATTGTATGGGGCCCAGGAATGTGCATTGATTATCTTTTCTATGTTTAGAATGTATGCCAGTGTGCAGATATGATATTGTATGGGGCCCAGGAATGTGCATTGATTATCTTTTATATGTTTATAATGTATGCCAGTGTGCAGATAATATGATATTGTATGGGGCCCAGGAATGTGCATTGATTATCTTTTCTATGTTTATAATGTATGCCAGTGTGCAGATAATATGATAATGTATGGGGCAACGAGGGGCTTGCTCAGGACCTTTACAATAAATACATTTCTTGTAGGAACCGCAATCAATCCCAAGGACAGACAGTTCTGTGGCTGAAACGTGTCTATTGCAGTAATGTATTTATTGTAAAGGTCCTTAGTGTGCCCCTCATCATTGGTGGTGTTAGTTGCAGATCTGGAGGATTCGGCACCCAGGCGGAGATATGTATATATGCTACACAGGGACTTTAAGTTGATAAAGTGTTTTATTATAACAGTGGTTATGGCAATTAATCAACTACGTGAAGTCCCTCTATGCACTGAACTTGTTACATAATCCCAGATTTTTGGTAGCACCAGGGCACTTGGTCTTTTCAAAGTGCAATAGTGATTTCTTGACCTTTATCAAGCCAAGTACACACTATACAAGTAAATATTGTGATGAGCAGCCTGTTTCAAGGTGAAGGACCGATAACCCCCTGCAATGGAACCAAAGGAATTGTACGTACAACACGAGACCCTTTTTTTTCAGCGTTGTATTAATTAGGAGGGATCTCGGGTGAAAGGTTCTTGTTTGTTAAATCGTTTGTAATGTAGATTTGCCTTTATACTGTAATGCTTTACTTTCTGCTTTTGTCATCAAAATGCAGCCGACAATAAGTAGAAAATGTGCTGTAGGTGCATATGTAGAAAATTGTGAGTATGGTTTTACTTTCTCCATGTGTGCAGAGGAAGGTGCAGTATTAATATTCTCAACCTCTCCATCATTCAGTTGTACTTGATACTGCAAAGGTATCCGTGCTTAACCATTCGCATGTTGGCCAATTGCCTTGTGGCAAATACAAGCCACCAGTATTGACCAGCAGCAGCAGCCAGTAATAGTCTTTAAGGCCTTTGTATTCTAAGCACTGTGTTGTCATCTTTTGCAGTATCATCCAAAAGGTGCTCGGATCGATGTTTCCATCAATGAATGCTATGATGGGTCTTATGCAGGAAATCCACAAGACATCCATCGCCAGCCTGGGTTTGCATTTAGCCGAAATGGACCTGTTAAAAGGACACCAATTACTCACATCCTTGTTTGCAGGTAAACGTGTGAATAGGGGGGCTGGGAAATACTCGTTAATCTGATTTTATTCATTAACAATCCAGTTTGGTTTTACTCCCATTTCCCCTGGATATGTCTGCTCTTGCATTCCCTTAGGGTATTATTTAAATGTAACCTAAACATGTCTTTCCTTTTAGACCAAAGCGGACAAAAGCCAGTATGTCCGAATTTCTGGAATCTGAAGATGGGGAGGTTGAACAGCAGAGAACGTACAGCAGTGGCCACAATCGCTTGTATTTCCACAGTGACACCTGCCTTCCTCTCCGGCCACAGGAGATGGATGTAGACAGTGAGGATGAAAAGGACCCAGAATGGTTAAGAGAGAAAACTATTACAGTGAGTAGGCCGGACAACCTAACAGATGTAAATAATATAATCAGATGATGTAACAAAGTTAACAGAAATATACACAGTGTCTGTATCCTTTCTATTGTATAAGATCAGTTATTAGTCCATAGGAAATTGATTTAAAGGGCATGTTCACCCTTAACCATTTTTGGTTTTAATTGTCAGTTACCTGCCCCCAATCGCAACTGATATATTTTGCAATTTATTACCTGCTTTACCGCCGCTCCTTCACTGACAGCCGCTGCGCCCTATCTTAGGCGATCGGCGCCCTATCTTAGGCGCATGCGCGCCAATACAAAAGCATGCGCGCGATCGGGAGAGAACAGCTGTTCAGTGAAGGAGCGGCTGCAAGTGGAGCGGCGCTAAGGTAAGTTCCAGGTCCCCCAAGTGTAATATTATTCACAGGGAGGTGAGAATAAGCGTTGTCACCTCCCTGTGAATAATAGAAACGAATGGCACAGAGTTGATTTTCTGGGTTTAGTGTTCCTTTAATCTACAATGGAGAGAGAGAATATAGAAGTATAGGGGCCCTAATGGGATCCATAGTCATTTTCAGCTTCTATCGGAATGATTAAATGTAACGTCGGGCTGAACATAATTAACATTTTTTTTGGTGTTTATTGTCGCGTTATTTTTTTTTTTTTAAGCAAATCGAGGAATTCTCCGATGTGAATGAAGGTGAGAAGGAAGTTATGAAGCTCTGGAACTTGCACGTTATGAAACATGGGTAAGTGTGAATGTTCTAAATCTGTCACTAATACCTCCATACTGAAGGAATGGCTTTTATTTCCTGGTCTGTGCATCTTTCCCTGTTCGGGCATTGCTGGAAATGTAACAGGATCCCAGGGCTGCTGGAAGTTTATAGAAAATCTAGTGGCCATATTGGAGAAAGCCAGCTCGCTATTACTGGGAACACTGGGAGAGGGAATGGGGACGAAATACAAAGCATTAAAAGTATCTAGAGGTAGAGACTGGTCAGAATAAGATGCTACAAGATAGAACTTGGCATTTCCCAGTGCATACAAAGCCCTAGTGAACACCTGTGCCTCGTCCTCTCTGTACCTGAGAGATGAGGCAGCAGTGGCCACAGATGAAGAGTAAGGGACAGATAAGGACAAGATGTTATAGCTACAAGATAATAGTAAGAATTTCTCGGTATAGTCAAAGCCTTTGTTGTCCATTTCTGCCTCTTAATCTCTGTTTTTGTATTTTAACATAATAATTATCACTTTCTGGGCAGTGAATTGTTCATTGCTATACATAGTCCATTGACAACTCCTGAGTTGCTCCTCGGCTTTTAATCTGTAGCTGTTCAATGTACATGGAGATGAACAGTGTAAACTGCTACATTAGAAACTAACTGTACTTTTCATCCTCTCAGGTTCATTGCCGACAATCAGATGAATCACGGCTGCATGCTTTTTGTTGAAAATTATGGACCCAAAATCATAGAGAAAAACCTATGTCGAAACTTTATGCTTCATTTGGTCAGCATGCACGACTTTAATCTCATCAACATAACCACCATAGACAAAGCAGTGACCAGGCTGCGAGAGATACAGCACAAGATGGAGAGGGTAGAGTCCGCTGCCTTCCTTGCCGAAGAGACTCCTGAAGAATCCCATGGAGCCATAAATGGTTTTCTTGAGACTAATGGCAAAGAACGAGTTCCAGAAACGGACAGTGTCTCAGGGGTTCCAAAACAAAGCAAAAAGCAGAAGCTCTGAAGGAAGCAAATGCACTGAATCGGAGGGGGAATGAGAACTTTAGCAGGTGGAATTCCTGATCCAGATGCTGAAGACCACTTGCTCCCAAAAGCTGTAAAAGGCGAGACCGTTGATCAGGCCTGAAGAGCAATACACAGCAAACCTTTTGTATCCTTAGTATCTAGCGTCTTCTACAGAGTTTATCAACGTTATTTAATGCCATGCGACTGTTCCTAATACTCACTTTTCATTTTTTTTTTCTTTATTTTTTTGCATCAATGATCAACCATCCCTCTTCGTACCACTATTGTGGGTTTTTTATATATATATATATATATTTGTCTACAAACAATGAATTTTGAAATTAGTTTTATATTCATTTTTTTTCCCGCTTCCATGCCTGACTGTTAATTTGTTTTTGCATTACACTGAATATTGGAATATTGAAAGCTGTATGCTCCCCAGAGCACTTTGGTCTTGGGATGTCAATGGAAAATCATAATGAATTAAGAATAAGAACTGAACATGGCAGGAGTAGTTTTAATGGAACTTTCTAGACCCACTTTAATGCTGTTACTTAAAGGATCATATTTGTAAAATCATTTCGACATCCATTTACACTGAGTTTCAACACAGCAACTTAAATTAGCAACCCATAGCGTTCCATCTTGGGAATTCACCCTGTTTGCAGAAGATGCATTGTATGTTGTGACTTGGTTTTATTTCACCTTTAATAAGTGTCTTCCGTGAATTACCTGTTACCTGGGATCTCTCACATTGGGACACAACTTTTTTACACTTTTCTGTTGGTTGGGTGCATAGAAGTGATTGTGCAATGTACAGTTGGTCTCCCTTACGTGGAAGTATGAACAGCAATTAGTTTCCAGCATTCCGTGACCGCCCAGTGGAATGCTGGGAGTTGTACGCTTACACCAGGAAGTAACATGGCTCCTGTTTCCAGTCTGATATTGCAGATGGTTCTTTTTAATCCACTCATCTGATATGTTTCCTTTGATATTGCATTTCATATTCTACTGTTGGAAGAATTAATGCTGCTCTCGGTTCCACCACCATCAAGACTGCTGGATATAAGGTTCTTTTCTCTTCTGTGTCAAATGTCTAAAACCTTTCGTATTTGTGACGATGAATTTATACAATTGTACATGGTCTTAAAGATGTATGTTAATTGTGAAGCTATTTAAATAATCATGTGGGTTTGTCACCCGGTTAGAATTTTCCAGTTATTGCTCTTTTGTGCGAAATAGGAAATGATCATCACCGGGACCTTGATTTGCCATCACGGAGAACTTTGATCCAATCTGTCCTCGCCCTCTCTGGGGGATGGAGAAACTTTCCTCAATAGCTGTAATGCAGCCGGTCTATGGTCCGTGTTGCGATTGGGTCGTTTTTTTTTTTTCTTGACGCTGTGCAATCTGGGAAACGTCCACTGAAGACCTTTCTAAAACCATTTTATCTTCTGAAGACTGGCATTGTTTGTACAGCAAGGTATGACCATTACCTCCTTTAACTTACATTTTGTCTAATTAACATTTGCCACGTTGTCAATTTCTAATAAAACCTGAAAACTCTCCTTGGCCTTTATTCATTTAAAAGCAAAGCTGTTCATGGGGTCTGTGTATTGGTATTAGGGAATGCATTGTGTTCTGATCTAGGATTGGACAACGTACATTTTCCATATCACATCAACTTTATAGACCAGGAAAGGAAATGTAAAGAGCACAATGTGTTCCAGCGTGTTTAAATAAGGCCTCTGACTTTCATGCTCCTTCACATTCTCTTCCATTTTGAAAAAATCAGTTGATTTTCATACCCTTTGCTGTTCCCTGCTGTTGACATTAGTGAGCTGACATTTCAGGTTCTAACAGTCTTTCTTCCCAGAATGCACCACTACCTTGGAATGTTCCCAACAGTAATTTCTACTGATTGGCTGTTGGATAGGTCACACATGCTCAGATCTCTAATGTGCAACTGAATCAACCCAGGCGCTGGGTCAAGAGCAAAACCATAACGGTCTCTATTAGGGGTCCTGCAAACAGGAAGTCAGAAGTATTTATTTATACACAGACAAAATGCTGATTGGGCAAGTTAAGGTCATTTTTTTTATTTCAAAGCATATGTATTTGCACTGAACTTCTTCCTTTAACATGGCCACCATGTCTTTTTGCTGGTTTTTAAAGCCTATAGAGAAATTGCACATTGTCTGACAGGTCCGGACTGACTCTGTCTTCAATGCACTTGCATATGTTTGTTTCTCAGTGAACATCCATCGTTCTGAACTGCAATATTCAGTTATATTAACTGGACTTGATGTTTTGTTCTTGAAGACGTTTCGCTAGTCATCCGACTGGATCTGTCAATTCAGAATGACTTGTACAAGAATCTGTTGGCAATCAGGAGGCCATTTATGTAAAAATAAAGAAACCAAGCCTGAATAGAGGTGGGAGCCATGTACTGCCATGTACTATGCTGTTTTGACACCTTACCCTAGGCAGTTGCTGCAATGCATCCACACCTTGCATTCAGAAGGTCCCTAACACCTGGCTGTGATATGCTAATTAGGACTTTCCAGGGTACATAATTGCCACAGATTCTTGTACAAGTCATTCTGAATTGAGAGATCCAGTCGGATGACTAGCGAAACGTCTTCAGTCCGGTTGATCTCTTATAATACAGCAGATATACCATAACCTGGATGAATGAGAACCTTGGCTTATTCATATTAAACAGATTCATAAAGCATTATGCAAATGGAACATCCTTCAAGCTTTTCTTGAAACTGCAAGTTTTCTCCAATTGGATAAAGTAGTTAAAATATCTCATTTCTGGAGTTGTAATGTATATTTTAGACCCAACCTGTTTTGTACTTTGTAAGCAATGAAACCATCTTCATTTATTAATTGTGTGTGTGGAGTATCTACACCAAATTAAATATTCAGGGCTTTTCCAAGCTGTGCAAGGTAGATGAATACCTGGAGAATTTTTGGGGGGGAGATTACTCTCCACTCCTCCCCTTGTGGTATAAAATTGCTAATACCTACAATGAAGCCTTATGTGTTTATTTGACTCCTGTATACAAAATAACGTTCATCAAAATGTAACTTATCTATTTGACATCTCAAAGTTCCTCCATTGCTAATGTCTATGCAGCAGAGGACGGTGTTTATATTTAATGAGTAGACAAGCCCATTAAAGTAATGAGTGCTAGACATTAATCCTGTGACATTAACGTGTTCTACAGACACACATGCATCTATTTTCACATCAATACAGAGACATCTATGTAGACACACATGCATGCAGACACATACGCACATACACACATTCCTTTGTAAAACACACACCCAGATGACAGGTCTTTGCTGAAGATGGAGGAAGTAGAAGCCGGATGCCATGGTTTCCCCAACCCTGCACAGCAGCACAAAAATATGGGGATAGGTCGGCACTGCTAAGGTAACAGCAGACCGGGCTAAGGCCACTGGGGCAGGGGGCATTGCTATCGGAATCCTTGGGTCCAGTTTGCACACATGCAGAGGTCCACACACGTGCATTAGGGACAGACACACGGGGGCAGCACTTTATTACATAGAATTGTTATCGCAGATCTAAATTACTGATCAATATTGGTCATTATACGTATAATGTGATACTGTAGGATATGGATATGTGTCTATACGTATAAGGTGATCTTCCATATAAGTTTATTCCTCTCCCTTCCACCAACCTTCCCTACTGTGAAGTCCCTATCTGTGCACAGACCATCCATCCTGCAGCCTTTAGTCCCACCATATCAATGTCTCAGTGCTCATTAAGGTGAGTAATGAACATATGCTTTCCTTTTAAAATAATGCACAATGCTGTCACCCCCTGTCTCCTGTACTATGAATGGGTGTGAATAGATTAGTTCCCCTCGTATCTTCTACACTTCCATCAGCACCACGTTGGTCATTTCCACTCTGAGAATCATCCGGCTATTGACAAATATCCCTCCGCCTCCCATCTTACTGCCTGGCTGACTCTGTCACCGAGACGATTCATTGCCCTCTAAAGAGAAAGAAAAGTGATAAGATAAACGGTCCCAACACTCACAATGAGATCCCAGAACATTCCCTCCAGCTTGCCAATGTCAAGTGCCACCCCAATGTTTCTTGTTAGGTCCAATAAAGAGAGGGAGTCAAAGCTCAAAATTAGCACAGATATAGGAGATGCATAAAGGATAACAAAAGCTAAAAATGCAAATGACCCTGAATGTATTCCATATTTGCCATCAGCACTGAGTTCTCCTTTAACCTTCAAATTAACATTATAAATATATTATAACGTCTTGTCCTTGTGATTGCTGTCCACCCAGCTATGAACTGTTCATTCTATCCTCATTTAATCATTGGGGTAACTAGTCTGTCCAAACAAATGTTGCGTACTTCACCTAATTGATCTATAGAACCGTGAACAACCCCTGATAAAAGGTTCATTCATTTTAGAGCTATTTATAGACCATTAGCAGAGTACCCAGGTTCCTACACCTGCAGCGCCCTTACCTGTACCCGACCCAGGTTCCATAACCACACCCAACCCAACCTGCAAGTAGCCCAACCCACAACCAGCACCTAAAATTAACAATTAAATTACCTGATCACTTGACTCACCACTAGATGACAGCACAAAGGTTAGATCTCATCCCCAATTAACTTATGCGATCACTCTATTCCCCACCAGATGGCAGCACAAGGGTTACATGTCATAACCAATCCAGTTAGAAGGGGTAAGGGGTGGTTTGTAAAAGTGGTAAAGTAGGCTGTGGTTTTTTACAGACCCTGAAACGTATGTACACCAAGTCTCATCAAATTGTACCAGCCATTCTGAAGTTTTTCTGGAACGTACATATACCCATTGACTTTTATATATAGAGATATGGGACCTTCTATAGATTTTTCTAATTAGGACAATAGATGTTGAGGGACTCTGCACCCTCCCTTTGGGCTATATTTAAAAACCTGCAGTATCGCAACTTTGCTAAACCGCAGGGTTTCGTTACTGGAAGACTGTGGCCGTAAATGTATGGCGGCGATCGTACATTTATGGCAAACGTTCGTTAATGTACAAATGTTTGTCCGTAGAATTCCTACCGCAGTGGTATTCTATGGCGGATCGTAAATCTACAACCGGTGGTTGCTATCGTACATTTACGGCCACTATCGTAGATTTACGTTAAATTTATGACCGCCGGAATGAGAAAGCGATACCGCGCCTTTATAAATCGGAAAGGAACCCGACAGCTTTGTGATCTCAATGTTTTTGTGATGTCCCGAAATCCTTTTTTTTTTTTTTTTACTATAATGCCCTGGTCAGCTGGTCTACAATAACCAATCACTGCATACCCCCCCCCCCCACTATAAAAAATGCTGTTCCCACTCCCATTGGGTTGGAGGGCTCTCGTAAGAACTAGCGTAGGAAGTGCAATGGGCAAAACGTTTTATTTTAAAAGATTTACAGGTACTGTCTAAAGGGAACAGTATGGCAGCTCCCACCCATAAATATTGGACTGACAGGCAAGCTGACTGGTAGACAGACTGGCTACTGGAATTCACGCACAATATACAGCTCTGACCGTCTGGGTAAACAACAGACAATATATATTTGTGGATCGGACGAACAGTGATTGGACATGTTGGAAAATTACGATCGATAGCGTGGATCGATCGTTTGCATTTTCGGCCGCGACCGATGGACATTTGTCCGAGCGCTCAATTAGGACAAATAGTCCCTCAGTGTGTACCCAGCCTAACACACAGCAGAGATGGGCCATGTGATCAGTACAGTACATTGTGCATTGATACAGTGACTGTGAAGGAAGCTCTGGGACATGGGGAACATTGTGTGTAATAGAAACATCAGGTGACACCTGGTACAGGGTATAAAGTAGTTACCAACAGTCCCGGAATCTGCAGGGCAGTCCCAAGGTTTAAACTGTAGTCTCGCTGCAATGTCACAGGATTACCAGAAGGCGGAGCAGTGGAATGTAAATGATTTACTGGAAGTGTTGACCCATGATAGACTCTGTTCATATGGACTAGGAAAGTCACTGTCTGAGTGTCCCTAGAAGTTTGTTTTCAGAAGTAATAGGAAAGAGTTTATAACACAGTGTAGGGTTAATTATAGACTTTAACTCTTTCATATCCGCAGAGAGGTGTATAATCTCTTCACCCTTCACCCCTCTTCCTCTCATTCCCTATCCTCCTCTCTGGTAGGCGAAATGCGTAGGGAAGATGTGCTGTGCCAGCATTTTCCTGCACGAAGGCTTCATTTCTGTTTGCTTGTCAGTGTCACTTAAAATCTCCTGCCATCAGCTGTGGGAGCCCTCGGTGCTGATGTGTAGAGCTTCTTATTCACCCAGACACCCGGGACACGGCCACAGATGTAATCGCCAAGTACAGTCCATGTTCAGATAGAGAGGCGCCCTTGGAATATTCCAGCCGTCAGCATATTTCCTTTCCAAGTCATTATTTGTTAGTTACTGCACGGAGGGTCCTTGTTTTAACCCTTTCGCCATATCCTTGAGCGTCGCAGGTTACGGTTCCCTCTACAAAACGCGAATGCGCCAGATGTTACCTTGTGTTTTATCGCCGCTTTCTGGTGTGTTTTCCTGTGCGTCTCCATCTGAAAAAAATAAGAGTTAAACGTTAACCGACAGAACTGCGTGCACCAGTGCACTGGGGAAAGACCACATGGTAGTTTATATGGGGGAAAAGTTACCTGTTGGGGACCTCTGACAGCACGGGAATTATGTTCAGTTTCTATGAAATGAAAAGTTCTATAAGAATAATAAATAAAATCTGCCCAACCTTAGATCTTCCCATGGCTGCCTATAATCCCACCACCCAATCCCTCCCCTGGGTCCGTGGGTAATACTGTCAGGTACATTGGGCAAACATGGCGTATGGAGCCAGGGGGAGAAAAAACCTTCCATCACTGAGGGTCACTCTAATCATATAATGGAACTGGTGGTAAGTGGGGTAGGTGACGGTGGTGGTTCAGGGACTGTGACTTGCCCATTGTCAAGTAGAAGGACGGAACATTTACCTTGGGCTGTCCCTCTAACACCTTCACCCATTGGGAGTTTTAATTCCCACCAATTACTCATTTCAGAAATGGATTAAAGGTAAAGTTAACTTTCACTGAACTATTTCACCTGTGTGTACTACATTCACCTGTGTGTACTACATTCACCTGTGTGTACTACATTAACCTGTGTGTACTACATTCACCTGTGTGTACTATATTATCCTGTGTGTACTATATTAACCTGTGTGTACTATATTCACCTGTGTGTACTACATTCCCCTGTGTGTACTACATTAACCTGTGTGTACTACATTCACCTGTGTGTACTACATTAAACTGTGTGTACTACATTAACCTGTGTGTACTATATTCACCTGTGTGTACTACATTCCCCTGTGTGTACTACATTAACCTGTGTGTACTACATTCACCTGTGTGTACTACATTCACCTGTGTGTGCTACATTAACCTGTGTGTACTATATTAACCTGTGTGTACTACATTCACCTGTGTGTACTATATTAACCTGTGTGTACTATATTAACCTGTGTGTACTACATTAACCTGTGTGTACTACATTCACCTGTGTGTACTATATTCACCTGTGTGCACTATATTAACCTGTGTGTACTACATTCTCCCTGTGTTACTACATCACCTGGTTGCTACATTAACCTGTGTGTACTATATTACCTGTGTGTACTCATTCACCGCTGTGTGTACTATATTAAGCCTGTGTGTACTATATTAACCGGTTTGTACTATTGAACCTTTTGTTACTACATTAACCTGTTGTACTATATTAACCTGGGTGTACTACATTCACACTGTGTGTACTATATTACCTGTGTGTCTCATTCACCTGTGGTGTGCACATTAACCTGTGTGTACTATATTATCCTGTGGTACTAATATTAACCTGTGTGTACTACATTTCACCTGTGTGGGTACTATATTAAACCTGTTGTACTACATTCACCTGTGGTGTACTATATATCCTGTGTGTATAATTAACCCCTGTTGTACTACATTCACCTGTGGTGTCCTATATAACTGTGTGGTACTAACATTCACTCTTTGTGTACTATATTCACTGTGTGTACTATATTCACCTTGTGCACTACATGAACCTGTGTGCACTATATTCCCCTGTGTGCCTAACATTCACCTGTTGTGGCTACATTATCTCTGTGTGTACGAATAATTCTCCTGTGGTGTACTATATACCTGTTGTACTACATTCACCTTGTGTACTACTATTAACCTGTGTGTACTACATCACCTGTTGTGTACTATATCTCCTGTTGTGTACTATATTAACCTGTGTACTACTTCACCTGTTGGTTACAATATTTGACCTGTGTGTACTACATTCACCTGTGCTATACTATATTGCCTGTGTTACTATATTACCTGTGTCACTACATTAACTGTGTGTACTATATTCACCGGTGTGCACTATATTAACCCGTGTGCACTACTTACCTGTGGGTACTATATAACCTGTGTGTCTACTTGCACCTTTGTTCTATATTAACCGTGTGTGACTAATACTAACCTTGTGTACCCATTCACCTGTGTGTAGTATATAAACCTGTTGTACTATACATTAACCTAGTTGTACTATTTAACCTGTTGTACTACATAACCTGTGTGTACTTTAGTTAACCGTGTGTAACTAAGATTAACCTGTGTGTACTATATTAACCTGTGTATACTATATTAACCGGTGTGTACTCATCACCTGTGGATGCTATATTAACCTGTGTGTACTATAATAACCTGTGTGTACTGTTTAACCTGTGTGTACTGTAGATTAACCTGTTGTGTCTGTAGTAACCTTGTGTACTACATTCACCTGTTGTGGTGATATTAACCTGTGTGGTACTATATTATCCTGTGTGTACTATATTACCTGTGTGTACTACATTCACCGTGTCTACTATATAACCTGTGTGTACCTATATTCCCCTGTGTGTACTATATAACCGGTGTGCACTACATTCAACCTGTGTGGTACTATATTAACCTGTGTGTACTACTTCACCTGTGTGTACTTTATTAACCTGTGTGACTATACATTACCTGTGTTTACTATATTAACCTGTGTGACTATACTACCTGTGTGTACTAACATTCACCCTGTGTGTAAATTTACCTGTGTACTCTACATTACCTGTGTGTCTATATTAACCCGGTGTGTACTATATTAACCTGTGGTACTACAATTAAACCTGTGTGTACTTTATTACCTGTTGGTTACTATATTAACCTGTTTAACTTAGTAACCTGTGTGTACTTATTAACCTGTGGTACTACATTCACCTGGGTGTATTTTACTAATTAACCTGTGTGTACTATATTAAACCTGTGGGTACTATATGACTGTGGTGTACTACACTCACCTTTGTGCAGTATATTAACCTGTGTATACTACTTAACCTGTGTGTACTATAGATTAACCTGTGTGTAAAATCTATTAACCTGTGTTACACATTCACCTTGTGTAGTAGATTACCTGTGGTGTACTACATCACCTGTGGTGGACTATATTAACCTGTGTGTATATATTCCTGTGTGTACTACCATTCCACTTGTGTACTGACATTCACCTGTGTGTAGTATATTAACCTGTGGTTACTATATTAACATGTGTGTACTGATTTAACTGTGTGTACTCTATTCCTGTGTGTCTCATTCACCTGTGTGTTTATATGTAACCTGTTGTATACTAAATACTGTGTGTACTATATTAACCTTTTGTACTTTCTTAACTTGTGCCTATATGCACCTGTGTTAGTATATTAACTGGTGTACTATACATTTACCCTGTGTGTACTATATTAAGCGTGTGTACTACATCACCTGGGTGTACGATATAACCTTGTTTACTGTTAACCCTGGTTGTACTACATTCAACCCTGTGGGTAGTAATATTAACCTTTATACTACATTAACCGTTTTGTACTAATTAACCTGTGTGTACCTATTTCACCAGTGTGTACTATATGTAACCTGTGTGTGCTAGAATTAACCTGTGTGTGCCTATTTAACCTGTGTTTACTATATTAACCTGTGTGTACTATATTAACGTGTGTATCTACAATTCACCTGTGGTGTGCTATATAACCTTTGTGTCTATATTACCCTGTGTTACTATCTTACCTTTGTACTATTTCACCGTGGTACTATATTTAAACCTGTGGTGCTATTAACCTGTGTGGACTATATTAACCTGTTGTGTACTATATTAACCTTTGTACATGCTACATTTCGACCTGTGTGTGTGCTAATATAACCTGTGTGTACTATATTAACCTGTGTGTATATATTAACCGTGTGTACTACATTCACCTGTGTATGCTATTTAACCTGTGTGTACTCAATTAACACTGTGTGTTACTATATAATCTGTGGGTAGATAGTAAACCTTTGTGTACTCTACATTCACCTGTTGGCGCTATATTAACCTTTGTGTCAACTATTTAACCGTGTGTACGATATTAACCTTTGTATACTAACATTACCAAACCTGTGTTACTACATTCACCTGTTGTTGTGACTACATTCACCTGTTGTGATACATATAACCCGGTGGTGTACTACATTCACTGTGTGTGTACTATATACCTGTGTGTACTATATTACCTTGTGTCTATCGACCTTTGAAATTCCCTGTGTGTACTACATTACCTTGTTAGTACTTACCCTGTGTGACTAACCTTAACTGTGTTGTCTACATTTACCTGTGTGTTGCTATAATTCCCTTGTGTACTACTTCCTCTGTGTGGTATAGTTAACCTGGGTGTACTACATTCCCCTGTGTGGTCTATCACTTCACCGTGTCTTATCATGTGACACATTCACCTGTGTGTACTATATAACCTGTGTGTACTAATTTCACCTGTTGTTCGATCTGGTACTATATAATCCTGTTTGTACTACATCCCGTGTGTACTAGTAAATCTTAACAAACATTGTCTACTTCCCTGGTGTGACTTATTCCCCGTTGTTGCTATAATTAACCTGTTGTACTACATTCCCTGTGTGTACTACTTCTGGGTACTACCTTGTAGCTATACTACCTGGTACAATTCCCTGTGTGTATATTTAACCTGGTGTACTACATTCACCTGTGGTGTAGCTATTCCTGTGGTCGTACTATTCACCTGTGTGCACTAATTACCGTTGTACCTCCATGTCACCTGTGTGGCTACTATTTAACCTGTGTGTACTAAGTTAACACACGGTGAATGTAGTGCCACACAGGTTAATAATGCACACAGGTTAATATAGTTGCACACAGGTTAATATGTGCACACACCATTACTCAGTCTTCCAGTTATACTGCATGCTGACGTCTGTCTGCCACATTACTCAGTCTTCCAGTTATACTGCATGCTGACGTCTGTCTGCCCCATTACTCAGTCTTCCAGTTATACTGCATGCTGACGTCTGTCTGCCCCATTACTCAGTCTTCCAGTTATACTGCAGGCTGACGTCTGTCTGCCCCATTACTCAGTCTTCCAGTTATACTGCAGGCTGACGTCTGTCTGCCCCATTACTCAGTCTTCCAGTTATACAGTCTTCCTCAAGGGTCTACC
This sequence comes from Hymenochirus boettgeri, assembly GCA_019447015.1. Classification (NCBI taxonomy): domain Eukaryota; kingdom Metazoa; phylum Chordata; class Amphibia; order Anura; family Pipidae; genus Hymenochirus; species Hymenochirus boettgeri. Next base: position 3,242,659 of record CM033476.1, on the reverse strand, counting down.
CCAGTGCCTGGCCACGCTTTCCTTTTTCTCCTTCTGCTTTACCTTCAGTGCCGTGTAGATGAGGTTTTTCTGTGGGTTTAGTCAGGGTGCATTTTCTCCAAGTTTGTCAACTTGCTCCATTAAGTTTTTGTCCTGGAAGAGACTTTCTTTCTGGTGGCATAGCTTTTTTTTTTTACCTACAATAAAATCCTCCTTTAAGGTTAATTGGGGGACCCAGGGCTTTCCACCCAGACTTTCTTCCTTGTTTTCTTGTAGTTCCTTTTACCCTCTGTTCCTATCCTTGGCCCTGCATAATCACTAGGGTACAAACTGAAGAGTTGGATCTGGGAGGAGGCGTTTGCTAGAAATCACCACCAGCGACAGGCACCCCATAGTCTGCCAAGGTACAGCAATTGGCCTATTAATATGAACATTAAGCAGTTTTTATAATGTAACTAAATCTGGAGAACACAAACTTTTTCAGATTGACCGCAGGCTTATCCTATAAGAACATCGAATTAACAGGCTTGCTGTGCAGCTCTCTCACTTATACATGACCTTGTATGATAGACAGGTATCAATAGTCAGGCAGTAAATGATGGACAGACCCTCCCTCTAAAAGGCATGTGTGTCAATGTGATACTTGCCTCAGTCTGTGAACTGATGTCCACCTCCAAAACTAAAATTTAACCCACTACTGGCCCCACTATGTAGTGTTACAAAATCCTTACCTTCCTCCTCTGCTCCTTACGGTTCTCCTGCAGTGCTTGTCAAAAGTCCCAGAAAGTGAAGAGTAGGAGCTGTCTGTGTGTCGTCCGGTTGCCTGCTTCTTCTTTGTCCTCAGCAAGGACTCAATCATGTGCAGGGGAGCCCTCCCACGCTCTCGATCTCTTCAGGCTGCTCATCCCCCTACCTAAAAAAAAGGGTATCCCAGCCCACCCCCAACCACCATGTTGGCTTTTTAAAACAAGCACAAGATAGACTTACGATCCTCCGTTCCCTCGGCTCTCTGCATAGCCGCATCTGTGATTGGCTTACTCTCTGCCAATCACAGATGTGGCTGCCAGTATATTAAGTGGCTTTAAAGTTGTGTATTTTACAAATGAAGTGGCTGATTTTACAGTAAACTGGTTTCAGGGAAAACGTTATCACTTGTGTCTGGCAATGTGATTCGATTGAATCCATTTAATGTTACGTTTTCCATAGCCTGTTTGGTACCTTTCTGATATTGAATGTCTCTATATTTCCAGCGGTGAAGGAATCGCTCTCCTCCGATATACAATCCAGAAAAGATAGAGAAATTTCCAATGAACCTCGCCAGAAATTGCGAATATTTTATCAGGTACTGAACAGGGTGAAGGGATTAACCTTCATTGTTTTCATTAAAAAGGTGTTTTTCCCTATTCGGTTTGGGATCAAAGGTGAAATACAGATTAATAAAAAGGTTAAAGAAGATGTGACATCTGCTTATGAAGTCACAGCAGCCCTACAAAGAGAACACGCACACACTATGCACTGGATAATCACACTATGCACTGGATAATCACACTA
>CM033476.1:3228818-3240962 GCA_019447015.1 Hymenochirus boettgeri | reverse complement strand
TTTATTCCACACCTGTTCATTTATTCCCCACCTGTTAATAGTATTCCACACACAGGTTAATATAGTACACACAGGTTAATATAGTACACACAGGTTAATGTAGTACACACAGGTTAATGTAGTACACACAGGTTAATGTAGTGCACACAGGTGAATGTAGTACACACAGGTTAATATAGTACACACAGGTTAATAAAGTACACACAGGTTAATGTAGTATACAAAGGTGAATGTAGTGCACACATGTGAATGTAGTGCACACATGTGAATGTAGTACACACAGGTTAATATAGTACACACAGGTTAATGTAGCACACACAGGTGAATGTAGTACACACAGGTGAATGTAGTATACACAGGTTAATATAGCACACACAGGTTAATATAGTACACACAGGTAAATGTAGTATACAAAGGTGAATGTAGTGCACACATGAGAATGTAGTACACACAGGTTAATATAGTACACACAGGTTAATATAGTGCACACAGGTTAATATAGTATACAAAGGTGAATGTAGTACACACAGGTTAATGTAGTGCACACAGGTAAATATAGCGCACACAGTTTAATGTAGTATACACAGGTGAATGTAGTGCACACAGGTTAATGTAGTATACACAGGTTAATATAGTGCACACAGGTTAATATAGTACACACAGGTTAATGTAGTATACACAGGTTAATATAGTACACACAGGTTAATATAGTACACACAGGTTAATGAAGTATACACAGGTTAATATAGTACACACAGGTTAATATAGTACACACAGGTTAATGTAGTACACACAGGTTAATATAGCACACACAGTTGAATGTAGTACACACAGTTGAATGTAGTACACACAGGTTAATATAGTACACACAGTTTAATGTAGTACACACAGGTTAATATAGTGCACACAGGTTAAAATAGCACACACAGGTTAATATAGCACACACAGGTTAATATAGCACACACAGGTTAATATAGCGCACACAGGTTAATATAGTGCACACAGGTTAATATAGTACACACAGGTTAATATAGTACACACAGGTTAATATAGCGCACACAGGTTAATATAGTGCACACAGGTTAATATAGTACACACAGGTTAATATAGTACACAGAGGTTAATATAGTATACACAGGTTAATATAGTACACACAGGTTAATATAGTACACACAGGTTAATATAGTACACACAGGTTAATATAGTACACAGAGGTTAATATAGTATACACAGGTTAATATAGTACACACAGGTTAATATAGTACACACAGGTTAATATATCACACACAGGTTAATATAGTGCACACAGGTTAATGTGGTACACACAGGTTAATGTAGTACACACAGGTTAATGTAGTGCACACAGGTGAATGTAGTACACACAGGTTAATATAGTACACACAGGTTAATATAGTACACACAGGTTAATGTATATACAAAGGTGAATGTAGTGCACACATGAGAATGTAGTACACACAGGTTAATATAGTACATTAACCTGTGTGCACTATATTAACCTGTGTATACTACATTCACCTTTGTGTACTACATTAACCTGTGTGTACTATATTAACCTGTGTGCACTATATTAACCTGTGTGCACTATATTAACCTGTGTGCACTACATTAACCTATGTGTACTATATTAACCTGTGTGTACTATATTCACCTGTGTGTACTATATTAACCTGTGTGCACTACATTAACCTGTGTGTACTAAATGAACCTGTGTGTACTACATTAACATGTGTGCACTATATTAACCTGTGTGCACTACATTAACCTGTGTGTACTATATTAACCTGTGTGTACTATATTCACCTGTTTGTACTATATTAACCTGTGTGTACTACATTCACCTGTGTGTACTACATTAACCTTTGTGCACTATATTAACCTGTGTGCACTACATTTACCTGTGTGTACTATATTAACCTGTGTGTACTATATTAACCTGTGTGTACTACATTCACCTGTGTGCACTATATTAACCTGTGTGCACTACATTAACCTGTGTGTACTATATTAACCTGTGTGTACTACATTCACCTGTGTGTAGTATATTAACCTGTGTGCACTATATTAACCTGTGTGTACTACATTCACCTGTGTGTAGTATATTAACCTGTGTGTACTACATTCACCTGTGTGTAGTATATTAACCTGTGTGCACTATATTAACCTGTGTGTACTACATTAACCTGTGTGTAGTATATTAACCTGTGTGTACTATATTAACCTGTGTGTACTACATTCACCTGTGTGTACTACATTAACCTGTGTGTACTATATTAACCTGTGTGTACTACATTCACCTGTGTGTACTACATTAACCTGTGTGCACTATATTAACCTGTGTGTACTATATTAACCTGTGTGTATTATATTAACCTGTGTGTATTATATTAACCTGTGTGTACTACATTAACCTGTGTGTAGTATATTAACCTGTGTGTACTACATTAACCTGTGTGTACTATATTAACCTGTGTGCACTACATTCACCTGTGTGTACTACATTCACCTGTGTGACCATCCCACCAATTGAACCACATCCTTTCTTGGGCTCTACATTATATTATACAATCACTTTCCCCTTAACAAGATTAATGGCTCTATTATCACCTCATGTGTACTTGGCCTTATGTCTTAACACAGAGATATTAAGGCTTCATTCACGCTAGGCTACGTTACACAATAGAGGTGAACAGTTCCGTTCCCACTGCATCGTTGTAAAAAATGCACTGCATGCAGCAGTTTTGTGCATTAACTCACTGCGGTGCCGTTGAAAACATTGAGGTGCTGCTATGCGTTACTGCAACGTTACATCCCACTAAATCTCGATGTTCCCCTGCGTTAAAAACGCCAAATTCACTCACAAGACATAGGGCAGCTGCTACATTACTTTCAGGGTGATTAAAGGAGACGTATTGGCTAAAATAAGAGTTTTGTTTACATAGGAGGTTGGAATTAATAGCTCAGGTATCGGGGCAAATAAAGGATCTCAGAAATCAAATCAGCAAAATTATATTAGGATACCTTTCAAGAGGAACAGTATGGCAGCTCCCACCCATATGTATAAATACAAATATAAAGTAAAGGAATGTAGTGTACATAAAATAAATAAGTTATACCCATGATATCTTTCAAGAGGAACATCTATACAGATAAATAGGTTATATTAAATTGACCATAACTGGAAACTATAATTCTTCCCAACCACCACTGTATCATTATTTTGTTGATCTGCCCCCTATTTCTTTAGATATCCAATCTACAACTTCTTATATTTCAGCTGTCAATCAAGTTCCTTGCTGTCCAAAACTATTCTTCTGTGAGTAGTTTTACTGTAGCTGGAATGGTGTTTTGACAGTTGGAATGCTGTGTGCTGTGTGCAGGCTTGACAGCTGGTTTGTGGGGTAAAAGTCAAGTCAGATGGAAGTGGGAGTGGTTAAAAGAGGGAGGGAGGATACAGCTCCTAAACAAAATGTGTGCTGGATTGAAGGCATGCAGCAACACACACACCTCAGAGTAAGTGCTACTTTCATGTATTCAATTATAGATTAAGATGAGGCAAAGTCATTTTGTCAGTATAGTGTCCCTTTAAATACAAACATGTACAGAAAAGAAATGTTGGATATCAGAGTGGCTGGCTAGTCACACTGCATATAGAGAACTGACTCTCCCTCAGCTCTGCACACTGACAAATGGCTGCTGGGAACACCAGTAATTAAAGTGACAGGACTGGCACATTATAAATAACCATGATTGGCTATTGAAGCACTGTTGACCAGAGTTAAAGGGGTTTGACCACAGATACATTTTATATATATCTGATAGATAGGAGGGATGGCGTTCCAAGCCAAACTTCTACTTCTAAGTGGACAGTAATATGTCCCTTTAAATGATCCATGATAAAGGGATAATCAAGTGATATTATTTTATAGCCAATTAAAGTTGTGATGGGAAAACTCTTAAAGCTGGTCATCGAAGGTTTAATTGACAGATATTTCCTTTAAAACTATATACAACTTTGGATTGAATTCCTGCTGGAACAGTTTTCCCTGCTAGACTATTGAAATATTCACAGACCGAGAGCCAATTGGCTACTTTCTCTAGCATTGCTTTGATTGGCTACATTTCACGAGATCCATCAGTTATTTGGGAATGTGCATTTTCCTGGATATTGATTGGTTACTTGATCAGATACACGGTCATCAGCATAATAAGCGATTGAGGAAACGGGTACTGGTGTACACTGTCCATACTAATATAGAACACACCCGGGAATAACTTTTGGACATAAAGTACCTGTGGTCATGAGACCATTAGTAACGAAACGACATTGGTACCATAAAAAAAAACGCAGTGTCTAACACGGGCCATCGACATCAGTACCATTGCCTAAGGGAGAAAAAAAAGGAAGAGGAAAGGGAAACTATGGCAGGTATCTCATGGCATGCGGTATGATCTTAAGACTTGGTCAGTGGACGTGGCATACCGTATTTTTCTACGTATTGGCCACGGGCCGGGTCACAGTCTATGGTCACATTGGCCAAGCGCGAAGGAGAGGGAGGGAAAGGAGGAGAGGTACATCGTGGCAGTAAACGTGATAAGGGGGGATCATAGATGCGTTGGCCACTCGCAATGCATTAGCAGTGTTGCATAAAGAGGACACGGTGGCCATAACGCTTGGCCGGATAACATTTCATACCTGTATGGTGCGTACACCTTGGGTCATGACAGTATTATCCAGGGCGTTGGCCAATAGGTACCTAGCATACCTAGTTATACCGTGGGGGGGGGGGACATTGGCCTGGGACCGGTAACCGTACATTTGGTGAACACTGTGACCGTAGACACTGGGCCAAGATATTGATGGTGCCGTGAAGAGAAGCCAAGATGGGGCGCCCATTGTAGACAGTAGTACGGAAAGAGTGTGGTGTCATGGACATTGGCCGTACCTTGGCTGTACATTAGGGTCATGACAATTGGCAATGTGACACAATGGGCGGTTGAAAAGGCATGTGTGCACACAAAAAGCAAGCTGTGCTTACATTGTGTACAGTACTTAGGGTTCCGTGGGGAGCTACGTGGGGCATTAGGACATGGTAACCTTCATATGGTCGGATACACTGGCCAATACATGGTCATAATCATTTGGCCTACACTGGCAACATTGGTCCATACATTTGCCATACACTGGGCCTACATGGTCCATATTTGGCAATACACTCGCTCAATATTCATTCCCATTCGCCTTGATGGACACAAGCTATGTATGATGTAAATGGGTCTGGTCATTGATTTATACTTTAACAATTTCCCCTACATCCCTATTGGATCATTATTTGAGATTAATAAAGAAGTGTAATGTTGTCTTGAAAATGATTAACCTAGTTATTATCTACAGTGTATGTCCCCATAACCACCGGACCAGCAACCCCGAGCCTGGACCGTAAGTCGTCCCACTGTAGACTCCCAGATCATCTCACCCGTGCCAGTGTCATAATACATACTCAAAATGCTCATTATGAAAACATCTCATTTACATCTCGGATCTCTGGAGAATCAATAGGATTCCGCCGCTGGGCTCTTTAAATACAGCGGCGAAGAATGAGAACAACCCGCAGTCATCACGCAGAGAAATATCACTTCTTCTCCTAGTTGGATTACACTAGCTGCTCCTGACTTCCCAGCGTGCGGCTAATTCCTTACTAATATTGAAAATCCAGGCCACCCCATTCTGGGTCTGTAAGAGTATTTGGCTTTTGTTTTTCTCTCTCTTTGCTGTGTGTTTTCTGTGTTGGGCCTCGTGTTTGGGAAGAGCTAGCAATTGGGCCGGATATACTTGGCCCCCATTTAATTAAACAGCTTCACCTCATTACATCCCAGGAAAATCCACGTTCCCAAATACCTGACGGATTCTCGGTTGAAAGGAGCCATTCAACACTCCAGTACATCCCCTTCCCAAATAACGAACTGATCTCGTGGACGGAGCCAATCAATATCCATGAAAATCCTGTTCCCAAATACTGAGCGGATCTCATGGCAAGGCGTCCAATCAATAATCCAGGAAAATCCACATTCCCCAATAAACTGACGGACTCGTGGAAGGAGCCAATCAATATACAGCAAATCCATGTTCCCAAATAACTGAAGATTTCGTGGAACGGAGCATCAATATCCCTGCAAATCCACATTCCCAAATAACTGCGGATCTCTTGGAAGGAGCCAATCAATATCGCCCGAACATCCACATTCAATAACTGACGTATCTCGTTGGAAAGGACCTCATCAATATCCCAGAAAATTCCCCACGTTCCCAAATAACGCTGGAATCTCGTGAAAGGAGCCAATCAGATATCCAGGAAAATCCCCATTCCCAAAATCACCGATGGATCTCGTGTAAATGAGCCAATCAATATCCAGGAAATCCACATTCCCAATCACGATGGATCTCGTGGAAAGGAGCCATCAATTCCAGAAATCCACATTCCCAAATACCTTTCGGATCTTGTGGAAAAGTAAACAATCAAATCCAGGAAAGATCCACATTCCCAAGTAAACTGACAGGATTCATGAAAGTAACCAATCAATACCACACAGTCAAATGCACATTCCAAATCTGTACGGATCTCTTGAAAAGTAACCATCATATCCAGAAATGCACATTCCCAAATAACTGACGGATTCATGAAAAGTACCCATTATTTGGGAATGTGCATTTTCCTGGATATTGATTGGTTACTTTTCACGAGATCCGTCAGTTATTTGGGAATGTGCATTTTCCTGGATATTGATTGATCAGATACACGGTCATCAGCATAATAAGCGATTGAGGAAACGGGTACTGGTGTACACTGTCCATACTAATATAGAACACACCCGGGAATAACTTTTGGACATAAAGTACCTGTGGTCATGAGACCATTAGTAACGAAACGACATTGGTACCATAAAAAAAAACGCAGTGTCTAACACGGGCCATCGACATCAGTACCATTGCCTAAGGGAGAAAAAAAAGGAAGAGGAAAGGGAAACTATGGCAGGTATCTCATGGCATGCGGTATGATCTTAAGACTTGGTCAGTGGACGTGGCATACCGTATTTTTCTACGTATTGGCCACGGGCCGGGTCACAGTCTATGGTCACATTGGCCAAGCGCGAAGGAGAGGGAGGGAAAGGAGGAGAGGTACATCGTGGCAGTAAACGTGATAAGGGGGGATCATAGATGCGTTGGCCACTCGCAATGCATTAGCAGTGTTGCATAAAGAGGACACGGTGGCCATAACGCTTGGCCGGATAACATTTCATACCTGTATGGTGCGTACACCTTGGGTCATGACAGTATTATCCAGGGCGTTGGCCAATAGGTACCTAGCATACCTAGTTATACCGTGGGGGGGGGGGACATTGGCCTGGGACCGGTAACCGTACATTTGGTGAACACTGTGACCGTAGACACTGGGCCAAGATATTGATGGTGCCGTGAAGAGAAGCCAAGATGGGGCGCCCATTGTAGACAGTAGTACGGAAAGAGTGTGGTGTCATGGACATTGGCCGTACCTTGGCTGTACATTAGGGTCATGACAATTGGCAATGTGACACAATGGGCGGTTGAAAAGGCATGTGTGCACACAAAAAGCAAGCTGTGCTTACATTGTGTACAGTACTTAGGGTTCCGTGGGGAGCTACGTGGGGCATTAGGACATGGTAACCTTCATATGGTCGGATACACTGGCCAATACATGGTCATAATCATTTGGCCTACACTGGCAACATTGGTCCATACATTTGCCATACACTGGGCCTACATGGTCCATATTTGGCAATACACTCGCTCAATATTCATTCCCATTCGCCTTGATGGACACAAGCTATGTATGATGTAAATGGGTCTGGTCATTGATTTATACTTTAACAATTTCCCCTACATCCCTATTGGATCATTATTTGAGATTAATAAAGAAGTGTAATGTTGTCTTGAAAATGATTAACCTAGTTATTATCTACAGTGTATGTCCCCATAACCACCGGACCAGCAACCCCGAGCCTGGACCGTAAGTCGTCCCACTGTAGACTCCCAGATCATCTCACCCGTGCCAGTGTCATAATACATACTCAAAATGCTCATTATGAAAACATCTCATTTACATCTCGGATCTCTGGAGAATCAATAGGATTCCGCCGCTGGGCTCTTTAAATACAGCGGCGAAGAATGAGAACAACCCGCAGTCATCACGCAGAGAAATATCACTTCTTCTCCTAGTTGGATTACACTAGCTGCTCCTGACTTCCCAGCGTGCGGCTAATTCCTTACTAATATTGAAAATCCAGGCCACCCCATTCTGGGTCTGTAAGAGTATTTGGCTTTTGTTTTTCTCTCTCTTTGCTGTGTGTTTTCTGTGTTGGGCCTCGTGTTTGGGAAGAGCTAGCAATTGGGCCGGATATACTTGGCCCCCATTTAATTAAACAGCTTCACCTCATTACATCCCAGGAAAATCCACGTTCCCAAATACCTGACGGATTCTCGGTTGAAAGGAGCCATTCAACACTCCAGTACATCCCCTTCCCAAATAACGAACTGATCTCGTGGACGGAGCCAATCAATATCCATGAAAATCCTGTTCCCAAATACTGAGCGGATCTCATGGCAAGGCGTCCAATCAATAATCCAGGAAAATCCACATTCCCCAATAAACTGACGGACTCGTGGAAGGAGCCAATCAATATACAGCAAATCCATGTTCCCAAATAACTGAAGATTTCGTGGAACGGAGCATCAATATCCCTGCAAATCCACATTCCCAAATAACTGCGGATCTCTTGGAAGGAGCCAATCAATATCGCCCGAACATCCACATTCAATAACTGACGTATCTCGTTGGAAAGGACCTCATCAATATCCCAGAAAATTCCCCACGTTCCCAAATAACGCTGGAATCTCGTGAAAGGAGCCAATCAGATATCCAGGAAAATCCCCATTCCCAAAATCACCGATGGATCTCGTGTAAATGAGCCAATCAATATCCAGGAAATCCACATTCCCAATCACGATGGATCTCGTGGAAAGGAGCCATCAATTCCAGAAATCCACATTCCCAAATACCTTTCGGATCTTGTGGAAAAGTAAACAATCAAATCCAGGAAAGATCCACATTCCCAAGTAAACTGACAGGATTCATGAAAGTAACCAATCAATACCACACAGTCAAATGCACATTCCAAATCTGTACGGATCTCTTGAAAAGTAACCATCTTATTTGGGAATGTGGATTTTCCTGGATATTGATTGGCTCCTTTCCAAGAGATCCGTCAGTTATTTGGGAATGTGGATTTTCCTGGATATTGATTGGATATTGATTGGCTCCTTTCCACGAGATCCATCGGTTATTTGGGAACGTGGCTTTTCCTGGATATTGATTGGCTCCTTTCCACGAGATCCGTCAGTTATGATCAGATACACGGTCATCAGCATAATAAGCGATTGAGGAAACGGGTACTGGTGTACACTGTCCATACTAATATAGAACACACCCGGGAATAACTTTTGGACATAAAGTACCTGTGGTCATGAGACCATTAGTAACGAAACGACATTGGTACCATAAAAAAAAACGCAGTGTCTAACACGGGCCATCGACATCAGTACCATTGCCTAAGGGAGAAAAAAAAGGAAGAGGAAAGGGAAACTATGGCAGGTATCTCATGGCATGCGGTATGATCTTAAGACTTGGTCAGTGGACGTGGCATACCGTATTTTTCTACGTATTGGCCACGGGCCGGGTCACAGTCTATGGTCACATTGGCCAAGCGCGAAGGAGAGGGAGGGAAAGGAGGAGAGGTACATCGTGGCAGTAAACGTGATAAGGGGGGATCATAGATGCGTTGGCCACTCGCAATGCATTAGCAGTGTTGCATAAAGAGGACACGGTGGCCATAACGCTTGGCCGGATAACATTTCATACCTGTATGGTGCGTACACCTTGGGTCATGACAGTATTATCCAGGGCGTTGGCCAATAGGTACCTAGCATACCTAGTTATACCGTGGGGGGGGGGGACATTGGCCTGGGACCGGTAACCGTACATTTGGTGAACACTGTGACCGTAGACACTGGGCCAAGATATTGATGGTGCCGTGAAGAGAAGCCAAGATGGGGCGCCCATTGTAGACAGTAGTACGGAAAGAGTGTGGTGTCATGGACATTGGCCGTACCTTGGCTGTACATTAGGGTCATGACAATTGGCAATGTGACACAATGGGCGGTTGAAAAGGCATGTGTGCACACAAAAAGCAAGCTGTGCTTACATTGTGTACAGTACTTAGGGTTCCGTGGGGAGCTACGTGGGGCATTAGGACATGGTAACCTTCATATGGTCGGATACACTGGCCAATACATGGTCATAATCATTTGGCCTACACTGGCAACATTGGTCCATACATTTGCCATACACTGGGCCTACATGGTCCATATTTGGCAATACACTCGCTCAATATTCATTCCCATTCGCCTTGATGGACACAAGCTATGTATGATGTAAATGGGTCTGGTCATTGATTTATACTTTAACAATTTCCCCTACATCCCTATTGGATCATTATTTGAGATTAATAAAGAAGTGTAATGTTGTCTTGAAAATGATTAACCTAGTTATTATCTACAGTGTATGTCCCCATAACCACCGGACCAGCAACCCCGAGCCTGGACCGTAAGTCGTCCCACTGTAGACTCCCAGATCATCTCACCCGTGCCAGTGTCATAATACATACTCAAAATGCTCATTATGAAAACATCTCATTTACATCTCGGATCTCTGGAGAATCAATAGGATTCCGCCGCTGGGCTCTTTAAATACAGCGGCGAAGAATGAGAACAACCCGCAGTCATCACGCAGAGAAATATCACTTCTTCTCCTAGTTGGATTACACTAGCTGCTCCTGACTTCCCAGCGTGCGGCTAATTCCTTACTAATATTGAAAATCCAGGCCACCCCATTCTGGGTCTGTAAGAGTATTTGGCTTTTGTTTTTCTCTCTCTTTGCTGTGTGTTTTCTGTGTTGGGCCTCGTGTTTGGGAAGAGCTAGCAATTGGGCCGGATATACTTGGCCCCCATTTAATTAAACAGCTTCACCTCATTACATCCCAGGAAAATCCACGTTCCCAAATACCTGACGGATTCTCGGTTGAAAGGAGCCATTCAACACTCCAGTACATCCCCTTCCCAAATAACGAACTTTTGGGAATGTGGATTTTCCTGGATATTGATTGGCTCCTTTCCACGAAATCTGTCAGTTATTTGGGAACATGGATTTTCCTGGATATTGATTGGCTCCTTTCCACGAGATCCGTCAGTTATTTGGGAACGTGGATTTTCCTGGATGTTGATTGGCTCCTTTCCACGAGATCCGTCAGTTATTTGGGAACGTGGATTTTCCTGGATGTAATAGGTTAAAGCTGTTTAATTAAACTGGGGGCCAAGTAATCCGGCAATCCTAGATCTTTCCCAACACGAGCCCAGACACAGAAAACACTACAGCAAAGAGAGAGAAAAACAAAAGCCAAATACTCTGTACAGACCCAGCATGGGGTTGGCCTTGATTTTCAATATTAGTAAGTAATTAGCCGCACGCTGGGAAGTCAGGAGCAGCTAGTTAATCCCACTAGGAGAAGTGATATTATCTCTGCGTGAATGCGGTTTGTTCTCATTCTTCGCCGCTGTATTTAACTGAGCACAGCGGGAATCCTATTGATTCTCCAGCAGATCCGCGCTTACATGGAGATGTTTTCATAATAGCCTTTTGATGTATTTATTATGACACTGGCACGGTGTTTAGATGATCTGGGAGTCTACAGTGGGACGACTTACGGTCCAGGATCGGGTTGCTGGTCCGGTTATGGTGGCCATACACTGTAAGATAATAACTAGGTTAATCATTTTCAATCAACATTACACTTCTTATATTAATCTCAAATAATGATCCACCTATGGAATGTAGGGGAAATGTTACAGGTAAAATCACTGACCAGATTCCCATTACATTCATTCCGATATCTGTGTCCCATCCAATTCTGAATTGGAATGGAATATTGAGCCAGTGTATGGCCAATGTATGACCAATGTATTGCCAGTGTATGGCC
>CM033476.1:3202135-3224884 GCA_019447015.1 Hymenochirus boettgeri | reverse complement strand
AGAACCATGTCAGACTGATTGGTTGGTCTAGTAGAACCATGTCAGACAAATTGGTGGGTGTAGTAACACCCTGTGAATGGCCTTCTTCGGGTTTTATAGTCTTAAACCAGATTAAGTCATTTAATTCTGTGGTTTCTAGTAAATGAACGTAGTCCATTCAGCTCCATGTTTCCTATTTCCATACATTTATTTTGTTCTATTTATTATCGCTCTGTTATCAATCGTGTAAAGTCACAGTGAAAGTTCTTCTGTGAGAAGCAATGACCCACCAGGCCAGGTGAGACCAGGGGTCAATGGGGAGATGTGCGACCACTGTTTGTATGTGTAATGATTGTAACAATGGGGCACGTGTACTGGGGAGAGAAAGGAAACAAGATCTTGTTCTCCTCCGAGGGACAAACTGTGACAACCTTGTCACTCCCAATTACGTGGTAATTACCTCCACGACGCTTGTTCCTATTAATCAAATTAATAAAACCCAGTGGCTTGACCTCTACAGATTTGCTGACATAGGGCAAACAGAAGCTTTGTAATGTTCGATGGGTTGGGGGGGGGAGATGAAGGGCAGCAGTAGAGGAAGATGAAGTTATGTCTTGGGTTGTCTCTTTAATTAAAGATATTGTTGGTTACTAAAGCCTCACTCTGGGGAAAGAGAAGGTTATTACTTGCATACAAAGAAAAACAGCCGATTTAACCCTTTATATGCCTTGCTAGATAATAAATATTAATAACTTCCAACCTACCCCAAACCTCATTACTCATACACTGCAGAACTGCAACACTCCATCCCTCCCTCCACTGCCCCTTGTTCTTACATTCCACCTCCGATTGCACACAGGCAAAAATGATAAAATAAACACCTCTTACTACAATTGGGATCAGACTTGTTAACCAATGGTGGGGTGGATAGGTGACTCGTTGCACACTAACTGATCTCGTTGGCTACATATCCGTCGTGTGTGGTTAGATACAATTTCCATCTGTATCCAGGCAAAATCATCAAATCATGGAGAAATCTAACTGTGGAATTATTTTAGGAAAAAGATTTAAATCTAAACATGATCTGGGTTAAAGCAACAGAACAATCCTGAGCGTTGATGCTGGTTACCCAGTGATGGAAATCTCGTATAGCTAGCATTATGGATACACACTTCCTCCCAGTACAGTAGGTAGAGTCAGTTCCCTGGCTATCTGGGGAAGGTACTTTCTGTACAGATGGAGAGGGATGGGATACACAGTCACTTCCTCCCAGTACAGTAGGTACAGTCAGTTCCCTGGCTATCTGGGGAAGGTACTTTCTGTACAGGTGGAGAGGGATGGGGATACACAGTCACTTCCTCCCAGTACAGTAGTTACAGTCAGTTCCCTTGCTATATGGGGAAGGTACTTTCTGTACAGATGGAGAAGGATGGGATACACAGTCACTTCCTCCTAGTACAGTAGGTACAGTCAGTTCCCTGGCTATATGGGGAAGGTACTTTCTGTACAGATGGAAAAGGATGGGATACACAGTCACTTCCTCCCAGTACAGTAGGTACAGTCAGTTCCCTGGCTATCTGGGGAAGTTACTTTCTGTACAGATGGAGAAGGATGGGATACACAGTCACTTCCTCCTAGTACAGTAGGTACAGTCAGTTTCCTGGCTATCTGGGGAAGGTACTTTCTGTACAGGTGGAGAAGGATGGGATAAACTGTCACTTCCTCCCAGTACAGTAGGTACAGTCAGTTCCCTGCCTATATGGGGAAGGTACTTTCTGTACAGATGGAGAAGGATGGGATACACTGTCACTTCCTCCCAGTACAGTAGGTACAGTCAGTTCCATGGCTATCTGGGGAAGGTACTTTCTGTACAGGTGGAGAAGGATGGGATACACAGTCACTTCCTCCCAGTACAGTAGGTACAGTCAGCTCTGACCCCATATAGTAAAGGTCTCTCTGATCCCATATAGTAAAGGGCCCGCTGACCCCCATATAGTAAAGGACTCTCTGACCCCCATATAGTAAAGGACTCTCTGACCCCATATGTAAAGGGCCCTCTGGCCCCCATATAGTAAAGGACTCTCTGATCCCAATAGTTAGAATGAAACTACAACTCTCAGGTGACATTTTTGTCATTTGCACTGAACTAGCAGCTGTTTTTTTGCCCCAAACTGAGGAGACCCATCAGATTTACAGCATCCAGATGAGCAGTGACAGTGCTGAGTGAGTCCAGCAGCCAGACTACAGGAAGCAGGAAGTGTAAAGCAGAACAGCTCCTGTAACTTTCTATGCAGGTTAACACAGCGCCACCTACTGGTTACCATCAGCAATTGCAGAATTTGGAGCTAAATTAGGATTTGACCCGAGTATAAGTCGAGGTTAGGTTTTCAGGCTAACTTTAAAGCCTGAAAAATTCGGGAAAAAAAACTTATACTCGAGTATATAAGGTATTTGGACTGAAGTATGAAATTTTGTTTCAAGCTGTGGTCCTCCCAGAGGTTTTGGGAACTGCAACTCCCAGCATCTGCTTTTGGTGAATGTTGAAGTTTTAAAACCTGCAGCACAAACACACACATTCCATTTAAAAAAAATAATAATGGTAAATAATACCGGCTTTCAAGCCAAATGCAAAGTTTACACGTTTTCCTTTCTTACTGCCGGGCATCATCATTTGTTTTGTGTCCTCACAGGTTTCTTCATTATTTCGAAGGGATTCACCTTGAACTGGATAAAGAAACTGTGGACAGCCTTGCTGCAAATTTTCCATAAGTTTCAAATGTCTGAATGGCAGATCAGTTCTCCCAGTAACATCCACATGGATCACGGTGTCCCTAGACAAGGCTGTGGCATGTTCTGTTATTGTATAGAAAAAAAGGGACACAGACATTGTTCTTACACATGTCCACGATATCCAACCTTGTAACATATATGTACTTCTAATGTACTGATGTGTATCAGTCATTGTCTAGCACAGCAGATGTGTCAGAGTTTATAAGACTGGGTACCCACCATCCAATTTTTCAGGCCAACTGACCGATATTTCAGTGTATCTGTCAATCGGCCTACTTGATGGTTTTGCAGCCATGACCTGTGTCCGACTGTTTGTTTGACCAGATCGGACTCGCTGGAAAACCACAGCTGATTGCACAGCCCCCTATGGACCGGATGAAAATAAATGTCAGCACAAGTCACGAACATTAAACCTCTGATTTCCTTTTACATTTTTTCAGTTAATCAGACTCCAATCCTGCTGCTGATCATACGTGTACAAAATATGTAATATTTAAAGTATCTGAATGGTGCTGTGTGTGTGTAATATATTAAACAAAATGCACTAGACGTTGTATAGGAATGTAAAAATCACTGTGTACAGATCTGTAAACTATATTCCAATATTAACTCTCATTTCTATGTAGGAAATGTTTATTTTTAATGTTTCATTTGTTTTACTCATGAATTTTACTTTTTTTTAAATCTGATTTGTAATAATAAAGAGACTTTAATAAATAAGATCCTTTTAATTGTGGGATTCAACTGTGTGTGATGTACTAGCAGGACAAACCCTGGAAGTAATCCAGTGCTAAGTGGGACATACCAATAGAACCGGCAGCTTTAGTGCAGTTTACAGGGGTTTAGCGCCATATTTATTAAGGCGCAGTAACGCTTTTTAGCAATAATCGTTGCCGTGATGGTAATATTTTAGATCACCGTAAATCTGTTAGCGATCACAGATTAACAAACTACTGAATACATTTACGGTATTTTACTGCCCTATAGTATTCTGCGGCCGATCGTAGTCGATTGCTACGTAACTTACGATACCGCAGGTTTTTGAATATGGCCCTTAGACGTTAGATCACATTAAACACAAGCACAATAATCCGTTGGAAATCCTATTTAGAACAGTATAGCATCTTATCCTAAAATCAACGGAATGATTGTCATTAAAAAAGTAAATTCAATTGAACACGGCTTTATTTGTGTACGGCTATCCGAAGCTTAATCCGGAAACAGTAAATCTGAGTTTCTCGTTAATCAGATCCAGTAACGCTGACGTTTCACTTTATGACCATAAACGGGACCCAGGGCACTTTCTAGTTTTGTTGGTTTGTTTACCAGGAATTTCCTTACAACACTGCAAGTTCATAGAAGGCAATCGCTTGTAGTAATGCATCGGACAGCTCCTCGTTCCTGTTCTGTCCCCTGGTCTGGAAGTGATTTCTGTAGCGGAAGATCATGTCCCGGGGGAATCGGACTCTGGGCGCTTCCTGGTCTATGGAGTCGGTGAGCAGCCTCCTGGCAATGTCCAAACCACTAGTGCGGGACTCTCCCACCATGAGCTCAAAGTATTTCCCCACCGTGCTTCTGTTCATGCTAAAAACCCTGTGTTCCTCCTCTACTGTGTACTGTGCGTTTAACATGGCATACAGCATGGCTTCTACAGTGCGCAGATGTAATGCAACCGGAAATAAGGTGCTATTCTGCATGGAGACACCAGGCTTCTCCAGAACATACAGATCTGCTGCTGGGAGTGTGGAAACCACCGCAGCCACCTGGAACAAACACGGCATTCAGGTTAAAGGAACAGAGCAATGTTAACATTACTTAGCGTCACGCAGGAACATGGGGAGGTGCGTGGCTCGCCTTTTATGGGGCTTATTCAATAAGATCAACCAATCAGATGTTCTAGTCATTTTCTACTAGTTAGAAGACATCTCCACCAATGTTGCCCCCTTTATAATATAAGCCCCAATGTGTATTTATCTCCTAGACTGGGTTTATATACGTTGGAGCATTGACTGAATTCTAAGATATTTTAGAATGAATGGAACAGGTTAGTTAGCCAGGTAGCCACGGCTAGAGCTAGCAAGATATTGTCTTGTATAAAGAGGGGAATAGATTCAAGAGAGAAAAATATTATTCTCCCTCTTTACAAGGCACTGGTAAGGCCTCATTTGGAATATGCGGTGCAGTTTTGGAATCCCATATACAAATGGACGTCTTGGAAATGGAAGCAGTTCAGAGAGGGGCAACTAAATTAATAAGGGGAATGGAGGGGCTTGAATATGCAGGCAGATTAGACAAGTTAGGGCTGTTTACATTGGAGAAGCAACGTTTGCATGGGGACATGATAACCTTATACAAATATATTAATGGGCCATACAGTGAACTCTCTGGTGCATTGTTTACTAACAGGTCATATCAGAGGACATGTGGACATCCTTTAAGGTTGGAAGAAAAGAAGTTTCATCTTCAGGTTAGGAAAGGTTTCTTTACAGTGAGAACGGTGACACTGGAACTGTCTTCCAGCAGATGTGGTAATGGCAAGTTCATTAAATAGCTTTAAAAAGGCCTGGATAAGTTACTAAAACTAAAAAATACTGAGGAATTAATGGTATTACAATATACTGTAGTTCTGGTTGGGTAGGGATAATATATAAATTGAGAATTACTGGTATTAATACATATAATGTAGTTGGTTGGTACGGGATACTATATAATACTGAGAATACTGTATAATACATATATGTTGTTCTGGTTGGTACAGGGATACTATATAATATTGAGAATTACTGGTATTAATACATATACTGTAGTTCTGGTTGGTACAGGGATACTATATAATATTGAGAATTACTGGTATTAATACATATACTGTAGTTCTGGTTGGTACAGGGATACTATATAATACTGAGAATTACTGATATTAATACATATACTGTAGTTCTGGTTGGTACGGGGATACTATATAATATTGAGAATTACTGGTATCAATACATATACTGTAGTTCTGGTTGGTACGGGGATACTATATAATATTGAGAATTACTGATATCAATACATATACTGTAGTTCTGGTTGGTACAGGGATACTATATAATATTGAGAATTACTGGTATTAATACATACGTGTTCTGGTTGGTACAGGGATACTATATAATATTGAGAATTACTGATATTAATACATATACTGTAGTTCTGGTTGGTACAGGGATAGTATATAATATTGAGAATTACTGGTATTAATATATATAGATCTGGTTGATCCAGGGATACTTTCCGATTGCCGTTTGGAGTCAGGAAGGAATTTCCCCCCCTTTTTAGCTGGGTTTTTTGCCTTCCTCTGGATCAACTGTTAGGTAGGGTTAAAAAAAAGAGGGTGAATAGGTTGGACTTGATGGACTTGTTGTCTTTATTCAACCTTAATTACTATGTATTGGGTTATTGTGTGTATAGTGAGATGTCCGTCACTTACGTCTTCCAAATAAACATGGGCAAAGTAGGTTCCTTTCATAAATCTGTGCCATTCTTCTTGTTGCCAATCAAGGACGGTCATTGTGCGGTCGACGTGAGCCCAGGCTATTTTCTTTATTCCAAATACAATTGACACGATACTTTCCGCATTCTAAGAATAACAAAAACCCCATCACGAATCGGTTTTTAAAGTATTAAAGAGTAGAACATGTGTGAACTTCACTACAGATATTGGTCATACACTACATGAATGTTAGAACAATTCTCGGTACACAGGGCTATGTACCGAGAGACATTATTGGGTATTTGTGTCTTAAAGCCACGTTATCTGATGTACCAAGTGTTAATGCGAGTTTAAGACAAAGGTGGTACCCAAAAATTGGGTCATGCAACCAAGATACAGAGCCGATAAATTCTATCATTCATTATGGGTAAACCCCATTCGTAATGCAGAGAGACGCTGCTGGTTCAGTGTGAAAGAGGTAACCAAGTTGCTGTTACCACTGTCGAGGACTACTAATACTTGTTTTGATCTGCTAAGCACTACAGAGCATGTGAAGGGTACTGCGTACATGTAACTGGGTTTACCCAGCTAAGGTGGATTGTGGGAGCTGAAAGAAATCACCCAGCAACCACAGCAAAGGGAGAGGCAGCTTGGTATGTTAGTGAATGCCGCCCCTATGTACTGCTAGGCGCTGTGTTTATTTTCCTTCTGCTCTGCCTGCCGCCTCTCTGATATTAAGCAGGGAAGCCGCCCTGAGCATTTTGCTCATATTGCCTCATTAGAGAGACACCCCTGCTCCTTTAAGGGCATCTCAGCCCCACCCCGTATTTTTATGAAAACGTTCAGCACCCCCAGGCATAAATCTCGCTACACTTACATAAAATGTATTTTATCTCCTACTCACAGATCCCCATCCCTCACCGTGGTTCTACTTTCTCCTCTGCATCTTATGGGGCTGGAAGTCTGTGTTAGCCACATCGCTTAGGTCATGACCAATCTCGGACTTCCTGTACCGGAGCTGCAGAATAGAATCCTCCTCTGCTTATTTAACAGGTTACAGCAGCAGAGGAGGCATCTATTGGATTGGGGGTGGACTTGCCCTATAAATAGTTACCATGCAGCAGGAGGAGAAGACAAAGGACAGCGACTGGTTTCAGGCTAATAACACTGGATGATCGCAGCCCTTACCTACCTTCCAACCGACAACTTACATTTTATCAATCGGTAAGTTTATATGGCGTGTCAGGAAATGGGATGTTTAGCAATGAATGATCATGTTATTATTATTCCAGGTAGCCAATCACTGCACTGCTAGTAACACCAATTGATTGACACGTAGTTTTGTCCCGTGTGTATTCTGGTATCAGGGGTAATCACCTGACCTTAGTCATAAATAGGGTTAACCCCCGATCATTAGTAAGTCACTCACCTCCAGTCTCTCTGCAGGTAAGTCTGGCTTTATAAACCTGGCTGTACTTCTGCTGTCAGATTTCCTCTCCTTGCGTGTGTCTCTATCAGCTGGATTCAGAATGGAGTCAAACACTTTCATTGTGATCTTGTGTTTAAAGTACGGGACCTTCACCACACTGTCTAAGTCCAGGAATGGGCCATATTGCTGGCGGTACTGGACTAGAGTAGAAGATTTCTTTCCCCGGAGAAGTCTAATGGCAGCCAGCTCACTCTCAGGTGCTGTATTAAGGACGTGCAGGATGGAATCTGCTTCCTCCTCCGTGTAGGCTCTGTTTAGACTTCCTGCTACTTCCTCCTCTGTCCCAGGTGACGTCTCTTCCAAATCCATTTCCTCCGCTGCTGATTTTCTCAAACATCTTGCGCAGTGAAAGGCTCGGCGGCTCGTGCCGCTGTATAACAGAGCTGCCCCTAGAAAGGAAGGGGGCCCTTTAAATAAGACATCATGACCAACTTACCAAACCATCTTTCACCTAACTACCAGGGACAGGGAGCCAATGTGCCCACTATAAATAAATTACACCAGATAGTTATGGGCAGTGCCAGTCAAACTTCAGAGGGTCAGACAGTTAATTAGATAGTTAGAGGGTTAGACAGAGGGACAGTTAATTAGACAGTCAGTGACATTATACGGTCAGTGACATTAGACAGTCAGAGTGACATTAGACAGTTAGACAATCAGTGACATTAGACAGTTTGGATTAGACAGTGCCAGAGGTGACCATTAGACAGTACAGTCAGTGACATTAGAAGTTAGACAATCAGTGACATTAGACAGTTAGACAATCAGTGACATTAGACAGTTGATTAGACAGTCAGAGTGACATTAGACAGTTACAGTCAGTGACATTAGAAAGTTAGACAATCAGTGACATTAGACAGTTAGACAGTCAGAGTGACATTATACAGTTAATTAGGCAGTCAGAGTGACATTAGGCAGTCAGAGTGACATTAGACAGTTGATTAGACAGTCAGAGTGACATTAGACAGTTGATTAGACAGTCAGAGTGACATTAGACAGTTGATTAGACAGTCAGAGTGACATTAGACAGTGATTGCATCAGGGGTGACATTAGACAGTTGATTAGACAGAGTGACATTAGACAGTTAATTAGACAGTCAGTGACATTAGACAGTTAATTAGACAGTCAGAGTGATATTAGGCAGTTAAACAATCAGAGTGACATTAGACAGTTAATTAGACAGTCAGAGTGATATTAGACCATTAATAAGACAGTGACATTGGACAGTTGATTAGAAGTTAATTAGACATTCAGGGTGACATTAGAAAGCCAGTGACATTAGAACAGACCCATCACCTTTCCCATTGAGGAGATGTAGGATTCTGTTCATTATCAGTCAGGTAACAGGGGAGGATTCGGTGCAGTTGGATTTTCTTCTCCCTCTGGAACCGGAACTGAGATGGAAAGTTCCGCCTGTGACTTCCCATAGGACCTCCCCACCGATATCAAAAGGTCCCGGGTCCTAATTGACTCGGTCACAACCTAACTCCGAATCTCCGATGTTCAACCCTCCCAGCCAATGGCGTCTGTAGCTCCGCCTCCACACGTGCAGTTTGTCTGCACTGCCGGAGCCCCTCCCTTTTATATTGAAGCCCCTCCCTTTTGTCCCTGTTACTGTGACTGTCTGTGTCTGTGTATGGGGATGTGTGTGTATATTGTGTATTGCTGTATATATATGGTGTGTGGTGTGGTATGTATATATATGTATGTATGTATTATGTGTGTGTATGTATATATGTGTATATGCATGTATATATGTGTGTGTGTGTGTGTATGTATATATATGTGTGTGTTATGTATATATGTGTTAATATGCATGTAATTGTGTGTGTGTGTGTGTATGTATATATATGTATGTATGTATTATATGTGTGTGTATGTTATATATGTGTATATGCATGTTATATCTTGTTGTGTGTGTGTATGTATATATATGTATGTATGTATATATTGTGTGTATGTATATATGTGTATATGTTATATAGTATTTGTGGTGTTGTATGTATATATATGTGATGTATGTATATATGTGTTGTGATGTATATATGGTGTATATATGCATGTATATATGTGTGTATGTATATATGTGTATGTATGTATATATGTGTGTGTTATGTTATATATATGTGTATATGCATGTATATATGTGTGTGTGGTGTGTGTGGTGTGTGTGTATGTATATATGTGTATGTATGTATATATGTGTGTGTAATGTATATATGTGTATATGCATGTATATGTGTTGTGGTGTGTGTGGTGTTGTGTATGTATAATATGTGTATGTATGTATATAATGTGTGTGTATGTATATATGTGGTGTGTGTATACATATATATATATATATATATATGCAAATCATACTGAAGAGTCGGAGCACACGCGGGATTTAGAAAGTTCAATAGAATTAGTCACTCAGTGGCAACCACATCAACGCGTTTCGGCCATCTTGTGGGCGGCCGTCGTCAGGATCCTATTTGAACTTTCTAAATCCCGCGTGTGCTCCGACTCTTCAGTATGATTTGTATTCCCTTTCGGATGCACCGGGGTGGACTGATATTGTGTGGTGTGCAGAGGACCTATATTGCATATATATATATGCATGTATATATATATGTGTGTGTGTGTATACATTATATATATATGTATGTATGCATGTATATATGTGTGTGTATGTATGTATGTATGTGGTGTATGTATGCATGCATGGCAAGTGGGCAAATGCCCCCTGGGTTGATCTTCAAGTGTTTATATATATAGGATTGTCTTCATGAACATGGGCAAACCACAAAGTCATGGCGGCAAGTGGCCTTGTATGCAGGTCTATCATCTATCTATCTATCTATCTATCTATCTATCTATCTATCTATCATCTATCTATCTATCTATCTATCTATCTATCTATTTCTATCTATCTATCTATCATCTATCTATCATCTATCTATCTATCTAGCATCTATCTATCTATCTATCTTATCTATCTATCTATCTATCAATCTATCTATCATCTATCTATCTATCATCTATCACCTTATCTATCTATCACTCTCTCTATCTATCTATCTATCTATCTATCTATCTATCTTATTACTCTTCTATCTATCTATCTATCTATATCTATCTACTATCTATCTATCTATCTATCTATCTCTATCATCTTCTACTATCTCATCTATCTTATCCCTATCTATCTATCTATCTATTATCTATCTATCTTTATTCTATCTATCATCTATCTATCTTCGATCTATCTATTATCTCTATCTATCTATCATCTATCATCTATCTATTGATCTAGCTATCTATCTATCTATTCTATCTATCTATATTATCTATCTATCTATTATCTATCATATCTTATCATCCACGTATTATCTATCTATCTATCTATACTCTATCTATCTATTATCTATCTCTGTATCTATCTATCTATCTATCTATCCATCCATCTATTATCTCTCTCTGTATCTATCTGTCATCTATCTATTATCTATCTATCTATCTATCATCTATCTATCCATCTATTATCTATCTATCTATCTCTGTATCTATCTATCTATCGTCTATCCCCCCTTTTAACTATCCTTACTACTATTCTATCTATCTATCTACTATCTATCTATCTATCTCTCTCTATCTATCTATGTAATTATCCATCTATCCTATCTATCTATCTATCTATCTATCTATCTATCTATCTATCTATCATCTATCTATCTAATCTATATCTATCTATCTATTATCTATCTATCATCTATCTATCTCTTATCCCCTCTATCTATCATTATCTATTATCATATCTATCCTATCTATCTATCTATCTATCTATCTATATCTATCTATCTACTCTATCTATCTATCTATCTATCTTGAACTATCATCTAATCTCTCAATCCGCCTCTATTCCCTCTGTCTATCTATCCTTCTTATCTCTATCTATCTTATCTATCCATCTATCTATCTATATCTCTGATCTTATCTATCTATCTATCTATCTATCTATCTACATTCATCTATCTATCTTATCATCTAATCTATCATCTTGAACTATCTATCTCATCTACTAGCTATTCTACTATACTATCTATCATCTATCTCCATCTATCATTATCTAGGTCTATCTATCTATATCTATCTATTATCTATCTTAATCTTCTATCTATCTATCTATCTCATATCTTACTATTTCTTTACTTCTACTATTATCGCCATCTATCTTATCTATTATCTCCTATCTATCTATCATTATCTACTCTTATCTATCTATCATCGATATAATCTCCTATCTATCTATCTCTATCTATCTATCTCATCTCTCTCTATCTATATCTATCTCATCTATCCAAAATACTATTCCTATCTACTACTCATCTATCTCATCTACTCTATATTTCTCTATCTATCTATCTATCATCTTACTATCTATCTAATCTAATCTATCTCATCTCTCATCTGATCTATCTATCTATCTATCTATTATCTCTATCTACTATCTATTCTATCTATTACTCTCTCTATCTATCATCTATCTATTTCTATCTATCTATCTATTTCTCTCTACTATCTTCTCATCTATCTATCTATCTATGCTATCTACTTCATCTATCTATCTATCTATCATCTACTATCCTCTCTATCTATCTATCCTATCTTATCTTCTATTAACTCTCTTATCTATCTATTCTTATTCATCTGTATCTCTCTTTATCTATCTAAGGGGCCCACTACCTATGCATTTTTTGTACAATCGTCGTCGAACTCCAACGATTGTACATCAATTGTATTCGTTTATGGTATAACTCAAGTCTGGTGCATTAAAAATGAGAAAATCTGATTGAATCTGAGGTGATCTGTCGAACTGGAATTTTTTATCTGCTACAATAAAATTGTTTATGTGTATGGATGTATTGTCCACAAAATGGTCTTCCTAACTCAATCCTGAGTGGTCAAATTAACACTTGCCTGGAAAAAGCAGACCACAGTCTGAAGGGGTAGAGCCATAGAGTGGTATATTATGGCTTCATGATGGGCAATGTGTGATACGGTCCATTGACACATCCTAAGTGGACCACTGAGTGTATTTTATTGATGTACGAACACACATCGACATTCGTAGCATAAATAAAATATGAAAGAAAAAAACCAGCAAACACAATCGCAAATACTTCATCTTCCTTACCATTCGAGACCTCAAAAAACAAAACAGAAACAAAAAACTCACATCAAATCTCAATTCAAAAAAAAAAACAAAAAAAAAACTCAAAAAAAAAAAAATCAAAAAAAAAAACAAAAAAAAAAACAAAACAACACAAAAAAAAAACCCCCAAAATTTCCCCCCCCCAAAAAAAAAAAAACAAAACAAAAAACAACTCAAAAATCAAATCCAAAAAAACAAACAAAAAAAAAAAAACTCAACTCAAAAAAAAACTCAAAAAAAAAAAAAAATCAAAAAAAAAAACAAAAACATTCAAACAAAAAAAAAAAAAAAAACAAAAAATCTCAAAAACCTCAAACAAACAACCTCACAAAAACTCAAAAAAAAAAAAACACCTCAAAAAAAAAAAAAATCAAAAAAATCAAAACAAAAAAAAAAAAAAAACAAAAAATAAACAAAAAAAAAAACATAAAAAACGAAAAAAAAAAAAAAAACTGCAAAAAAAAAAACTCAACAAAACTCAAAAAAAACAAAAAAAAAACACAAAAAAAAACAAAAAAAAAAAATAAACAACTCAAAAAACAAAAAAATCAACACAAACAAACAACTCAAAAAAATAAACTCACACAAACACCCCAAAAAAAAAAAAAAAAAAAAACAACTCAAAACTCAACAATACTCAAAAAGAACAAAATCAAAACAAAACCTCAACTTCAACTCAAAACGAACAAATTCAAAACAAAAACAAAAAACAAAAAAAAAACAAAAAACACTCAACCAAAAAATACAACAAACAAAAAAAAAAAAAAACAAAACTCAAACAAAAAAAAAAAAAAACACCTCATAAAACAAAACAAAAACAATTCAAAAAACAAAAACTCAAAAAAAAAAAAACCTCAAAACAAAAACAAAATAAACAAACAAATACTCAAAAAAGAAAAATAAAATTTCTATACCTCAAAAAAAACAAATCCAAACTCAACCTCACAAAACAAAAAAAAACTCAAAAAAAACAAAAAAAATTTAATTCAATCTCAAAAAACACAACAAAATAAAGCTAAAAAAAAAAAAAAACATAAAAAAAACTCAAAAAAAAAAAAAAAAAAACTCAACACAAAAAAAAACTCAACAACAAACTCAAACAAAAAAAAAAAAAACAAAAAGTACAAAAAAACTTCAAAAAAAAAAAAAAACTCAAAAAACACAAAAAAAAAAAAAAAAAAAAAAACAAAAAAAAAAAGAAAAAACAAAAACAAAAAAAAAACAAAACAAAAAATTCTAATACCCTCAACAAAAAAAAAAACTAACTCAAAACAAAAAAAAAAAACCAAAAAAGAATCAAAAAAAAAAAAAAACTCAAACGAAAACAAAAAAATCTTCACACAAACAAAAAGAAAAACAAAAAAAAAATCAAAAAAACACACAAAAAAAAAATCTCAAAAAAAACTCAAAAAAACAAAAACCAAAACAAAAAACACAAACTCAAAAACAAAAAAAAAAAAAACGACAATAATAAACAAAACTCAAAATCAAAAAAAAAAAAAAACAATAAAAAAATCAAAAAAAAAAAAAAAAAAACAACAAAAAAACATAAAAAAGAAAAAACTCACAAGATAAAAAAAACACATTCAAAAAAAAAAAAAACAAAAACACTCAAAAAAAAAAAAACTCAAACAACTCAAAAAAAAAACTCATCAAAAAAAAAAAAAAAAAGTTCAAAAAAACAAAAAAAACCTTCAATAACAAAAAAAAACAAATTACCTCAAAAAAAAAAAAAAATCAAAATCAAAAATCTCAACAAAAAAACCCACCTCACAAAACCTCAAAAAAAACTCAAAAACAAAAAACAACAAAAAAACAGTTCAACCACGTCAAAAAAAAGAAAAATAAAAAAAATTCAAACAACAAAAACGTCAAACCCAGTAAACGATTTACACTTCAAAAAAGTGGATTGTTACATTCGTCATTTTCCCCGCCATATTAACACTATTCAGCAACAATTAAATAATCTGCCCCAAATATGGTGAATTGGTTGCTTTCTAGCGGCATCATTCTATTCGCAACAATTTAGATCTTACATTACACCATCATATCTGCCTATTATGCCAAGATTTTTTTTTTGGGTTGCACAGCAAATGGCACAAATTTTATTGTTTTCGTTGAATGTCCGATTGTTATGACTATGTGTTTTCCAATTTAAATTCTGGTCGGTAAGTGTTTCATAGTCCCAATTTCATTCATTGCATCGTGTATGGGCCCCTTAAGTTAAACAATCGCTTACCTAAAATAAAAAGCACAATTACCGGTACCTGGTAAGTAGCTGTAGGTTGCATTAGGACGCGACTGCAACATAAGTCACAAGAACCTCACACACATTTGCAGCTGCACAGTAATCGCTAGTGTAAAATCAATCAAAGTCTCCTAGAGATCCTGTTGCACCAGATCATTGCATTGTGACCCAGAGCAAAAAGGGAAATTGCACACTCACAACTGACAGAGTTATAAGGAGGGGTGTGGAGCCATAGAGAAAACACTGCACTAAGGAACACTCAGCAGCAGGTCTGATTCCTGGTAATGTTCGAACTGTTTTTGTCTATCGGTTGTTGTAGGGATCCATCTAGTAACCCAGTGGGTGTAGATTAAATAGTAGATACCTGGTAATGTTACGGTGTAGGGGATTTCCCATCTTAGTTCCCAGTGGGTGTATAGGTTAAATAGGTCTGATTTCCTGGGTAATGTTACTTTGTGAGGTGATCCATCTTAGTTAACCCAGTGGGTTGTAGATGATATAGTCTGATTCCGGGTAATGTTACGGTGTAGGGGATACCCATCTAGTTACCCAGTGGGTGTAGATTAAAATAGGTCTGATTCCTGGGTAATGTTTACAGTGTAAGGGGTCCATCTGTTCCCAGTGGGTGTAGATTAAATAGGGTCTGATTCCTGGGTAATGTTACGGTGTAGGGGATCCCATCTAGTTACCAGTTGGGTTGTAGATTCATAGGTCTGATTCCTGCGGTAATGTTACGGTTTAGGGGATCCATCTAGTTACCCAGTGGGTGTAGGATTAATAGGTCTGATTCCTGGTAATGTTACGTGTCGTAGGGGATCCCTCTAGTTACCCAGTGGTGGTAGATATAAATAGGTCCTGATTCTGGGTAATGTTACGGTGGTAGGTGGAATCCATCTAGTTACCATGGGTGTAGATTAATAGGTCTGATTCCTGGGTAATGTTACGGTGTAGGGGATCCCATTCTAGTTGACCCAGTGGTGTAGAATTAAATAGGTCTGATCCTGGGTAATGTTACGGTGTAGGGGATCCCCATCTAGTACCAGTGGGTGTAGATTAAATAGGTCTGATTCCTGGGTAATGTTACGGTGTAGGGGATCCCATTAGTTACCCATGTGGTGTAGATTAAATAGGTCTGATTCCTGGGTAATGTTACGGTGTAGGGATCCCATCTAGTATACCAAGTGGGTTGTAGATTAAATAGGTCTGATTCCTGGTAATGTTACGGTGTAGGGGATCCCATCTAGTTACCCAGGGGGGTAGATTAATAGGTCTGATTCCTGGTACTTGTTACGGTTTAGGGGATCCCATCTAGTTACCCAGTGGGTGTGAGATAAATAGGTCTGATTCCTGGGTAATGTTACGTGTTGTAGGGGATCCCATCTAGATCCCAGTGTGGTGGTAGATTAATAGGTCTGATTCTGGTAATGTTACGGTGTAAGGGATCCCATCTAGTTCCCAGTGGGTGTGTAGATTAAATAGGTCTGATTCATGGGTAATGTTACGGTGTAGGGATCCCATCTAGTAATACACGTGGGTGTTAGATTAAATAGGTCTGATTCCTGGTAATGTTACGGTTGTAGGGGATTCCCATCTAGAACCCAGTGGGGGGTTTTTTTTTGTGATTAAATAGGTCTGATTCCTGGTTAATGTAAGGTGTAGGGGATCACATCTAGTTACCAGTGGGTGTAGATTATATAGGTCTGATTCCTGGGTAATGTTACGGTGTAGGGGATCCCATCTAGTACCCAGTGGGTGAGTAGATTAAATAGGTCTGATCCTGGGTAATGTTAAGGTGTAGGGGATCCATTATAGATACCCAGTGTGGTGTAGATTAAATAGTGTCTGATCCTGGGTAATGTTACAGTGTAGGGGATCCCATCTATTTTTACCCAGTGGGTGGAGTTTAAATAGGTCTGATTCCTGGGTATGTTACGGTGTAGGGGATCCCATCTAGATACCCAGTGGGGTGTAGATTAATAGTCTGATTCCTGGGTATGTTACGGTTAGGGGATCCCATCTAGATACCCAGTGGGTGTGATTTAATGGTCTGTTCCTGGGTAATGTTACGGTGTAGGGGATCATTAGATACCCAGTGGGTAGATTAATAGGTCTGATTCCTGGGTAATGTTACGTGTAGGGGATCCCATCTAGCTTACCAGTGGGGTTGTATAAGTTAAATAGGTCTGATTCCTGGTGGTAATGTTACGGTGTAGGGATCCCATCTAGTTACCCAGTGGGTGTAGCATTAAATAGGTCTGATTCCTGGGTAATGTTACGGTGTAGGGATCCCATCTAGTTCTACCCATGGGTGTAGATTTAAATAGGTCTGATTCCTGGGTATTGTTACGGTTTTAGAGGGATCCCATCTAGTTACCCAGTGTTGTAGATTAAAAGGTCTGATTCTGGGTAATGTTTACGGTTTGTAGGGGGATCCCATCTAGTTACCCAGTGGGTGTAGATTAAATAGGTCTGATTCCTGGGTAATGTTACGTTTGTAGGGGATCCCATCTAGTTACCAGTGGGTGTAATTAAATAGGTCTGATTCCTTGGGTAATGTTACGGTGTAGGGGATCCCATCTAGTTACCCAGTGGGTGTAGATTAAATAGTGTCTGATTCCTGGGTAATGTTACGGTGTAGGGGATCCCATCTAGTACCCAGTGGGTGTATAATTAAATAGGTCTGATTCCTGGGTAATGTTACGGTGTAGGGGATCCCATCTAGTACCAGTGGGTGTAGAGTTAATAGGTCTGATCCTGGGTAATGTTACGGTGTAGGGGATCCCATTCTAGTTACCCAGTGGGTGTAGATTATAAATAGGTCTGATTCTGGGTAATGTTACGGTTGTAGGGGATCCCATCTAGTTACCCGTGGGGTGTAGATTAAATAGGTCTGATTCCTGGGTAATGTTACGGTGTAGGGGATCCCTATCTAGTACCCAGTGGGTGTAGTATAAATAGGTGATTCCTGGGTATGTTACGGTTGTAGGGGGATCCCATCTAGTTACCCAGTGGGTGTAGATTAAATAGGTTCTGATTCCTGGGTAATGTTACGTGTAGGGGTCCCTCTAGTTACCCAGTGGTGTAGATTAAATAGGTCTGATTCCTGGGTAATGTTAACGGTTCGTAGGGGTCCCTCTAGTTACCCAGTGGTGTAGATTAAATAGGAGGTCTGATCCGGTAATGTTACGGTGTAGGGGATCCCCATCTAGTTACCCAGTGGGTGTAGATTAAATAGGTCTGATCCTGGGTATGTTACGGTGTAGGGGATCCTCTAGTACCTTGGTGTGTAGATTAAATAGGTCTGATTCCTGTAAGTTACGGTGTTATGGGATCCCATCTAGATACCCAGGGGTTGGTAGATTAAATAGGTCTGATTCCTGGTACTGTTACGTGTGTAGGGATCCCTCTAGTTAACAGTGGGTGTAGATTAAATAGGTCTGATTCCTGGGTAATGTTACGGTGTTAGGGGATCCCATCTAGTACCAGTGGTGGTAGATTAAATAGGTTTGATTCCTGGGTAATGTTACGGTGTAGGGGATCCTCATCTAGTTACCCAGTGGGTTGTATATTAAATAGGTCTGATTCCTGGTAATGTACGGTGTAGGGGATCCATCTAGTACCAGTGGGGTGTAGATTAATAGGTTCGATTCCTGGGTAATGTTACGGTGTAGGGGATCCCATCTAGATAACCCGTGGGTGTAGATATTAATAGGTCTGATCCTGGGTAATGTTACGGTGGTGAGGGGGATCCCCATCTAGTTACCCAGTGGGTTGTAGATTAAATAGGTCTGATTCCTGGGTAATGTTACGGTGTAGGGGATCCCAGCTAGATACCCAGTGGGTGGTAGATTAAATAGGGTCTGAATCCTGGATAATGTTACCGTTGTTATGGATCCCCATCGAGATACCAGTGGGTGTAGATTAAATAGGTCTGATTCCTGGGTAATGTTACGGTGTAGGGGATCCCATCTAGTACCCAGTGGTGTAGATTAAATAGGTCTGATTCCTGGGTAATGTTACGGTGTAGGGGATCCCATCTAGTACCCAGTGGGTGTAGATTAAATAGGTCTGATCCTGGGTAATGTTACGGTGTAGGGGATCCCATCTAGTACCCAGTGGGTGTAGATTAAATAGGTTGATTCCTGGGTAATGTTACGGTGTAGGGGATCCCATCTAGTATACCCAGTGGGTGTAGATTAAATAGGTCTGATTCCTCTGGGTAATGTTACGGGTAGGGGATCCCATCAGTTACCAGTGGTGTAGATTAAATAGGTGCTATTCCGGTAATGTTACATGTAGGGGATCCCATCTAGTTACCCAGTGGGGTTGTAGATTAAATAGGTACTGATTCCTGGGTAATGTTACGTGTAGGGGATCCCATCTAGTACCCAGTGGGTGTAGATTTAAATAGGTCTGATTCCTGGGTAATGTTACGGTGTAGGGGATCCCATCTAGTTACCAGTGGGTGTAGATTAAATAGGTCTGATTCCTGGGGTAATGTTACGTGTGTAGGGGATCCCATCTAGTTACCCAGTGGGTGTAGATTAAATAGGTCTGATTCTGGGTAATGTTACGGTGTAGGGGATCCCATTAGTACCCAGTGGGTGTAGATTAAATAGGTCTGATTCCTGGGTAATGTTACGCGTGTAGGGGATCCCATCTAGATACCCAGTGGGTGTAGATTAAATAGGTCTGATTCTGGGTAATGTTACGTGTGTAGGGGATCCCATCTAGTTACCCAGTGGGTGTAGATTAAGGTTGATTCCTGGGTAATGTTACGGTGTAGGGGATCCATCTAGTTACCCAGTGGGTGTAGATAAAAGGTCTGATTCCTGGGTAATGTTACGGTGTAGGGGATCCATCTAGTTACCAGTGGGTGTAGATTAAAAAGGTCTGATTCTGGGTAATGTTACGTGTGTAGGGGATCCCATTAGTTACCCAGTGGGTGTAGATTAACGGTCTGATTCCTGGGTATGTACGGTGTAGGGGATCCCTCTAGTTACCCAGTGGTGAGATTAAACAGGTCTGATTCCTGGGTAATGTTCGGTGTTTAGGTACGGGATCCCATCTAGATACCCAGTGGGTGTAGATTAAATAGGTCTGATTCCTGGGTAATTGTTACGGTGTAGGGATCCCATTCTAGTTACCCAGTGGGTGTAGATTAAATAGAGGTCTGAGTTCCCTGGGTAATGTTTCAGGTGTAGGGGATCCCATCTAGTTACCCATGGGTGTAGATTAAATAGTCTGATTCTGGGTAATGTACGGTGTAGGGGAATCCCATCTAGTTACCCAGTGGGTGTAGATTAAATAGGTCTTGATCCTGGGTAATGTTACGTGTAGGGGATCCCATCTAGATACCCAGTGGGTGTAGATAATAGGGTCTGATTCCTGGGTAATGTTAAGGTGTAGGGGATCCCATCTAGTACCCAGTGGGTGTAGATTAAATAGGTCTGATTCCTGGGTAATGTTAAGGTTTAGGGGATCCCATCTAGTTACCCAGTGGGTGTAGATTAATAGGTCTGATTCCTGGGTAATGTTACGGTGTAGGGGATCCCATCTAGATACCCAGTGGGTGTAGATTAAATAGGTCTGATTCCTGGGTAATGTTACGGTTAGGGGATCCCATCTAGTTCCCAGTGGGTGTAGATTAAATAGGTCTGATTCCTGGGTAATGTTACGGTGTAGGGGATCCCATCTAGTTACCAGTGGGTGTAGATTAAATAGGTCTGATTCCTGGGAATGTTACGGTGTAGGGGATCCCATCTAGTTACCAGTGGGTGTAGATTAAATAGGTCTGATTCCTGGGTAATGTTACGGTGTAGGGGATCCTTCTAGTTACCCAGTGGGTGTAGATTAAATAGGTCTGATTCCTGGGTAATGTTTACGGTGTAGGGGATCCCATCTAGTTACCCAGTGGGTGTAGATTAATAGGTCTGATTCCTGGGTAATGTTACGGTGTAGGGGATCCCATCTAGTTACCCAGTGGGTGTAGATTAAATAGGTCTGATTCGCGGGTAATGTACGGTGTAGGGGATCCCTTTTCAGTTACCCAGTGGTGTAGATTAAATAGGTCTGATTCCCTGGGTAATGTTACGGTTGGTAGGTGGGATCCCATCAGTTACCCAGTGGGTGTAGATTAAATAGGTTGATTCCTGGGTAATGTTACGGTGTAGGGGATCCCATCTAGATACCCAGTGGGTGTAGATTAAATAGGTCTGATTCCTGGGTAATGTTACGGTGTGGGGATCCCATCTAGATACCCAGTGGTGTAGATTAAATAGGTCTGATTCCTGGGTAATGTTACGGTGTAGGGGATCCCATCTAGTTACCCAGTGTGGGTGTAGATTAAATAGGTCTGATTTCCTGGGTAATGTTACGGTGTAGGGGATCCCATCTAGTTACCCAGTGGGTGTAGATTAAATAGGTCTGATTCCTGGGTAATGTTTACGGGTGTAGGGGATCCCATCTAGTTACCCAGTGGGTGTAGATTAAATAGGTCTGATTCCTGGGTAATGTTACGGTGTAGGGGATCCCATCTAGTTACCCGTGGGTGTAGATTAAATAGGTTCTGATTCCGTGGTAATGTTACGGTGTAGGGGATCCCATCTAGTTACCCAGTGGGTGTAGATTAAATAGGTCTGATTCTGGGTAATGTTACGGTGTAGGGGATCCCATCTAGTTACCCAGTGGGTGTAGATTAAATAGGTCTGATTCTGGGTAATGTTACGGTGTAGGGGATCCCATCTAGTTACCCAGTGGGTGTAGATTAAATAGGTCTGATTCCTGGGTAATGTTACAGCGGTTAGGGATCCCATCTAGTTACCCAGTGGGTGTAGATTAAATAGGTCTGATTCCTGGGTAATGTTACAGTGTAGGGGATCCATCTAGATACCCAGTGGTGTAGATTTATTTGATTGATCGGTGCTCTAAGATCTCAGTGTAGCCAGTTTAGTTTCTTTACATTGGGTGGCGGATCTGTAGCCCAGGGGAATATTGGCTACATTACGAGACAACTTTGTAGCCCAATGTATCTATTAATTTGACTGGCTCTTGACACCTGGTTTTATATGCTGGACCCCTGACTCCCACCCTGATGTCTCCCCCATTACAATAGTCTGGACTGGGCTCTGTTCCAGCTGCCTCTTCCTTCACTCACAAGGGTCCTGCAATGTTGAACAGGGAGAGGAATAAAAGGTTATTGGATTTATTGAAGCTGCCAGAGAATTCCGAGTGTGCGGATTGTGGTGAACCAGGTAAGGAATGTTATAGTGGGTACCTATGGTAATTGGGTAATTACCCACCTATGACTGGGGTTTTTGTAGGGTACAGTGTGATATTGTCTATCAGGGTAATTTAGCCACACATGCCCCTTTATAATGTAACCCCCACTAAATGGGAATAAAAATTCTGCCTAATTGAATAAGTTTCACCACTCCGTATTGTGTGTTCAATATCCCCTAAAATTCAAAAATTCCCAACAAAAAAGAAAAAAGAAAAAACCACAAAACCAGAAATTCACAAAACAAATACATTCATTCAAAGTTTTTCCAACAATTCAATATCAATTCAACTTTCATCA
>CM033476.1:3189326-3201350 GCA_019447015.1 Hymenochirus boettgeri | reverse complement strand
ACAGGGTTACATTGTATACTAACTGCCCATCACATACAGAACATTCCCTAGTGATCCCTGACCAGGGGATGTAATATAACACGATACAGGGTTACATTGTATACTAACTGCCCGTCATATACAGAACATTCCCTAGTGATCCCTGAGCAGTGGATATAATATAACACGATACAGGGTTACATTGTATACTAACTGCCCATCACATACAGAACATTCCCTAGAACATTCCTAGTGATCCATGACCAGAGTGGATGTAATATAAATAACACATACAGGGTTACATTGTTCTACTAACGCCCTCACATACAGAACATTCCTGTGATCCCTGAGCCAGGGATATAAAAACAATACAGGGTTACATTGTTACTAACTGCCCATCACATACAGAACATTCCCTAGGGATCCCCTGTTGAAAAAAAAACCAGTGGTGATAATATAACACGATACAGGGTTACATTGTATACTAACTGCCATCACATACAGAACTTCCCTAGGATCCCTGAGCAGTGGATTAATATAACACGATACAGGGTTACATTGATACTAATGCCCATCACATACAGAAGCGATTCACATCGTTAGTGAGCCTGCCCAGGGGATGAATATAACATGATACGGGTTACCTATGTATACTAAATTGCCGTTCACATACAGAACATTCCATAGTGATCCCTCGACCAGTGGATATAATATAACACGATACAGGGGTACAGTGTATACTAACTGCCATACATGACAGACCATTCCTAGTGATCCCTGAGCAGTGGTGTAATATAACAGATACAGGGTTACATTGTATACTAACTGCCCATCACATACAGAACTTTCCCTAGTGATCCTGACAGGGTTGTAATATAACACGATACAGGGTTACATTGTAACTAACTGCCCTCATTACAGAAATTCCTAGTGATCCGACCAGTGATGTAATATAAACCGAACAGGGTTACATTGTATACTAACTGCCGTCACATACAGAACTTTCCTAGTGATCCTGACCAGTGGATATAATATAACACAATTAGATATACAGATTAAACAACCGGTATCGGTGTTATCGGGGGGGTTACAAGTGCACAACCCTTGTCACAGAGTGATCACTATGTAATGTTTCTGATGTGATGGGCAGTAGTAAACAAAACATGGATAACCCTGTATCGTGTTATATTACTCCACTTCTCATGGATCACTTGGAACGTTTCTAACTAACTTACTCCGTTGCTTCCTATAATTCTCTATGGGCTGGTGCCAGGGAGACATTTAGTCCCGCTCATTGGTTCTGCGTTGGGAATTTAAAGGGGGACTATGAACACACAATACTGGAGATGGGTGAAACTTATTTCAATCAGGCAGAATTTTTTATTCCCATTTAGTGGGGTTACATTATAAAGGGGCAGTGTAGGCTAAATTACGCCTGATATACAATACACAGCCTTTACCCTACAAACCATTCATTAGTGGGTTAATTAACCAATTACCATAGGTACCCCCTATAAACATCCTTACCTGGTTCCCCACAATCCGCACACTCGGAATTCCTCTGGCAGTTCAATAAATCGCAATAACCTTTATTCTCTCCTGTTCAACATTGCATGACCCTTGTGAGTGAAGGAAGAGGCCTCTGTAACAAGCCCAGTCCAGACTATTGTAATGTGGGAGACATCAGGGTGGGAAGCGGGTCCAGCATATAAAACCCGGTGTCAGAGCAGTCAAATTAATAGATACCTTGCTACCAAGTTGTCCCTCGTATGTAGCCAATGATTCCCCTGGGCTACAAGATCGCCACCATGTACAATGTAAAGAACTAAACTTGCTACACGGAGATCTAGAGCACGATCAATCCAAAAAAATCTACACCACTGGTTTATCTAGATGGGATCCCCTACACTGTAACATTACCCAGAATCAGACCATTTAAATCTACACCCCTGGGTAACTAATTGGGATCCCCTACCCGTAACATTACCCCAGGACTCCGACCTATTTAAAATCTACACCCAACTGTAAGCAGATGGGATCCCCTACACCGTAACATTTACCCAGGAATCAGACCCTATTTAACTACACCCACTGGGTAACTAGAGGGATCCCCTACACGTAACATTACCCGGATCAGACCTATTTATATCTACACCCACTGGGTAACTAGATGGATCCCTACACGCGTAACATGACCCAGGATCAGACCTATTTAAACCTACACCCACTTGGTACTAGATGTGATCCCCTACACCGAACATTACTCCAGGAATCAGACCTATTTAATCTACACCCACTGGGTAACTAGATTGGGATCCCCTCACCGTAACATTACCCGGAATCGACCGATTTAATCTCCACCCACTGGCGTAACTAGATGGAATCGGGACCACCTAACACCGTAACTTACCCATGGAATCAGAAGACCTATTAATCTACCCCACTGGGTAACTAGATGGGATTCCCCGTACACCGTAACATTTACCCAGGCATCAGAAACCTTTTAAATTCTCCACCCACTGGGTAACTAGATGGGATCCCCTACACCGCTAAATACCCAGGATCAGACCTATTTAATCTACACCCACTGGGGTATCTAGATGGGATCCCCTACACCGTAACATCACCCAGGAATCAGACCTAGTTAATCTACACCCACTGGTAACTAGATGGGATCCCCTACAACCGTAACATTACCCAGGAAAAAAAACAATTTGCGGCGGGGGGGGGTGGTACCAGCGATATTTAATCTACACCCCTGGGTAACTAGAATGGAGTCCCCTACACCTTAACTTCCCCATGAATGCAGACCTATTTAATCTACACCCATGGGTAACTAGATGGTTCCCCTACCCGTACCATTACCCAGGATCAACCTATTTAATCTACACCACTGTGTACTAGAATGGTATCCCCTACACCTTAACATTACCCATTAATCCAGACTATTAATCACACCCACTGAGTAACTAGAAATGGATCCTACAACCTGTAACATTACCACAGGATAGACCTATTTAATCTACACCCATGGTAACTAGATGGGATCCCCTCCCCGAACACTACCCAGTAATCATACCTATTTAAAAAAAATCCTACCACCCCCGAGTAACTAGATTGGGATCCCCTACACCGTAACATTACCCAGGAATCGAGACCTATTTAATCTACACACACTGGGTAACGAGATGGGATGCCCCTACCCCGTAACATTACCCAGGAATCAGACTATTTACTCTACACCCACTGGTATCTAGTATGGATCCCCTCCACCGTAACATTACCCAGGAATCAACCTATTTAATCTACACCCACTGGGTGACTAGAGGGATCCCCTACCCCTTAACATACCTCAGGATCCGACCTTTTATCCTCCACCCACTGGGTAACAATGGGATCCCCTCCACCTTACCATTACCCAGGAATCAGACCTATTTAATCTACACCCACTGGGTATCTGATGTGATTCCCCTACCCCGTAACTTACCCAGGAATCAACCTATTTAATCTACACCCACTGGGATACACACTAAAACGAATGGGATCCCCTACACCGTAACATTACCCAGGAATCAGACCTATTTAATCTACACCCACTGGGTAACTAGATGGGATCCCCTACACCTTAACATTACCCAGGAATCAGACCTATTAATCTACACTCACTGGGTACTAGATGGGATCCCCTACACCTTAACATTAACCCAGGATCAGACCTATTTAATCTCACCCACTGGGTTCTAGATGGGATCCCCTACACCGTACATTACCCAGGTGATCAGCCCTGGTTTAATCTACACCCACTTGGTAACCTAGAAGGATCCCCTACCCGTAACATTACCCATGAATCAGACCTGTTTATCTACAACCCACTGGGTAACTAGATGTGGATCCCTACACCGTAACATTACGTACCCAGGAATCAGACCTTTTAATCTACACCCTGGGTAACTAGATGGATCCCCTACACGCGTACATTACCCAGGAATCAACCTGTTAATCTACACCCCCTGGGTACTAATGGGATCCCCTACACCGTAACATTACCCAGGAATCAGACTTTTTAATCTACACCCCCCGTGTAACTATGTGGGATCCCCTACAACCGTAACATTACCCAGGACTCAGACCTGTTTAATCTACACCCACTGGATATCTAGAGGGGATCCCCTACACTGTAACATTACCCAGGAACAGACCTATTTTAATCTACACCCACTGGTTCTAGATGGGATCCCCTACACCGTAAATTACCCAGGAATCAGATCCTATTGAATCTACACTCCACTGGGTAACTAGATGGATCCCCTACCCGTAACAGTACCCAGGCACAGACCTATTTAATCTACAGACCCACCTGGGTAACTAATGGGATCCCCTCACCCCGTAACGATTCCCAGGAATCGACCTATTAATCTACACTCCCTGGGTACTAGATGGGATCCCCACACCGTAACATTACCCAGGAATCAGACCTATTAAATCTACACCCATCTGGTAACAGTATGGGATCCCCTACACTGTACCATACCCAGATCAGACCTATTTAATCTACACTCCACTGGTAACTAGATGGATCCCCTACACCGTCACATTACCCAGTAATCAGACCTATTTAATCTACAGCCCGACTGGGTATCTAGTGGGGATCCCCTACCCTTAACATTACCCATGAATCAGAGCCTATTTTAATCTACACCACTGGGTAACGAGATGGGATTCCCCTACACCGTAATAATACCCAGGAATCAGACCTATTTAATCTACCCCCACTGGTGATAATGGGATCCCCTACAACCGTAACATTACCCAGAATCATACCTATTTAATCTACACCACTGGTTAACTAGATGGGAATCCCCTACACCGTACATTACCCCTAATCAGACCTATTTATCTACACCCACTGTGTATCTAGATGGGATCCCCTACCTGTAACCATTATCCAGGAATCAACCTATTAATCTACACCCACGGTTATCAGAGGGATCCCCTACACCGTACCATTACCCAGGATCAGACCTATTTAATCTACAACCCCTGGGTTACTAGATGGGGATCCCCACACCGTAACATTACCCAGGGATCACGACTATTATCTACACCCACGGGTATCTAGATGGATCCCCTAACACCGTACATTACCCAGGAATCGACTATTTATCTATCACCCACTGGTGTAACTAGATGGTATCTCCTACACCGTAACATTACCCATGAATCAGACCTATTTAATCTACACCCACTGGGTATCTAGATGGGAGAGTCCCCTACACCGTAACATTACCAGTAAATCATACCTATTTAATCTACCCCCCTGGGTCACTAGATGGATCCCCTACACCGACATTAACCCAGGATCAGACCTATTTTTAATCTACACCCCGGGTAACGAGATGGGATCCCTACCCGCTAACATTAATCCCAGGAATCAGACCTATTTTAATCTACACCCACTGGGTATCTAGATGGGATCCCCTACACCGTAACATTACCCATGATCATACCTATTTTAAGCCTACACCCACTGGGTCCCTAAAGGGATCCCCTACACCGGAACATTACCCATTAATAACCTATTGTCATCTACACCCACTGGGTATCTCTAATTGGGTCGCCCTCACGTAACATTACCCAGGAATCAAGACCTATTTTAATCTACACCCACGGGTAACTAGAAGGATCCCCCTACACCGTAACATTACCCAGCATCATACCTATTTAACTACACCCACTGGGTATCCTAGATGGATCCCCTACACCGTAACATTACACAGGAATCAGACCTCTTTAATCTACACCGCACTGGTAACTAGAAGGGATCCCCTACACCTTAACATTACCCAGGAATCAGATCTATTTAATCTACACCCACTGGGGTAACTAATGGGATCCCCTACACCGTAACATTACCCAGGAATCAGACCTATTTAATCTACGCCCACTGGTAACTAGATGGGATCCCTACACCGTAACATTACCAGGAATCAGACCTATTTAATCTACACCCACTGGGTAGCTGAAGGTATCCCCTACACCGTACTTACCCAGAATCAGACACCTATGTTAATCTACACCCACTGGGTAACTAGATGGGGAATCCCCTACCGTACATTACCCAGGAATCAACCTATTTATTCTACACCACTGGGTAACGATATGGGATCCCCTACACCGTAACATTACCCAGGAATCCACTATTTTAATCTACACCCACTGGGTAACTATATGGGATCCCCTACCCGTAACATTACCCAAGAATCAGACCTATTTAATCTACACCCACTGGGTAACTAGATGGGATCCCTACACCGTACATTACCCAGAATCAGACCTATTTATCTACACCCACTGGGTACCTAGATGGGATCCGACCCCCCCCCCCTACCCGTAACATTACCCAAGAATCAGAACTATTTAATCTACAACCCCTGGTAGACTAGATGGGATCCCCTACCCCGGTAACATTACCCAGGAATCAGACCTATTTTAATCTCACCCCTGGGTAACTAGATGGGGATCCCCTACAGCAGAACATTACCCAGGAATCAGCCTATTTAATCTACAACCCACTGGGTAACTAGATGGATCCCCGACACCGTAACATTACCCAGGAATCATACCTATTTTATCTACACCCACTGGTTACT
Source organism: Hymenochirus boettgeri (assembly GCA_019447015.1). Taxonomy (NCBI): domain Eukaryota; kingdom Metazoa; phylum Chordata; class Amphibia; order Anura; family Pipidae; genus Hymenochirus; species Hymenochirus boettgeri. Next base: position 3,194,721 of record CM033476.1, on the reverse strand, counting down.
AGATGGGATCCGCCTACACCGTAACATTACCCAGGAATCAGTTAAGCCTATTTAAATCTACACCCACTGGGTAACTAGAATGGGGAAAAAAAAAAAAAAAAAAAAAAAAAAAAAAAAAAATCCCCTACACCGGAACATTACCCAGGAAATCAGACCTATTTAATCTACACCCACTGGGATCTAGATGGGATCCCCTACACCGTAACATTACCCAGGAATCAACCTATTAAATCTACACCCACTGTAACTAGATGTGGATCCCCTACACCGTAACATTCCCAGGAATCAACCTATTTATCTACACCCACCTGGGTCAACTAGATGGGATCCCCTACACCTTAACATTACCCAGGCATCAGACCGATTTAATCTACACCCACTGGGTATTAGATGGATCCCCTAACAACCTTAACATTACCCGGAATCAGACCTATTTAATCTACACCCACTGGTATCTAGATTGGATCCCCTACACCATAACAGACCCAGAATCAACCCTATTTATCTACACCCCCTGGGGTAACTATATGAGATCCCTACACCTTAACATTACCAGAATCATACCTATTTATCTACACCCACTGGGTATCTAATGGGACCCCTACACCGTACCCTTACCCAGGAATCAGAACCTATTTAATCTACACCCACTGTAATCTGAGGGTATCCCCTAACCCCGTAACATTACCCAGGCATCACCTTATATCTACACCCCTGTCACTAATGGGATCCCCTACACCGTAACATTACCCAGGAATCCAACCTATTAATATATCACCCACTGGGTATCTAGATGGGATCTCCATACACCGTAACATTACCCAGAATCAGACCTATTTAATCTACACCCACTGGGACTAGATGGCTCCCCTACACCGTAACATACCCAGGATAAACCTATATAATCTACACCAACTGGGTACTAGATTGGATCCCCTACACCGTAACATTACCCAGGAATCAGACCTATTTCATCTACACCCACTGGGGTTATCTAGATGGGATCCCCTACCCCGTAACATTACCCAGGCTCAACCTATTTAATCTACCCCCTGGGTAACTAGATGGATCCCCCTACCCCGTAACTTACCCAGGAATCAGACCTATTTAATCTACACCCCTGGTTCTAGATGGGATCCCCTACACCGTAACATTACCCCGGAAGCAGACCTATTTAATCTACACCAACTGGGTATCTAGATGGGATCCCCTACCCGTAACATGACCCAGGAATCAGACCTATTCAATCTACACCCACTGGTAACTAGATGGGATCCCCTACACCGTACCATTACCCAGGAATCAAACCTAATTTTTAATCTACCCCACTTGGTAACTAGATGGGATCCCCTACACCGTAACATTACCCGGAATCAGACCTATTTCATGTCTACACCCACTGGGTAACTAGATGGATCCCCTACACCGGAACATTACCCAGAATCAGACCTATTTAATCTACACCCACTGGGTAACTAGATGGGATCTCCCTACACCGTAACATTACCCCGGAATCAGACATATTTAATCTACACCCACTGGGTAACGATATTGGGATCCCCTACACTGTAACATTACCCAGTACCAACCATTTAATCTACACCCACTGGGTTACCTTAATGGATCCCCTCACTGTAACATTACCCAGGAATCATAACCTATTTAATTACACCCACTGGGTAACTAGATTGGGATCCCTACACTGTAACCTACCCAGGATCAGACCTATGTAACCTACACCCACTGGGTAACTAGATGGGATCCCCCTACACCGTAACATTACCAGGACAGACCTATTTAAATCTACACCCCTGGTACTAGATGGGATCCCCTACACCGTACTTACCCAGACGAGTCAGACCTGCTGCTGGTTTTTCCTTTATGCATGTTTTCTCTCGGGCTCCACACCCCCCTTATAAACTCTGTCAGTTTTTGAGTGTGGCAATTTTCCTTTTGCCCTGGTCACATGCAATTGATCTGGCTCTGGCATCGAACTCTAAGGAACTGTGATTGATTACACTAGCGATTACTGTGCAGCTGCAAATGTGTGTGAGGTTCTTGTGACTTCTGGTCTGCAGTCAGGCGTCCTAATGCAACCTACAGCTACTTACCAGGTACCGGTAATTGTGCTTTTTATTTTAGGTAAGCGATTGGGGGGGGGGGTTTAACTTAAGGGACCCATACACGATGCAATGAAATTGGATAGTGAACTCGAACCGACCAGATTTAAATTGGAAAAATAGTCCATACAATCGGACCATAACGCACACAATAACAATTGTTGCCCATTTGCTGTGCACAATCTGGCCATATAATAGGCAATATATTGGGGGTAAGATCTAACTGTTTGCATCCGCTTCATACTAGAATGTTGCCCGCTAGAAAGGCAGCCAATTCACAATATTTTGGCAGAATTATTGTTGCTGATAGTTAATAGTGGGACAATGACTAATGTAAACAAGCACTTTTTGGTGTTGAGGTCTCGAATGGTATGAGAATGAGTACTATTGCGCTTGTGTTTGCTGGTTTTCTTTCATATTTTATTTGCTACACAATGTCGATGTGTGTTCGTCATACAATTAATACACCGTTGTTGTCAGGTGTACCTTAATCACACATTGCCATCATGAACTAAATATCACTCTATGTCTTCACACCTTCCAGACTGTTGAGCTCTGCTTTTTCCAGGAGTTTGTAATTGAACACTTCAGAGTCCTGAGGTAGGAAGCCATTGTGTGTGTGATCCAATCATCCATACCACTAAACATGTTATTGTAGCAGAAAAAAAGGCCGGGCGGAAGATCACCGTCAATTCAATCAGAGCTTCGCAAGTAAGTGCACACAACTTTATGTATACCATTACATACAATGGAGTACAAAGCGTGGAGTTCGTACAAGACGACTTGTACAACAAAATTGCATAGTGTATGGGCCCCTTTAGATAGATAGATAGATAGATAGAGATAGATAGAAGACTAGATGATCGATATAGCGATAGAGATATCATCGCTAGCTAGATTAGATAGAACGCTCGATCGTCGACTCTAGCTCGCTCGATCATACTACTAGCTCACGGCTCAGCTCGCTCTCGCTCGCTCGCGAGCTCCTCGCTCCGCGATAGATCGCTCGCTGCTCTCCTCCGCTCGCTCGCTCGCTCGCTAGCTCGCTCGCTCGCTCGCTCGCTCGCTCCTCGCTCGCTTCGCTCGACTCGCTCCGCTCGCTCGCGCGCATCCTCCTCCGCTCGCTGCTCGCTCCGTCCTCGTCTCTCTCGCGCGCTCGCTCTCTCGCTCGCTCGCTCGCCTCGCGCGCTCGATCGCTGCTCGCTCGCTCTCTCGCTCCTCGCTCGCTTCGCTCGCTCGCTCGCACTATACCTCGCTCGCTCGCTCGCTCCCTCGCTCGATCGCTGCGGCCTCGTCTCGCTCGCTCGCTCGCGCCTCCTCGCCTCGCTGCTCGCTCGCTGCCTGCTCTCTCTCTCGCTCGTAGCTCGCTCGCTCGCTCGCTCGATCGTGCCTCCTAGTCGCTCGTCGCCGCTCCGCGCTCTGCATCTCGCTCGCTGTCGCTTCGCTCTCTCAAAACTCCGCTCGCTCGCTCGCTCGCTCGCTCGCTCGCTCAGCTGCTCTACTCGCTCGGCTACATGCTCGCTCCTCGCTCAGCTGCTCCTACGCGGCTCGCTCGATGCTGCTCGCTCGCTCCCGCTCGCCTCGCTCTCCTCTCAGCTCGCTCGCTCGCTCCGCTCGCTAATCTGCTCGCTCGCTAGCTCCTCTCCAGCGCTGCTCGCTGCTCCTCCTCCTGCTCTCTCGCTCCGCTCGCTCGCTCGCGTGCGCTCGCTCCCTCGCTCGCTCCGCTCAGCTCGCTCGCTCCTCGCTCTCTCCCCGCTCGCATCGCTCGCTCCGTCGCTGGCTCGCTCGCTGCGTACGCTCGGCTAGCTCCCATTCCTCGCTCGCTGCCCGCTCGCTACCGCGCGCGCTCCTCTATGGATGTCTCGCCACTATCAAGCTACCCTCGCTCCCGCGCTCCGCATCACTCCTCGCTCGCTCCTGGCGCTCGCTCCTCCTCGCTGGCTCGCTCGCTCGCTCCTCGCTCGTCTACAGGGTTACATTGTATACTAACTGCCCATCACATACAGAACATTCCATAGTGATCCCTGACCAGGGGATGTAATATAACACGATACAGGGTTACATTGTATACTAACTGCCCATCACATACAGAACATTCCCTAGTGATCCCTGAGCAGTGGATGTAATATAACATGATACAGGGTTACATTGTATACTAACTGCCTATCACATACAGAACATTCCCTAGTGATCCCTGAGCAGTGGATGTAATATAACGAACATTCCCTAGTGATCCTGAGAGTGGATATAAAATAACACGATACAGGGTTACATTGTATACTAACTGCCCATCACATACAGAACATTCCTAGTGATCCCTGACCAGTGGATATAAAAAACAATACAGGGTACATTGTATACTAACTGCCCATCACATACAGAACATTCCCTAGGATCCCCTGGAACCAGGGGATGTAATATAACACGATACAGGGTTCCATTGTATACTAACTGCCACTACATAAGAACTTACCCGAGGATCCCTGAGCCAGTGGATATAAATAACACGATACAGGGTTACATTGGATACTAATGCCCATCACATACAGAAGCATTCCCCTAGATGAGCCCTGCGCCAGGGGATGATATATAACATGATACAGGGTTACACTTGTATACTAAATGCCTTCACATACAGAACATTCCTAGTGATCCCTGACCAGTGGATATAATATAACACGATACAGGGGTACATTGTATACTAACTGCCATCACATACAGACATTCCTAGTGATCCCTGAGCAGTGGTGTAATAGAACTATGATAAAGGGTTACATTGTATACTAAACTGCCCATCACATACAGAACTTCCCTAGTGATCATCGACCAGTGGTGAATATAACACAGATACGGGTTACATGTATACTAACTGCCCGTCATATACAGACAACGATTCCTAGTGATACCGTACCAGTGATGATTAATATAAAACGATACAGAGGTTACATTGTATACTAACTGTCCGTCACATACAGAACTTTCCTAGTGATCCTGACCAGTGGATATAATATAACACATACAGGGTTAGATGTATACTACTGCCCATCACATACAGAACATTCCCTAGTGATCCCTGACCAGTGGATATGACTAGAACACGATACAGGGTTACATTGATATAACTAATGCCCATCACATACAGAACACTTCCTATGATCCTGACAGTGGATGTAATATAACACGATAACAGGGTACATTGTATACTAACTGCCCATCACATACAGAACTTTCCTAGTGATCCTGACCAGGGATATGAATCACACGATACAGGGTGA
>CM033476.1:3092559-3189178 GCA_019447015.1 Hymenochirus boettgeri | reverse complement strand
GGCCCTATTTATAAAAAATCGTTATCGTAAAATACCGATCGTTATCGTAAAATAACGACCGGGGTTTTTACCGATACGACCGTTATTTAACGATATCGTAATACGGTCGTTATCGGTAAATAACGGTCGTTTTCGTAAAACCCGGTCGTTATTTTACGATAACGATCTGTATTTTACGATAACGATACCGATCTTTTATAAATAGGGCCCAATGTAACCCTGTATCGTGTTATATTATATCCACTGGTCAGGGATCACTACGAAACGTTCTGTATGTGATGGGCAGTTAGTATACAATGTAACCCTGTATCATGTTATATTACATCCACTGCTCAGGGATCACTAGGGAATGTTCTGTATATGACGGCAGTTAGTATACAATGTAACCCTGTATCGTGTTATATTATATCCACTGCTCAGGGATCACTAGGGAATGTTCTGTATGTGATGGGCAGTTAGTATACATGTAACCCTGTATCGTGTTATATTATATCCACTGGTCAGGGATCACTAGGGAATGTTCTGTATGTGATGGGCAGTTAGTATACAATGTAACCCTGTATCGTGTTATATTATATCCACTGCTCAGGGATCACTAGGGAATGTTCTGTATGTGATAGGCAGTTGTATACAATGTAACCCTGTATCGTGTTATATATATCCACTGCTCGCCCCCCATTGTATACTAACTGCCCGTCACATACAGAACTTTCTGTCTTTTCTTTAGAACTTCAGAATAAAACTCCAGAATTACAAATTCAGTGTCCGGTCACTGTCAACAGTTTTTGTTCTCTAATTTTCATGCCAATTCCATTTACTTGGTAATGACTCCCAGTCAGAGGATGAAATGTTGTGAAATTAACCATCTATGTGAGTCTGATGCTTCGTTCAGAGAAAGATTCCAGATGGAATCCACCCCCACCATGAGCTCAGTGTCACACAGTTATTTCACATTGTCCATTATATAATGTGTGATGATTACACTCCTGTAAATGAGATATTACAAAGTTCCCATATACTTATATTTAATAATTCATCAAAGAAAAGCCGTATTCCCTATCTCAGGCTGGGATCTATCCAACAGCTTTTTAAAGAGTGTTTAAAGTTTTTTAAACTTGTTTTATTTATAACAAAGAGAAAATAACAGTATCCAAAGACAGTGTGCCATGGGTTATAATAAAGCATTTGTGGTTGGTACCAGTGTCTTGTTTATTTCCTCATTTTTATTCTTGGGAGTAGGTGGGAAGGGTTAATGGACACGAGATAGGGATAGCAATGACTATGAGTAGTGGAATCATTGGTCCTGGAGGGGATTAGGTTAAAGGGAGGGGGAAAGGAATTCAATTCCAGTATTGTTAACTGTTCAAGTCGTTTCTTCTTAGACTAAAGCTTTGGCCCATGTATAGGCACTTAATCAGCCGAGAGATCCACCCGGCGGATTGGGCAACCATCCCCGAACGAATGGCCGTTTCGGCTGATAAAGTGACCATACCGATTATCAGCCCGAAATGGCCGTTTGTACACAAGATTCCAGGCTGCCATACCATACTGTTTAGGAATGTCATTATTAACTCTATACTAGTAGACTTATAGAGTTTCCATCATATGGTGTATGTTAGATCTCTCCCAACCATGCCCAGCTCTTTAAGGTACATTTGAAACTTAGATGCAATCTAAAGCGCTGAAGTCCTGAGTTCGATTCCCCCCTTGGACACATCTGCAAGGAGTTTGTATGTTCTCCCCGTGCTTGCGTGGGTTTCCTCCGGGCACTCCGGTTTCCCCCACAATCATAAAGACATACTGATAGGTTGTACGTGTCCAATAAATGTGGACTATGGGGCAGGGTCTGATGTGAATGTATCCATGTAATTGTACAGCGCTATGGAAGATGTTGGCGCTATATAAATCCACAATAACAATAATTCTTTAACCAGAATCTTGCAACCTCCGGACAATTTCACGGTGGGTGGCAGAGATCTATCGATTATCTGGGTTCACCCCCCGGAAATATGGCCTAATGTCACCGGTGAAACTAGCGGAATTGCTAGTGGTGCAGAATTCCCAATCCCAGTATAGAGTATAGGGAATTTGGGGTAATGCTACAATGGTGCCATTCCAAGTATTCCTATGGGTCTACTACTGGGATTTGGATGTTGGGGAGATGGGGGGTTTTATTGGAAGTTAGGACTTGGTTCACACTGTAGAACCATCAGATATCCCCCTCCTTCCCTGGACACAGATCTGTGGTTTTCACAATTTCCTGGGCCCTTCGCAGATTGTGCAATTGATCGACCGAGGAACAGAAAGAGTCAGAAATAGACAGAAAAGTGCTGATGGCTGGAGAAACATGATCACATCCTTAATTTGCACAAATAACCGGCACTGGTTACATTGCTTTATTTTTCTGTTACCACTAGCATAGGCACTCAACAAGGCAGCTCCTACATATAAAACAACATGTATTATATATGTATGCATGTATGTAATAGACATAGTATGTATGTATGTAATAGTATGTATGTATATGCCTGTGAAGGTTCTCATTCATCCAGGTCATGGTATATCTGTTGTATTCAATTAGATCAACTGGACTTGAAATGTAGTTCTTGAAGACGTTTCGCTAGTCATCCGACTGGCTTTCTCAATTCAGAATGACTTGTAAAAGAATCTGTGGCAATTATGTACCCTGGAAAATCCCAATAAGCATATCACAGCCAGGTGTTAAGGGTGTGATTGGATAGTGGCTAAGAGGTGTTATAGGAACGCCCAGAGTAAGGTGTTAAAACAGCATTGTACATGGCAGACAGTTGGTGTCGAACCCCCCCACCTCTATTTAGGCTTGGTTTCTTTAATTTCACATAAATGGCCTCCTTAACACCTCTCTTGAACCAGTCATGTTCCTTCGCCAGTATGTTAACATTACAGCAGCATCAATTCTGTAACATACAAGGTGGCAAAATATCTAGCTAACATCTTAGGACCTTTCCACACATATGGTAAAATACATAGAAGGATGTTCGGTACACACATAAGCTATACCCTCAATACGGTATCTGTCTAAGGGAAACAATATGGCAGCTCCCACCCATAGTATAATTACAGAAGGAATGTTCTGTACATACACTAAGCTATACCCCATACTGTTTACTGTATAAGGGAAACAATATGCAGCTCCCACCCAGAATGTATAAATACACAGAGAAGGAAAGTTCGTACTACAATAAGCTATACCCTCATACTGTACTGTATAAGGGAACCTATGCCGCTCCCACCCATATGTAGAAATACACAGAGAAGGATGTTCTGTAATACATAAGCTTACCCTCATACTGTAACTGTATAAGGAAACAATATGCAGCTCTCACCCATATGTATAACCAACAGAGAAGGGAAGTTCGTACATACAAATAAGCTATACCCTCATACTGTCTGTATAAGGGACACAATATGCAGCTCCACCCATATGTATAAATACACAGAGAAGGAATGTTTCTGTACATACAATAAGCTATACCCTCATACTGTACTGTATAAGGGAAACAATTGGCAGCTCCCACCATATTTAAATATCCAGATAAGGATGTTCTGTACACACAATAACTATCCCTCATACTGTACTGTCTAAATGGAAACATATTGCAGCTCCGCACCCATAGTGTATAATATACAGAAGGAATGTTCTGTACATAGCCTAAGCTATACCCACATACTGTACTGTCTACGGGTAAAACAATAGGCAGCTCCCACCCATATGTATAAATATAAATTACAGAGAAGGATGGTTCTGTACATACAATAAGCTATATCCTCATACTGTACTGTCCTAAAGGGAACAATATGGGCAGCTCCCACCCATCTGTCTAAATATAACATATACGAGAAGGAATGTTTCTGTACATACAGAACTTATAGTCCTCATACTGTACTGTCTAAGGAAACAATATGCAGGCTCCCACCAATTTATAAATATACGGAGAAGGAATATTCGTAACATACATAATCTATATCTCATACTGTACTGTCTAAGGGTAAACAATTGGCAGCCCCACCATATGTTTATAAATATACCAGAGAAGGAATGTTCTTACACCACAATAAGCTATGATTCTATACTGTATGTTAAGGGAACAATATGAAGACTCCACCATATTGGTTAGACTATATCAGAGAAGGATGGTTCATGTACATACAATAGCTATACTCTACATACTGTAACTGTCTAAGGGACACAATATGGTCAGCTCCAACACATATGTAGAATATACAGAGAAGGAAGTTCTGTACAAACAATAGCTATACCCTCAACTGTAGTCTTTCTAAGGAACATATGGCAGCTCCCACCTCTATGATAAAATATAAATATACAGAGAGGAATGTTCATGTACACCAATAACGTATACCCCTCATACTGTACTGTCTAGAGGTAAACAATATGGCAGCTTCCCACCCATTATTATACTATAAAAATATACCAGAGAAGGAATGTTCTGTAATACAATAAGCATACCCCATACTGTACCAGTCTAAGGGAAACCACTATGGCAGCTCCCACCTATAATGTATAAAATATAATATAAGAGAAGGATTTCTTAACATACAATAAGCTATACCATCATACGTACTGTCAGGGAAACATACGCAGCTCCCACCCATATGTATAATAATAACAGAGAAAGGAATGTTCTGTACACACAATAAACTATACCCTCATACTGTACTGTCTAAGGCAACAATATGGCAGTCCCACCCATATGTATAAGATGATAATATACAGAGAAGGATGTTCTGTACACACATAAGCTATACCCTCATTAATGTTCTGTCTAAGGGAAACAATATGGCAGCTCCCACCATGATTATAAATAGTAAATATCCAGAGAGGAATGTTGGACACAATAAGCTTTCCTCAATGTACTGTCTAGGGAAACAACATCGCAGCTCGCCACCCATATGTCAAATATACAGAGAAGGAATGTTCTGTACACAATATCTATAACCCTCATACTATACTGTCTAAGGAAACAACTATGGCAGCTCCCCCATAGTATAAATATACAGAGAGGAATGTTCTGTACATACAATAATCTATACCCGTCAATAATGTACTGTCTAGGGAAACATCATGGCAGCTCCCAACCATAGTGTATAAATTACAGATGAGGAATGTTCTGTATGTACAATAATCAGAATAATGTGATCAGATACCAATGGATAGATACCAATGTGCATCAGACACCAATTTGATCAGATACAATGTGATCAGATACCAATGTGTCGATACCAATGTGGTCATAAAGATCAGATACAATTCATAGATCGGATCGTGATATTACAAGTTCATTCTGTGATCATATACATGTGATCAGATTACCATGTGATTCATATACAATGTGATCAGTACATAGTTGATCATGTGATATCAAATTGATCAGATACAATGTGATCGATACCACATGTTATCAGAACAATTGTGATCAGATACCAATGTGATCAGATAAATCAGATACAATGTGTAGATCCAATGTATAGACAATTGACATATCAATGATCAGTATACAAGTTGATCAGGATACAAGTGATCAGATACAATGTGATCCGATCAATCGTGATCAGATACAATGTGATCAGTTGGCAAATTGGTGTGGAAATCCAGGTGTACGGTCACCTTTACAGAGAGACACAATAGCACCAATTCCAGTGTTAAAGTCACAGTGACCTTATTACCCTTGAATATTAATGTGTCACCCAAGATAAGTGTCGGCTTATGCGGGTGTGCGAGAAACCATGTAGCCGCCTTTTAATCAAAGACCAGGTGACAATATTCAGGTTGTGCGGGGTTATTTTCTTTTCCTGGATTGCTCAGTATGTTAAGGGGGGGAAAGATTTAGTTTGTGGGACAATAATCAACATCCATCACATGGTACCCGTCACATGGTACCCGTCGGCCATGTTTCGTGTTCCCCAGCAGTGATATTTGCCAGTGGGGATGAAGGTGCGCGAACTGGAATTTCTGCTCTGGAGGTCGAGTGAAGTGTCGGTGTTATTGATATCGCTGGTAACATGACGCGCCGCGCTGGGCCGTACTACTGCCTCAGGGGCTGATGGAACGTCTCCTTTAGATATTCCAGTCTGCGCTGCCCTCAGGTGTTGTACCAGGACACAATCTCCTGTGTGGGGCCCAGAGTAGTAAACTTTCAGGGAAAACAACAATAAACAAACCCTGTGGTATCGTCGGGGCCCAGTAAAATGTCTGGCGCAGATAAAGGAAAATGGCCGACTGCGCCCAGTCGAGTCTCTAAAGTAAACCGTTAGTGGCACCGCATCATTGGGCTTGTATTTACCAACAGTCCGATAGCTCTTCTTCCGACACGGATGAAAACTGGCGATCAGCTGGGCCGACGGCCGCCCCACACATTAGATAGTTTCGCGGAAACGACGCTGATACGCGGGCCTATCGGACTGCGGCCGTAAATATCTGCTGCTGTGTACCCAGCCTAACAGAAGATTTCAATTGTCACAATTCACCGCATGTTCCAATGGTGGATTTTGCATGTGTATGGCCAACTCTCGCAGAAATACAGTATTCTAAATGTTGTCTTTTTTCCCAGTAGGCATTGCGTCCTGGTACCTGCCCCACCTTGTTTTACGATCCGGACATGCTCAGTTTGGTTTCTAGGAGGAATGTGGTTTCCAGCAATAACTATAAAAGCCGCCTATTATCCTGACATTTACTACACAGGGTGACTCCATTCACCTCTCCATTTGCATGATAAACAACACCTCCGGGTTTGCCCGTCCTTCATGTTAAGTGTCTCCAGGCCATGAGCGTGTCCGATCTTCTCTCTGAATTGGCATTCAGGCTTTCATGGGGATTATACCCTTTGGGGCCTTGTACCAGCAATATGGGGTTGTGGCGTCAATCAGATTAGGTAATACAATTGTGAAACCCCACATGGGAGCTACCATATGGATATAACACATGTTAATTGTTACCCATGTAGTTGACACTTAACATTAGGTAATACTCAGACGCCTTCCGTTTTACATTAAACAAACGCTCCTTGGGAGGAACTGATGGTGTGTCTCTTCTCTCTTGTGCAGGATTCCCTCCCTCGTCCTGCCATTAACAAAGCACACAAACACAACCAACACTGATACCCTAGCGGGCAACTGTTTCGCCCCCTACGTATAAAACGCTTCATTCTCTGCCGCCATCAAACAGCGTAAGTAAAGGGCGACCTCCAATCGCATGACATTTTGGATTTTTTCCTTCGGACCACTGACCTGATCAATAATCCCCTGTTGCAGATGTGTGACATTTTGTTTTGGTTACATATATGTAATGATATATGTATATATAAAATACATACATACCATACATATACCTACATTTGTGATGTGAGACACGGTTGCAATACTTCAGAACCCTAATAGGAACATTTAAGAAAGATTTTTAGATTTCATCCCATCCCCTGATACAGTACATGGAGGGATTATTTAATGGTCAGAGGATCCCCTGTAAAGGCATCGATATTCCGATCAAGTTCTGTGTTTCGATGGACTGATTCGTGATATCGATGGTCTTATAGGGATAACAAGGTGATCGTGAAAGATGGAAGATTTCCCATCACCATAAATCTACATAAGATCGCCACCACAGGCTTCAGACCAATCGGAAAATCGGATTGGAAAATGTTGTTTCCTGTATGGGCTACCTATTCACCTCGTGTTGACTTTTCATTTACGGGATCTGTTGTCCTTCCTTCCACCAAACAATAAAGAAAATCAATCACACTCAATCCCCAAGTGGGCGTCCGCTATAGCCTTCCACCCTCCAAGGCAAAAAGATAATCAGTAATAATGGAAATATGAGGGTCCAACTCCAAATAATCAATTTAATAGTAAACCGCACAATCAGTATAAACGTTTTGGGGCAACTTCCTCAGGTGACCTACTGTATTGAATCATAGTGCAGTAAAACTAGCCACCACCACAATGACCATTTTAACCACTCACAGCGCGCTCATGGGCAACATTCTTAAAAAAAAATCGGAGACTTCGGCCAAATGTATCAAACAGGACGGACGAAGAAATTCAACTGATTTTAAGCGACTGTTAGAATAATAATAAAATGTGTTTGAATGAACTGAAAATGTGCCCAGTTAGTACCACAAAGCGAGTTGAGTTTGGTGTAAACAAGGCTGGTAATTAGTTTTGGGCCCAGCCAGGAGGGTGATGTATCTTCCATTACAATAGGTTACGACCGGAGGTTAGGCCACAGTCTCCCCAAATATGGGAATAGATGGAATGTTTACTACCGGGTGTACACAACGCCATATTGGAGCACAAACTCGCTGACTCTGTACTTTGCCCCGAATCCACTGCTACTTTTAATACACCTGAAAAAGAAAAGAGACTAATACTATTTATCTGATATATCGTTTATATTAAAAGGGACGTCTGTGACATCACAGCTCACGTTTATAACTGGGGTTATTACGTTTATTAGCAGGGAAATCTGTGACATCACAGCTCACGTTTATAATTTGCGGGGTTTACACGTTATATTAGCAGGACATCTGTGAAATCACACGCTCACTGTTTTAACTTGGGGTTTAATACGTTTATATAGCAGGACATCTGTGAGCATCACAGACTCAGTTTATAATTTGGGGTTATATACTTTATATAGCAGGGACATCTGTGGACATCACAGCTCACTGTGGGGTTTATAACACTTGGGTGTATATACGTTATATTTGCGAGACTGCGGTGACATCACAAGCTCACTGTTGTCATAATTTGGGGTTATATACGTTAATCTTGCAGGGACGTCTGGGACATCACAGCCACTGTTTATAATTTGGGTTATATACCTTTATATTGGCAGGGACATACTGATGACATCACAGCTCACTGTTTATAACTTGGGGTATATACGTTTATATTTGCAAGGACGTCTGTGACATCACAGCTCACTGTTTATAATTTGGGTTATATACGTTTATATTTGCAGGGACGTCTGTGACACACAGCTCACTGTTTATAATTTGGGGTTATAACGTTTATATTTGCAGGGACGTCTGTGACATCACAGCTCACTGTTTATAATTTGGGTGTTATAACGTTTATATTTGCAGGACGTCTGTGACATCACAGCTCACTGTTTATAATTTGGGGTTATTACGTTTATATTTGCAGGGACGTCTGTGACATCCAGCTCACTGTTAATTTGGGGTTATATACGTTTAATATTTGCAGGGACGTCGGACATCACAGCTCACTGTTTATATTTGGGTTATATCGTTTATATTGCAGGACGTCTGTGACATCCAGCTCACTGTTTATAATTTGGGGTTATCACGTTTTATATACAGGGACATCTGTGACTCACAGCTCACTGTTTAACTTGGGGTTATATAAGTTTATATTAGAGGCAGGGACGTCTGTGACATCACAGCTCACTGTTTATATTTGGGGTTATATACGTTTATATTTGCAGGGACGTCTGTGACATCACGCTCACTGTTTAAAATTTGGGGTTATATAGGTTTATATTAGCAGGGACGTGTGTGACATCACAGAACACTGTTTATAAGTTGGGGGTTATATCGTTTATATTTGCAGGAGTCTGTGAACTCACAGCTCACTGTTTATAATTTGGGTTATATACGTTCTATATTAGCAGGGACGTCGTGACTCACAGCTCACTGTTTATAATTTGGGGTTATATACGTTTATATCGCAGGGAAGTCTGTGACATCACAGCTCACTGTTTTATAATTTGGGGTTATATACGTTATATTAGCAGGGACATCTGTGACATCACAGCTCACTGTTTATCAACTTGGGTCACCTCTGGCGGTAGCTTCCATTAAACTATATGTGGCGTGAGACATGGCTGAGTACAATTAAAGGGCAATTTAAAATTAAAAAATTAAAGTACTGGAAGCAGCAGACCCCTCACATGACCCAACAATCGCTTGCCCGCGGCCTGTAGTAATAAGGAGGTCAAAACGCTTCGTATTCGCTTCTCGCCTTGAGATTTCCATTGTCCTTCAGAAACTGAAAGGAAACAGATAATAGCTCTGATCCTCCTGGGCTCTCTCTTCTGCCTGTAGCTCTACCGCTCCTGGGGGCGCGTTACCTGAACCTGTCCGCTCATCATCCCAGTTATCCAGTTGGTAGACTTGACTTTGCCGCTTTCGGTGAAACTGCGATGACGCCAGAGCACTGCAGGAATAAAAAACACCCATTTGCAGGAAGCCCGTCTGGATCTAGAAACAAAGGAAAAAGACTTGATCAGGTTACCTCTGGGTAAAGACAATGTGCCCTATATAAAACACAATAAATTACCATTCAACTAACAATATTTAATTATTATATAATAGTTTACATTCATAATAGACAGGAGACTGGGAGCTGCCATACCTACAGTTATCTGGTAACCAGCACAGTCTATTGTCTATTTTTATTGCACTGCATACATCTCACTCCCAGCACCTTATACCCATTCCATTGTATCTGTGTGTACCCACCTAACTAGATGTAAGCTCTACGGGGCAGGGACCTCATACCTCTTGTGACAAAGCCCTAGCACTTCTATTTATATAATTATATATTTACATACTGAACTATCTATGTATTTATCCCCCTTATATGACTTTATTGTATTTTATTACTGTACAGCGCTGCGTCCCTAAGTGGCGCTTTATAAATAAACTATACTACATACATAATATTACATACATACATACTATAACATACATACATACATCATACTACTATACATCATACATACTTACATGCATACATACTACATACATAATACTAAACACATACTATACCTACATACATACTATTACATACATACATACTACACATCATAAATACAATCATACATACTATACATACATACATACATACTAACAGACATACATACATATGTACTATACCTACTATTACATACATCATATTATACATCCAAAAAATATAAACATACATATTAACATACATACTATTACATACATACATACATACTTTACATAAATACATACTATACATGGCATTTTATTCATACATACATACTATACATACATACGCTATACATACATATTATGACATACATACTATTACATACATACTATACATACATACATACATACTATACATACATACAGACATACTATATCTGTTGTATTCAATTAGATCAACTGGACTTGAAATGTAGTTCTTGAAGACGTTCGCTAGTCATCCGACTGGCTTTCTCAATTCAGAATGACTTGTACAAGAATCTGTGGCAATTATGGTACCTGGAATCCCAATTAGCATATCACAGCCAGGTGTTAAGGTGTGATTAGATAGTGGCTAAGAGTGTTATAGGAACGCCCGATAAGGTGTTTTAAAACAGCATTGTACATGGCAGACAGTGGTGTCGAACCCCCCCACCTCTATTTAGGCTTGGTTTCTTTATTTTCACATAAATGGCCTCCTTAACACCTCTCTTGAACCAGTCACGTTCCTTCTCCAGTATGTTAACATTACAATCTTCAAAGGTATGTCCTTTATCCTTAAGATGCAGATACACGGCTGAGTCCTGACCCGAGGAATTGGCTCTTCTGTGCTGGGCCATACGTTGATGCAGTTCTGTTTGGTCTCCCCCACAACAAATCAGAGCTCTTCACTGCACTGCACTGCAATATGATGTCTGCTTTTCTTGTGTTTGGTATTGGGTCTTTCGGATGTACCATTGCTGCCTCAGTGTGTTGTTCGGTATAAAGCAGACAGGGATACGATGTTATTTCTCAGAGACCCTGCTACATATGGGATGACCATGTTCTTCCTCCTGTCTGCTTTTCCCCCTTCACTGTTGGTATTCGTGTTCTTTCTTCTCCTTCTACTTCTTTTGACAAAGGCCAGTCTGGTATATCCACACGTTTAAGGCTCTCTGAGATGTTTCATTTCTTTAGCCTTCGCCTCTGTGCTAGTGGGGATGTTCTCGGCTCTGTGTTGCAGGGTCTGATGACCCCCAGCTTGTGATCGAAAGGGTGGTGGAGTCAAACATCAAATACTGATCTGTGTGTGTTGGTTTTCTGTAAACCTCTACTTCCAGTTTAACATTTTCCTTAACTTCTACCAAGCAGTCCAAGAAAGCCAGTTTGTTGTTCTGTATCTCTTCCTTGTGAATTTGATGTTTTGGTCCACCGCATTAATGTGTTCTGTGAAAGCTTGTACTTCCTTCTGGTGTATTTTAACCCAGGTGTCATCCACATATCTGAACCAGTGGCTGGGTGCTATGCCCTTAAAGGTATTAAGCGCCTGTGTTTCTACTCTCCTGTAAAGGTTGGCCACAATAGGTGAAAACTGGAGATCCATAGAACATCCATGTATTTGCTTATAGAACTTATCCCTGTATTGAAATAGGTGGAATTCAGGCACAAGTCCAACAAGGAACACACCTGTTTCGGGTTGAGATCAGTTCTGCTGGTAAGAGTGCTGTCTTGGCCAGCCGTTTCTCACCATGTAACAGCCCTCTGGTGGGTATACAAGTGAAGAGAGATGTCACATCATAGGACACCATAGTTTTCTTCTGCCAATGTTCCTACAAGTACTAATCTTCAATCATCTTGTTGGTGAAATCCTGAGAGTTCTGGATGTGATGCTTAGAACTTCCCACCAAATCAGTTGGTGTCGAACCCCCCCACCTCTATTTAGGCTTGGTTTCTTTAATTTCACATAAATGGCCTCCTTAACACCTCTCTTGAACCAGTCATGTTCCTTCGCCAGTATGTTAACATTACAGCAGCATCAATTCTGTAACATACAAGGTGGCAAAATATCTAGCTAACATCTTAGGACCTTTGGTGGGAAGTTCTAAGCATCACATCCAGAACTCTCAGGATGCATTACATATAAACATTGTAACGACATCTGCATTACATATAAACAGTGTAACGACATCTGCATTACATATAAACAGTGTAACAACATCTGCATTACATATAAACATTGTAACGACATCTGCATTACATATAAACAGTGTAACGACATCTGCATTACTTATAAACAGTGTAACGACATCTGCATTACATATAAACAGTGTAACGACATCTGCATTACATATAAACAGTATAACAACATCTGCATTACATATAAACATTGTAACGACATCTGCATTACATATAAACATTGTAACAACATCTGCATTACTTATAAACAGTGTAACGACATCTGCATTACATATAAACAGTGTAACAATATCTATTCCATCCACATGGGCACCTTATTGGCATTGATGGATATACAGGGCAAGGTTTACAATTTACAAATATTCTAGTGACACTAGCAAAACATTACAACTTAACTGAAACAATATGGCAGCTCCCACCCATATGTATGAATATAAATATACAGAGAAGGAATGTTCTCTACATACAATAAGCTATACCCCTCATACTGTACTGTCTAAGGGAAACAATATGGCAGCTCCCACCCATATGTATAATATAAATATACAGAGAAGGAATGTTCTGTACATACAATAAGCTATACCCTCATACTGTACTGTCTAAGGGAAACTATATGGCAGCTCCCACCCATATGTATAAATATACAGAGAAGGAATGTTCTGTACATACAAGAAGCTATACCCTCATACTGTACTGTCTAAGGGAAACACTATGGCAGCTCCCACCCATATGTATAAATATAAATATACAGAGAAGGAATGTTCTGTACATACAATAAGCTATACCCTCATACTGTACTGTCTAAGGGAAACAATATGGCAGCTCCCACACATATGTATAAATATACAGAGAAGGAATGTTCTGTACACACAATAAGGTTTAATTAAGTTCCCATGTGAATTACAGAGACATTCCCCTTTCATCCATTGATGGTCTGTATTGTCCCAGTAGCTACATCACTGCCATGGGACATTGTTACATTGTATCCATCCCGGGGGTTCTACATCAGAGACTGAGTCAGACATGAACCTTATGACATCATGGCCCTTCTGGGTGCCACATTGCCAGTCAGTTGGGGGGTGGGGGTGTGGCCGGTGCCAGGCTGTCCTATAGGCTGTGACACAATCTCACTGACAGATTCACCGGTTTGTACAGGGAGTGACACTATTTAAGGTGGTCCAGATACTTGAAGTGTTTTTGTCCCGTTAACCCGATACAGATGAGATATTTCGGACCTCATGGCAAGACAAGTTTTTATATGTCCTGTCTATTTCCTCCTGGTAAGAAGTCGGTTTGATTTAACATCATTACGATGTTCTTCCCGGTCTACCTTAACAGCAGTGTCGCCTGGGCAGAGCCGATGGAATAGTCCATTGTGCGGTGCAGGGGGGATTCGGTTTCAAGAATAAAATGTGGAAGTGGAACCGCCCGATACAGGACACCGAGAGTCGGTAGCGAGCAGAGGAAGATAGAAATACCGACAAGGGGGTGAGGAAAACCGGAAACTTCTTCACAAACCCCCGGGATCTGCTGTGTGAACGGATCGACCTACCCGTAGGATCTATTGATAGTAGCAGCTGTTCCAATATAAAGAGATGGGAGAGGAGGGAGAAGAAGTGAGGAGGTGCCCAGCTGGTACCTGGTAGGAGCCGCCCTGGCACTGCCAGTCTCCTGCCTGCTCCCCACTAAAGGTAAGTACCCATTAAACCTTATCAGTAAGGGGGCACCATTGGGTCAGGGGGCAACTGCACAGCTGGTACCAGGGCTCCTAGTGTAATATCTAATCCCCCAATGTGTACCCAGTGTAATATCTAATCCCCCAATGTGTACCCAGTGTAATATCTAATCCCCCAACGTGTACCCAGTGTAATATCTAATACCCCAATGTGTACCCCGTCTAATATATAATCCCATATAAACACCCAGTGTATACCCAGTGTAATATATAATCCCATATAAACACCCAGTGTGTACCCAGTGTAATATATAATCCCATATAAACACCCAGTGTGTACCCAGTGTAATATATAATCCCATATAAACACCCAGTGTGTACCCAGTGTAATATATAATCCCATATAAACCTCCAGTGTGTACCCAATGTAATATATAATCCCATATAAACCTCCAGTGTGTACCCAGTGTAATATATAATCCCATATAAACCTCCAGTGTGTACCCAGTGTAATATATAATCCCATATAAACACCCAGTGTGTAAGAGCGTATCGTGCCCTACAGAGCGTATCGTGCCCTACAGAGCGTATCGTGCCCTACACCTGCAGAGCGTATCGTGCCCTACAGAGCGTATCGTGCCCTACACCTGCAGAGCGTATCGTGCCCTACAGAGCGTATCGTGCCCTACAGAGCGTATCGTGCCCTACAGAGCGTATCGTGCCCTACAGAGCGTATCGTGCCCTACAGAGCGTATCGTGCCCTACAGAGCGTATTGTAACCCATCACTTTATCCCACAATTACAACTGGAATCCAAGTGTAAATTGCTGCTGTGGTTGGGAAACCATGAGATTTACTACACATGACATTGGCCCCTGATACAAATGTAAACACTTACCTGTGGCTCTGTACAGAGGGGGCGTTGCTATTCTCCAGCTCTGCTTGGAATAACTTCCCCTTTAAAGTTCTAGGAGTAGATATGGTGTTGGATACAGTCATCAGGGAAACATGCCAGTGTGTGAGACCACGAGGGGACGGTGCGTGATATGGGCGTGTTACCAAACCTGCCAATTATGTGAGATAGGGACAGGAGCCCATGTGGTCACAGACCAGGTAACATGACGGACATTTATCAGACCTGGACACGGGCAAAATGGAGTTGATGTCTGTGTGTCTGGCGCTGATCAATGGCAGGTTGGTCTGTTCACCGTACACACGTGGTCTATAGAGATTGGCTGCTAGTCCTTATTCTGCGCCTATGGCAAATCCATTTGTTGGTGTTTCCGTTTTGTGATTTTGACTGCTCCTGGTGTAAACGTGCCAGGCTAATATTCTATAATCAAATTATTGTTTTATCGACGCATTGCCGTGTTCTTCACCTTGTGCTGCCCCCTATTGGGTGATTTCTGCCGCACTGTTCCCCAGTTTATTCACCCTCCAAGGGGAGGAGACTGTCGGATGTTCACTAAACTATGGGGTGTCCCTTTGGGATCCTGGTAACTTTGGTGTTAAAATGGCTCCAGAATTGATCTGAAAATGATCCCACAAACAGGCTCCTTTCCCATAATTCATCACTGGGGTTGGAATTTGTGTAAGGGGATTAGAGAACATGTGAGTGAAGCAGAACCTCCTAATCTCTGGCCATGTTAATTGTTATTCACTACTGGTCGCACCCTATACACTGGGGTAATAAATTCAAATCAATGGAACCAAATGAATATAATGGGCAGTACGGTGGCTCAGTGGTTAGACTGATCCCTTGCAGCGCTGAGGCCCTGAGTTCGATTCCACCCTTGGACACATCTGTAAGGAGTTTGTATGTTCTCCCCGTGCTTGCGTGGTTTTCCTCCGGGCACTCCGGTTTCCCCCACAATCATAAAGACATACTGATAGGTTGTATATGTCATATATGTGATTAGATTGTAAGCTCTTCAGGGAAGGGCCTGATGTGAATGTATCCATGTCATTGTAAAGCGCTACGGAAGATGTTGGCGCTATATAAATCCACAATAATAATATAACAATCCCTAGTTGGTTCCTTGCCATGTGAGCTGACACTCTCCTGCCTCTCTCTCTTGGTAAAGGGCGTGTTTGAGGGTGAAGGGCGAGTGCCCTGTGTTCCCTCTATTTCAATATCGTTTACAGCTGGTGACGTGTGAATTGTTTTCTAACACTCGTGCCCTTTGGTTTGTCACTAAAAAGCCTTCTCTGTATTTAGCAAGAGGTTTGGTTCCTTCCTGTGTGTGCAGCAAAGCGAGGTTTTTATTATGACACCACTACCATCCATCATATTATTTGCAACCTCACCACAGGATCTTTATGGCCCTGGTGTATTATAAGGTTATAATGCACTGGGTTATTTTCAGATTTTGACAGTATTGTTACGTTCCCTCTCGTTGGTTCAGGTTAGAGTCGGTGTAGCCAGTTCTCTGCCAATGGACCGGCTGTGTCACTGTTTGTGTATGACATTTAACATCGTGTTTCAATCCTGAGTTCACCTGTGGAGTAAAGGGCAAGTTCACCCCTCAAATGAAAAAGTATTTATAGAAAGCTGACAGATGTAGGATTAACTTGTTCTTTTCCCTCTGCCTCCCAAAGATTGAGCTTGAGCATGCTCAGAAGGGCAGCAAAGGGAATAGAAGTCATTGGCTGTGATGTCATCTGTTACATCCATGACTGACAGCTGCTAACTTGAAGAAAGCAGAAAGAGAGGCAAGAGAACATTAGGGAACATTTCAGGTTAGTCTTACATCTCTTAATTTTCCATTATTTAAATAAATGAATTGTCTTCCATTTTATCTCTTATTAAGGCAGTACCAACACTAAAACGTATTCTTTCCCAATATATACAACTGTTCCCATAAATATACGCTGGAGGGCTGTTAATGTACTAAAACCACTACCAAAGCCCATATAATGGCCATACATTAGGTCAGCAGGTAATGCAGCTGCTCTTCTCGACATGATTAGTTTGATGTTCTTGTTTCACCAGCAGGAAGTAGAGAGAATTGGATCTCTTTACAAGGGTGAGTGCAATAAGTTCCCATTATCTCATTGAAGCAATATCTCGGAATTATTTATTAATATTGTGGGTGGAGTTAAAACCGAACAGCAGCCAATCAAGACAAGATGAAAATTGGCTTTGCCTTTTGCAAAAAGCCTTTTTAAAACGAGTGGAAATTAGAAATTCACAGAATAAAAGGCTATTAACGTCTTAATGTCTCCTTTAACGCAGAAGGATCCATTAGGATTCCCATATTTCTCCCTTTAGAGCTTCTCCTGCCGCATAGGGAATCGACAGGGATTATTGGAATATTTCTTGTTCGTAAAGTGGCAAAGCGCCATTTGAATAATTTAGTGGATTGACCCATCTCTCCCCTTGTACATTTCCCTGGTGTGAATTTATGGTGATGTTCAGAATGTGTGACTATAGATTGTTCTATGGCGTTAATAGGTATTAAATACAGCGTCACCACACATATGTAAAATACAGAGAAGGAATGTTCGGTACACACAATAAGCTATACCCTCATACTGTACTGTCTAAGGGAAACAATATGGCAGCTCCCACCCATAGTAAATATACAGAAGGAATGTTCTGTACATACAATAAGCTATACCCTCAT
This sequence comes from Hymenochirus boettgeri, assembly GCA_019447015.1. Classification (NCBI taxonomy): domain Eukaryota; kingdom Metazoa; phylum Chordata; class Amphibia; order Anura; family Pipidae; genus Hymenochirus; species Hymenochirus boettgeri. The sequence goes on along the minus strand of CM033476.1, from coordinate 3,170,910 downwards.
ACTGTTTACTGTATAAGGGAAACCAATATGGCAGCTCCCACCCAATGTATAAATACACAGAGAAGGAAAGTTCTGTACATACAATAAGCTATACCCTCATACTGTACTGTATAAGGGAAACTATGGCACGCTCCCACCCATATGTAAAATACACAGAGAAGGAATGTTCTGTACATACAATAAGCTATACCTCAACTGTACTGTATAAGGGAAACAATATGGCAGCTCTCACCCATATGTATAACAACAGAGAAGGAATGTTCGTACATACAATAAGCTATACCCTCATACTGTCTGTATAAGGGAAACAATATGCAGCTCCCACCCATATGTATAAATACACAGAGAAGGAATGTTCTGTACATACAATAAGCTATACCCTCATACTGTACTGTATAGGGAAACAATATGGCAGCTCCCACCCATATGTATAAATATCCAGAAAGATGTTCTGTACACACAATAACTATACCCTCATACTGTACTGTCTAATGGAAACAATATGCAGCTCCCACCCATATGTATAATATACAGAGAAGGAATGTTCTGTACATACAATAAGCTATACCCACATACTGTACTGTCTAGGGAAACAATATGGCAGCTCCCACCCATATGTATAAATATAAATATACAGAGAAGGAATGTTCTGTACATACAATAAGCTATATCCTCATACTGTACTGTCTAAGGGAACAATATGGCAGCTCCCACCCATTGTTAAATATAAATATACGAGAAGGAATGTTCTGTACATACAAAGCTATATCCTCATACTGTACTGTCTAAGGGAAACAATATATGAGGCTCCCACCCATATTTTTAATATACAGAGAAGGAATATTCTGTACATACACATAATCTATATCTCATACTGTTACTGTCTAAGGAAACAATATGGCAGCTCCCACCATATTTATAAATATCAGAGAAGGAATGTTCTGTACACACAATAAGCTATTCTCATACTGTCTGTCTAAGGGAACAATATGGCAGCTCCACCATATGTATAACTATCAGAGAAGGAATGTTCTGTACATACAATAAGCTATACTCTCATACTGTACTGTCTAAGACACAATTGCAGCTCCCACACATATGTAAATATACAGAGAAGGAATGTTCTGTACAAACAATAAGCTATACCCTCATACTGTACTGTCTAAGGAAACAATATGGCAGCTCCCACCCCATGTAAAATATAAATATACAGAGAGGAATGTTCTGTACACACAATAACGTATACCCTCATACTGTACTGTCTAGAGGTAAACAATATGGCAGCTCCCACCCATATGTATACTATAAAATATACAGAGAAGGAATGTTCTGTACATACAATAGCATACCCCATACTGTACAGTCTAAGGGAAACACTATGGCAGCTCCCACCTATATGTATAAATATAATATAAGAGAAGGAATATTCTGTACATACAATAAGCTATACCCTCATACTGTACTGTCTAAGGGAAACATATCGCAGCTCCACCCATATGTATAAATAACAGAGAAGGAATGTTCTGTACACACAATAAGCTATACCCTCATACTGTACTGTCTAAGGGCAACAATATGGCAGCTCCCACCCATATGTATAAATATAAATATACAGAGAAGGATGTTCTGTACACACATAAGCTATACCCTCATACTGTTCTGTCTAAGGGAAACAATATGGCAGCTCCCACCCATATGTATAATATAAATATACAGAGAAGGAATGTTCTGTACACACAATAAGCTTACCCTCATACTGTACTGTCTAAGGAAACAACATGCAGCTCCCACCCATATGTACAAATATACAGAGAAGGAATGTTCTGTACACAATATCTATACCCTCATACTATACTGTCTAAGGGAAACAATATGGCAGCTCCCCCCATATGTATAAATATACAGAGAGGAATGTTCTGTACATACAATAATCTATACCCTCATAATGTACTGTCTAGGGAAACAATATGGCAGCTCCCACCATATGTATAAATATACAGAGATGGAATGTTCTGTATGTACAATAATCAGAATAATGTGATCAGATACCAATGTGATCAGATACCAATGTGATCAGACACCAATTTGATCAGATACAATGTGATCAGATACCAATGTGATCAGATACCAATGTGATCAGATACAATATGATCAGATACCAATGTGATCAGATACAATGTGATCAGATACCAATGTGATCATATACAATGTGATCATACCAGTGATCATATAGTGATCAATCAATTGATCAGATACAATGTGATCGATACATGGATCAGAACAATGTGATCAGATACCAATGTGATCAGATACAACAGATCAGATACAATGTGATCAGATACCAATGTGATCAGATACAATGTGATCAATACCACATGATCAGAACAATTGATCAGATACCAATGTGATCAGATACCAATGTGATCCGATCAATGTGATCAGATACAATGTGATCCGTTGGCACATTGCGGTGGAAATCCAGGTGTACGGTCACCTTTACAGAGAGACACAATAGCACAATTCCAGTGTTAAAGTCACAGTGACCTATTTACCCGTTGAAATATTAATGTGTACCCAAGATAAGTGTCGGCCTTATGCGTCATGGTCTTTGTATTAAAAGGCGGCTGCATGGTTTCTCCAACCCGCAAAGGGCTGACACTTATCTTGGATTACACATTAATATTTCAACGGGTAAATAGGTCACTGTGACTTTAACACTGGAATTGTGCTATTGTGTCTCTCTGTAAAGGTGACCGTACACCTGTGATTTCCACCGCAATGTGCCAACGGATCACATTGTATCTGATCACATTGTATCGGATCACATTGGTATCTGATCACATTGGTATCTGATCACATTGTATCTGATCATGTTGGTATCTGATCACATTGTATCTGATCACATTGGTATCTGATCACATTGTATCTGATCATGTTGGTATCTGATCACATTGTATCTGATCACATTGTATTGATTTCACAGTGGTATCCTGATCACATTGTATCTGATCACTTGTATCTGATCACAATTGTATTTGATCACAGGCTTGTATTATGATCACATTGTGATATGTGATCACATTGGGTTATCTGATCACATTGTATCTGATTCACATTGGTATCATGACATATTGTATCTGATCCACAATTGGATACTTGATCACATTGGTATCTGATCACATTGTATCTGATCACATTGGTTGTCTGATCACAATTGGTATCTGATCAACATTGGTATCTGATCACATTATTACTGATTATTGTACATACAGAACATTCCATCTCTGTATATTTTATACATATGGGTGGGAGCTGCCATATTGTTTCCCTTAGACAGTAATTATTGAGGGTATAGATTATTGTATGACAGAACTTCTTCTCTGTATTATACATAGGTGGGAGCTGCCATATTGTTTCCCTTAGACAGTATAGTATGAGGGTAAGATATTGTAGTACAGAACATTCCTTCTCTGTATAATTGACATATGGGTGGGAGCTGCATGTTGTTTCCCTTAGACAGTACAGTATGAGGGTATAGCTTATTGTGTGTACAGAACATTCCTTCTCTGTATATTTATATTATACATATGGGTGGGAGCTGCCATATTGTTTCCCTTAGACAGAACAGTATGAGGGTATAGCTTATGTGTGTACAGAACATTCCTTCTCTGTATATTTATATTTAACATATGGGTGGGAGCTGCCATATTGTTGCCTTAGCAGTACAGTATGAGGGTATAGCTTATTGTGTGTACAGAAACATTCTTCTCTGATTATTATAACATATGGGGGGAGCTGCGATATTGTTTCCTTAGCAGTACAGTATGAGGGTATAGCTTATTGTATGTACAGAATATTCCTTCTCTGTATATTTATATTTATACATAGGTGGGAGCTGCCATAGTGGTTTCCCTTAGACAGTACAGTATGAGGGTATAGCTTATTGTATGTACAGAACATTCCTTCTCTGTATATTTATATGTATACATATGGGTGGGAGCTGCCATATTGTTTACCTTAGACAGTCCGTATGAGGGTATAGCTTATTGTGTGTACAGAACATTCCTTCTCTGTATATATATTATATTAATACATGTGGGTGGGAGCTGCCATATTGCTCCTTAGACAGTACAGTATGAGGGTATAGCTTATTGTTTGTACAGAACATTCCTCTCTGTATATTAACAATGTGTGGGAGCTGCCATATTGTTTCCTAGACAGTACAGTATGAGGAGTATAGCTTATTGTATGTACAGAACATTCCTTCTCTGTATAGTTATACCTATGGGTGGGAGCTGCCATATTGTTCCCTTAGACAGTACAGTATGAGATATAGCTTATTGTGTGTACAAACTTCCTTCTCTGTATATTTATACAATATGGTGGGAGCTGCCATATTGTTTCCCTTAGACAGTAGATACAGTATGAGAGTATAGATATGTGATGTACAGAATATTCCTTCTCTGTATTTATAAATATGGGTGGGAGCTGGCCATATTGTTTCCCTTAGACAGTACAGTATGAGGATATAGCTTATTGTATGTACAGAACATTCCTTCTTGTATATTTTATTTATACATATGGGTGGGAGCTGCCATATTGGTCCCTTAGACAGACAGTATGAGGATATAGCTTATTGTGTACAGAACATTCCTTCTCTGTATATTATATTTATACATATGGGGGGGGAGCTGCCATATGTTTCCCTTAGACAGTACGTATGGGTATAGCTTATTGTATGTACAGAACATTCCTTCTCTGTATATATACATATGGGTGGGAGCTGCCATATTGTTTCCCTTAGACAGTACAGTATGAGGGTATAGCTTATTGTATGTACAGAACATTCCTTCTCTGTATATTTATATTTATACATATGTGTGGGAGCTGCCATATTGTTTCCCTTAGACAGTACAGTATGTGGGTATAGCTTATTGTATGTACAGAACATTCCTTCTCTGTATATTTATACATATGTGTGGGAGCTGCCATATTGTTTCCCTTAGACAGTACAGTATGAGGGTATAGCTTATTGTGTGTACAGAACATTCTCTCCTGTATATTTATACATATGGGTGGGAGCTGCCATATTGTTTCCCTTAGACAGTACAATATGAGGGTATAGCTTATTGTATGTACAGAACATTCCTTCACTGTATATTGATACATATGGGTGGGAGCTGCCATATTGTTTCCCTTAGACAGTGCAGTATGAGGGTATAGCTTATTGTATGTACAGAACATTCCTTCTCTGTATATTTATATGACGCTGTATTTAATACCTATTAACGCCATAGAACAATCTATAGTCGGTTTGACTGTTTTTCTCACATTCTGAACATCACCATAAATTCACACCAGGGAAATGTACAAGGGGAGAGATGGGTCAATCCACTAAATTATTCAAATGGCGCTTTGCCACTTTACGAACAAGAAATATTCCAATAATCCCTGTCGATTCCCTATGCGGCAGGAGAAGCTCTAAAGGGAGAAATATGGGAATCCTAATGGATCCTTCTGCGTTAAAGGAGACATTAAGACGTTAATAGCCTTTTATTCTGTGAATTTCTAATTTCCACCCGTTTTAAAAAGGCTTTTTGCAAAAGGCAAAGCCAATTTTCATCTTGTCTTGATTGGCTGCTGTTCGGTTTTAACTCCACCCACAATATTAATAAATAATTCTGAGATATTGCTTCAATGAGATAATGGGAACTTATTGCACTCACCCTTGTAAAGAGATCCAATTCTCTCTACTTCCTGCTGGTGAAACAAGAACATCAAACTGATCATGTCGAGAAGAGCAGCTGCATTACCTGCTGACCTAATGTATGGCCATTATATGGGCTTTGGTAGTGGTTTTAGTACATTAACAGCCCTCCAGCGTATATTTATGGGAACAGTTGTATATATTGGGAAAGAATACGTTTTAGTGTTGGTACAGCCTTAATAAGAGATAAAATGGAAGACAATTCATTTATTTAAATAATGGAAAATTAAGAGATGTAAGACTAACCTGAAATGTTCCCTAATGTTCTCTTGCCTCTCTTTCTGCTTTCTTCAAGTTAGCAGCTGTCAGTCATGGATGTAACAGATGACATCACAGCCAATGACTTCTATTCCCTTTGCTGCCCTTCTGAGCATGCTCAAGCTCAATCTTTGGGAGGCAGAGGGAAAAGAACAAGTTAATCCTACATCTGTCAGCTTTCTATAATTACTTTTTCATTTGAGGGGTGAACTTGCCCTTTACTCCACAGGTGAACTCAGGATTGAAACACGATGTTAAATGTCATACACAAACAGTGACAGCCGGTCCATTGGCAGAGAACTGGCTACACCGACTCTAACCTGAACCAACGAGAGGGAACGTAACAATACTGTCAAAATCTGAAAATAACCCAGTGCATTATAACCTTATAATACACCAGGGCCATAAAGATCCTGTGGTGAGGTTGCAAATAATATGATGGATGGTAGTGGTGTCATAATAAAAACCTCGCTTTGCTGCACACACAGGAAGGAACCAAACCTCTTGCTAAATACAGAGAAGGCTTTTTAGTGACAAACCAAAGGGCACGAGTGTTAGAAAACAATTCACACGTCACCAGCTGTAAACGATATTGAAATAGAGGGAACACAGGGCACTCGCCCTTCACCCTCAAACACGCCCTTTACCAAGAGAGAGAGGCAGGAGAGTGTCAGCTCACATGGCAAGGAACCAACTAGGGATTGTTATATTATTATTGTGGATTTATATAGCGCCAACATCTTCCGTAGCGCTTTACAATGACATGGATACATTCACATCAGGCCCTTCCCTGAAGAGCTTACAATCTAATCACATATATGACACATACAACCTATCAGTATGTCTTTATGATTGTGGGGGAAACCGGAGTGCCCGGAGGAAACACACGCAGGCACGGGGAGAACATACAAACTCCTTACAGATGTGTCCAAGGGTGGAATCGAACTCAGGGCCTCAGCGCTGCAAGGGATCAGTCTAACCACTGAGCCACCGTACTGCCCATTATATTCATTTGGTTCCATTGATTTGAATTTATTACCCCAGTGTATAGGGTGCGACCAGTAGTGAATAACAATTAACATGGCCAGAGATTAGGAGGTTCTGCTTCACTCACATGTTCTCTAATCCCCTTACACAAATTCCAACCCCAGTGATGAATTATGGGAAAGGAGCCTGTTTGTGGGATCATTTTCAGATCAATTCTGGAGCCATTTTAACACCAAAGTTACGAGGATCCCAAAGGGACACCCCATAGTTTAGTGAACATCCGACAGTCTCCTCCCCTTGGAGGGTGAATAAACTGGGGAACAGTGCGGCAGAAATCGCCCAATAGGGGGCAGCACAAGGTGAAGAACACGGCAATGCGTCGATAAAACAATAATTTGATTATAGAATATTAGCCTGGCACGTTTACACCAGGAGCAGTCAAAATCACAAAACGGAAACACCAACAAATGGATTTGCCATAGGCGCAGAATAAGGACTAGCAGCCAATCTCTATAGACCACGTGTGTACGGTGAACAGACCAACCTGCCATTGATCAGCGCCAGACACACAGACATCAACTCCATTTTGCCCGTGTCCAGGTCTGATAAATGTCCGTCATGTTACCTGGTCTGTGACCACATGGGCTCCTGTCCCTATCTCACATAATTGGCAGGTTTGGTAACACGCCCATATCACGCACCGTCCCCTCGTGGTCTCACACACTGGCATGTTTCCCTGATGACTGTATCCAACACCATATCTACTCCTAGAACTTTAAAGGGGAAGTTATTCCAAGCAGAGCTGGAGAATAGCAACGCCCCCTCTGTACAGAGCCACAGGTAAGTGTTTACATTTGTATCAGGGGCCAATGTCATGTGTAGTGAATCTCATGGTTTCCCAACCACAGCAGCAATTTACACTTGGATTCCAGTTGTAATTGTGGGATAAAGTGATGGGTTACAATACGCTCTGTAGGGCACGATACGCTCTGTAGGGCACGATACGCTCTGTAGGGCACGATACGCTCTGTAGGGCACGATACGCTCTGTAGGGCACGATACGCTCTGTAGGGCACGATACGCTCTGCAGGTGTAGGGCACGATACGCTCTGTAGGGCACGATACGCTCTGCAGGTGTAGGGCACGATACGCTCTGTAGGGCACGATACGCTCTGTAGGGCACGATACGCTCTTACACACTGGGTGTTTATATGGGATTATATATTACACTGGGTACACACTGGAGGTTTATATGGGATTATATATTACACTGGGTACACACTGGAGGTTTATATGGGATTATATATTACATTGGGTACACACTGGAGGTTTATATGGGATTATATATTACACTGGGTACACACTGGGTGTTTATATGGGATTATATATTACACTGGGTACACACTGGGTGTTTATATGGGATTATATATTACACTGGGTACACACTGGGTGTTTATATGGGATTATATATTACACTGGGTATACACTGGGTGTTTATATGGGATTATATATTAGACGGGGTACACATTGGGGTATTAGATATTACACTGGGTACACGTTGGGGGATTAGATATTACACTGGGTACACATTGGGGGATTAGATATTACACTGGGTACACATTGGGGGATTAGATATTACACTAGGAGCCCTGGTACCAGCTGTGCAGTTGCCCCCTGACCCAATGGTGCCCCCTTACTGATAAGGTTTAATGGGTACTTACCTTTAGTGGGGAGCAGGCAGGAGACTGGCAGTGCCAGGGCGGCTCCTACCAGGTACCAGCTGGGCACCTCCTCACTTCTTCTCCCTCCTCTCCCATCTCTTTATATTGGAACAGCTGCTACTATCAATAGATCCTACGGGTAGGTCGATCCGTTCACACAGCAGATCCCGGGGGTTTGTGAAGAAGTTTCCGGTTTTCCTCACCCCCTTGTCGGTATTTCTATCTTCCTCTGCTCGGTACCGACTCTCGGTGTCCTGTATCGGGCGGTTCCACTTCCACATTTTATTCTTGAAACCGAATCCCCCCTGCACCGCACAATGGACTATTCCATCGGCTCTGCCCAGGCGACACTGCTGTTAAGGTAGACCGGGAAGAACATCGTAATGATGGTAAATCAAACCGACTTCTTACCAGGAGGAAATAGACAGGACATATAAAAACTTGTCTTGCCATAAGGTCCGAAATATCTCATCTGTATCGGGTTAACGGGACAAAAACACTTCAAGTATCTGGACCACCTTAAATAGTGTCACTCCCTGTACAAACCGGTGAATCTGTCAGTGAGATTGTGTCACAGCCTATAGGACAGCCTGGCACCGGCCACACCCCCACCCCCCAACTGACTGGCAATGTGGCACCCAGAAGGGCCATGATGTCATAAGGTTCATGTCTGACTCAGTCTCTGATGTAGAACCCCCGGGATGGATACAATGTAACAATGTCCCATGGCAGTGATGTAGCTACTGGGACAATACAGACCATCAATGGATGAAAGGGGAATGTCTCTGTAATTCACATGGGAACTTAATTAAACCTTATTGTGTGTACAGAACATTCCTTCTCTGTATATTTATACATATGTGTGGGAGCTGCCATATTGTTTCCCTTAGACAGTACAGTATGAGGGTATAGCTTATTGTATGTACAGAACATTCCTTCTCTGTATATTTATATTTATACATATGGGTGGGAGCTGCCATAGTGTTTCCCTTAGACAGTACAGTATGAGGGTATAGCTTCTTGTATGTACAGAACATTCCTTCTCTGTATATTTATACATATGGGTGGGAGCTGCCATATAGTTTCCCTTAGACAGTACAGTATGAGGGTATAGCTTATTGTATGTACAGAACATTCCTTCTCTGTATATTTATATTATACATATGGGTGGGAGCTGCCATATTGTTTCCCTTAGACAGTACAGTATGAGGGGTATAGCTTATTGTATGTAGAGAACATTCCTTCTCTGTATATTTATATTCATACATATGGGTGGGAGCTGCCATATTGTTTCAGTTAAGTTGTAATGTTTTGCTAGTGTCACTAGAATATTTGTAAATTGTAAACCTTGCCCTGTATATCCATCAATGCCAATAAGGTGCCCATGTGGATGGAATAGATATTGTTACACTGTTTATATGTAATGCAGATGTCGTTACACTGTTTATAAGTAATGCAGATGTTGTTACAATGTTTATATGTAATGCAGATGTCGTTACAATGTTTATATGTAATGCAGATGTTGTTATACTGTTTATATGTAATGCAGATGTCGTTACACTGTTTATATGTAATGCAGATGTCGTTACACTGTTTATAAGTAATGCAGATGTCGTTACACTGTTTATATGTAATGCAGATGTCGTTACAATGTTTATATGTAATGCAGATGTTGTTACACTGTTTATATGTAATGCAGATGTCGTTACACTGTTTATATGTAATGCAGATGTCGTTACAATGTTTATATGTAATGCAGGGACGCCTACTGACATTAATAATCAGCTCCATGTAACTGTATCAGGGGATGGGATGAAATCTAAAAATCTTTCTAAATGTTACTTAGGGGTTCTGAAGTATTTGCAACCGTGTCTCACATCACAAATGTAGGTACTATGTATGTATGTATGTATTTTATATATACTATATATTTACATATATGTAACACACAAAATGTCACAATCTGCACACACAGGTGGATTATTGATCAAGGTCAGTGGTACGAAGGAAAAATCCAAAATGTCATGCGATTGGAGGTTGCCCTTTACTTACCGCCTGTTGATTGCGGCAGAGAATGAAGCGTTTAACGTAGGGGGCGAACTTGCGCTAGTGTATCAGTGTTGGATTGTGTCTTTTGTTTTGTTAATGGCAGGACAGAGGGAGGGAACCTGCACAAGAGAGGAAGAGACAACAGCCAGTTCCTACCAAGGAGGTTTGTTACTGTAAAACGGAAGGCGTCCTGAAGTATACACTATGTAAGTGTCACTACATGGAACAATTAAACATGTGTTATATCCATATGGTAGCTCCCCTGTGGGGTTTCACAATTATTACCCTAATCCTGATTCCCCTACAGGGTAAAGGCCCCAAGGGTATAATCCCCATTGAAAGCCTGAATGCCACATTCCAAGAGGAGAAGATCGGACACGCTCATGGCCTGGAGTCACATACATGAAGGACGGGCAAACCCGGAGTGTGTTTGTATCATGAAAATGAGAGGTGAATGGAGTCACCGGGTGTAGTAATGTCAGGATAATAGGCGGCTTTATAGTTATTGGGAACCACAAATCCTCCGAGAAACCAAAACTGAGCATGTCCGGATCGTAAAACAAGGGTGGGGGCAGGTACCAGGAGCAATGCCTACTGGGAAAAAAGACAACATTTAGAATACTGTATTTCTGGAGAGTTGGCCATACACATGCAAATCCAACCATTGGAAACTGCTGGTGAATTGGTGACAATTAGTAAATTTCTGTTAGGCTGGGTACACAGCAGCAGATATTTACGGCCGACCAGCCGATAGTTCCGTGTATCAGTCGGTCTTCGGAAATATCTAATGGTGTGGGGCGGCCCGTCGCCAAGCTCGATCGCCGTTCATCCGTGTCGGAAGAACGAGCTATCGGAACTGTGGTAAATAAAGCCCAATCGTGCGGGTGCACACTAAGGTTTACTTTTTAGGACAATCGACTGGCGCCAGTCGGCCATTTTCCCTGTTATCTGCGCCAGACACTTTTACTGGGCCCAGACGATACCCCAGGGTTTGGTTATGTTTGTTTTCCCTGAAAGTTTACTCTGTGCCCCACACAGGAGATTGTGTCCTGGTCAAACACCTGAGGGCAGCGCGACTGGAATATCTAAAGGAGACGTTCCATCAGCCCCTGAGGCAGAGGTAAGGCCCGCGGCGTCGCGTCATGTTACCAGGATATCATAAAAACCGACACTTCACTCGACCTCCAGAGAGCAGAAATTCCAGTTCGCGTCACCTTCCTCCCCACTGGCAATATCAATGACTGGGGAACAAGACAACATGGCCGAGGGTACCATGTGACGGGTACCATGTGACTGGTGTTTAGTTATTTGTTCCACAAAACTAATCTTTCCCATTAACTAACTGAGCAAAGGAAAAGGAAAATAACCCGGCACAACCTGAATATGCACATGGTCTTTGATTAAAAGCGGCTGCATGGTTTCTCCAACCCGCATAAGGCGACACTATCTTGGATACACATAATATTTCAACGGGAAATGGTCACTGTGACTTTAACACTGGAATTGTGCTAGTGCTCTCTGTAAAGGTGACCGTACACCTGTGATTTCCACCGCAATGTGCCACGGATCACTTGTATCTGATCACATTGTATCGATCACATTGGTATCTGATCACAATGTATCTGATCACATTGTATCTGATCACTGGTATTGATCACATGTATTGATCAATTGTTATGATCACATTGTATCAGATCACATTGTATCGATCACATTGGTATCTGATCACATTGTATCTGATCCCATTGTATCTGATCAACATTGGTATCTGATCAATTGTATTATTGATCACATTGTTAGCTGATCACATTGGTATCTGATCACATTGTATCTGATCACATTGGTATCTGATCATTGTATCTGATCAATGCTGATCTGATCACAATTGATCTGATTCACAATTGTATCTGATCACATTGTAATCTGTCACATTGTATCTGATCACATTGGTATCTGATTCCACATTGTACCTGATACATTGTATCTGATCCATGATTAGTCCAGTATATGATAATTGATATGATACATTTATCTGATCATTGTATTGTCACTTGATGACATTATTGGTATTCTTGATCATTGGTATCTGATACATTGTATTCTGATCACTTGTTCGATCGATGTGTCTTCACATTGGTATCTGATCACATTGGTATGATCACATTATTCTAGTATTGTCTACAGAACATTCCATCTCTGTATATTTATACATATGGGTGGGAGCTGCCATATTGTTTCCCTTAGACCGATACATTAGAGGGTATGATATTGTATGACAGAACATCCTTCTCTATATATATACATATGGGTGGGAGCTGCCATATTGTTTCCTTAGACAGTAAGTATGAGGTAGGTATTGATTATTGTTGTACAGAACATTCCTTCTCTGTATATTTTACATATGGGTGGGAGCCATGTTGTTTCCATTAGACAGTACAGTATGAGGGTATAGCTTATTGTGTGTACAGAACATTCCTTCTCTGTATATTATATTTATACATATGGGTGGGAGCTGCCATATTGTTTCCCTTAGACAGATATATGAGGTAGGTATACTTATGTGTGTACAGAACATTCCTTCTCTGTATTTTATACATATGGGGGGGGGAGCTGCCATTGTTTCCTTAGACAGTACAGTATGAGGGTATAGCTTATTGTGTGTACAGAACATTCCTTCTCTCTATATTATATTTATAACATATGGGTGGGAGTGCCATATTGTTTCCTTAGACAGTACAGTATGAGGGTATAGCTTATTGTGTGTACAGAACATTCCTTCTCTATAATCTAATTATACATATGGGTGGGAGCTGCCATATTGTTTCCCTTAGACAGTACAGTATGAGGTATAGCTTATTGTATGTACAGAACATTCTTCTCTGTATATTTTATTTATACATATGGGTGAGCTGCCATATTGTTTCCCTTAGACAGTACAGTATGAGGTATAGCTTATGTGTGTACAGAACATTCCTTCTCTGTATATTATACATATGGGTGGGAGCTGCGATATTGTTCCCTTAGACAGTACAGTATGAGGGTATAGCTTATTGTTTTATTGTACAGAACATTCCTTCTCTGTATTTTAATTTTACATATAGGTGGGAGCTGCCATATTGTTTCCTTAGACTGTACAGTATGAGGGTATTAGCTATGATGTACAGAAACATTCCTTCTCTGTATATTTATAGTATACATAGGGGGGAGAGCTGCCATATGTTTCCCTTAGACAGTACAGTATGAGGGTATAGTTTATGTGTGTACAGAACATTCCTTCTCTGTATATTTATTATACTATGGGTGGGAGCTGCCATATGTTTCCCTTAGACAGTACAGTATGGGTATAGCTTAGTTTGTACAGAACATCCTTCTCTGTATTTATACATATGTGTGGGAGCTGCCATAGTTTCCCTTAGACAGTACAGTATGAGAAGTTAGTTATTGTATGTACAGAACATTCCTTCTCTGTATATTATACATATGGGTGGGAGCTGCCATATTGTTTCCTTAGACAGTACAGTATGAGAGTATAGCTTATTGTGTGTACAGAACATTCCTTCTCTGTATATTTATAATATGGGTGGGAGCTGCCATATTGTTTCCTAGACAGTACAGTATGAGGTATAGCTTATTGTATGTACAGAATATCCTTCTCTGTATATTATAAATATGGGTGGGAGCTGCATATGTTTCCCTTAGACAGTACAGTATGAGGGTATAGTTTATGTGTGTTACAGAAATGCGGGTTGGAGAAACCATGCAGCCGCCTTTTAATACAAAGACCATGTGCAATATTCAGGTTGTGCCTGGGGTTATTTTCCTTTTTCCTGATTGCTCAGTTATGTTAATGGGAAAGATTTAGTTTGTGGGACAAATAACTAAACATCCAGTCACATGGTACCCGTCACATGGTACCCATCGGCCATGTTGTCTTGTTCCCCAGTCAGTGATATTGCCAGTGGGGAGGAAGGTGACGCGAACTGGAATTTCTGCTCTGGAGGTCGAGTGAAGTGTCGGTGTTATTGATATCCTGGTAACATGACGCGACGCGCTGGGCCTTACCTCTGCCTCAGGGGCTGATGGGAACGTCTCCTTTAGATATTCCAGTCGCGCTGCCCTCAGGGTGTTGAACCAGGACACAATCTCCTGTGTGGGGCACAGAGTAGAAACTTTCAGGGAAAACAAACAATAAACAAACCCTGGGGTATCGTCTGGGCCCAGTAAAAGTGTCTGGCGCAGATAACAGGGAAAATGGCCGACTGGCGCCCAGTCGATGTCCTAAAAGTAAAACCTTAGTGTGAACCGCACGATTGGGCTTTATTTACCAACAGTTCCGATAGCTCGTTCTTCCGACACGGATGAACTGGCGATCGAGCTTGGCGACGGCCGCCCCACACCATTAGATATTTCCGGAAGACCGACTGATACACGGAACTATCGGCTGGTCGGCCGTAAATATCTGCTGCTGTGTACCCAGCCTAACAGAACATTTACTAATTGTCACCAATTCACCAGCAGTTTCCAATGGTTGGATTTGCATGTGTATGGCCAACTCTCCAGAAATACAGTATTCTAAATGTTGTCTTTTTTCCCAGTAGGCATTGCTCCTGGTACCTGCCCCCACCCTTGTTTTACGATCCGGACATGCTCAGTTTGGTTTCTCGGAGGATTGTGGTTCCCAATAACTATAAAGCCGCCTATTATCCTGACATTACTACACCGGTGACTCCATTCACCTCTCCATTTTCATGATAAACAAACACACTCCGGGTTTGCCCGTCCTTCATGTATGTGATCTCCAGGCCATGAGCGTGTCCGATCTTCTCCTCTTGGAATGTGGCATTCAGGCTTTCAATGGGGATTATACCCTTGGGGCCTTTACCCTGTAGGGGAATCAGGATTAGGGTAATAAATTGTGAAACCCCACATGGGAGCTACCATATGGATATAACACATGTTAATTGTTCCATGTAGTGACACTTACATTAGTGTAATACTTCAGGACGCCTTCCGTTTTACAGTAAACAAACCTCCTTGGTAGGAACTGGCTGTTGTCTCTTCCTCTCTTGTGCAGGATTCCCTCCCTCTGTCCTGCCATTAACAAAGCACAAAAGACACAATCCAACACTGATACACTAGCGCAATGTTCGCCCCCTACGTATAAACGCTTCATTCTCTGCCGCAATCAAACAGGCGGTAAGTAAAAGGCAACCTCCAATCGCATGACATTTTGGATTTTTCCTTCGTACCACTGACCTTGATCAATAATCCACCTGTGTGTGCAGATTGTGACATTTTGTGTGTTACATATATGTAATATATATGTATATATAAAATACATACATACATACATAGTACCTACATTTGTGATGTGAGACACTGGTTGCAAATACTTCAGAACCCCTAATAGGAACATTTAGAAAGATTTTTAGATTTCATCCCATCCCCTGATACAGTTACATGGAGCTGATTATTTAATGTCAGTAGGTCCCCTGTAAAGGCATCGATATTCCGATCAATTTCTGTGTTTTCGATGGACTGATTCGTGATATCGATTGGTCTATAGGGGATAACAAACGTGATCGTGAAAGATGGAAGATTTCCCATCTACCATAAATCTACATAAGATCGCCACCACAAGGCTTCAGACAATCGGAAATCTGATTGGAAAACTGTTGTTCCGTGTATGGCTACCCTATTCTACCTCGTGTTGACTTTTCATTTACGGGATCTGTTGCCTTCCTTCCACCAAACAATAAAGTCCCAATCACACTCAATACCCCAATGGGCGTCCTCTAGGCCTTCACCCTCCAAGGGCCCAAAAGATAATCAGTAATAATGGAAAGATGAGGGTCGCACTCCAAATAAATCAATTTAATAGTAAACCGCACACATCAGTATCACAACGTTTTGGGGCAACTTCCTCAGGTGACCTACCTGTTATATGAATCAATAGTGCAGTAAACTAGCCACACACACAATGACCATTTTAACCAATCACAGCGCCGCTCATGGGAAATTCTTTAAAAAAATCGGAGACTTCGGCAAAAATGTATCAAACCAGACGGACCGAATAAATTCAACTGATTTTAAAGCGACTGTATGAATAATAATAAAATGTGTTTGAATGAATGAAAACATGGTGCCCAGTTATACCACAAAGCGAGTTGATTTGGTGTAAACAAGCCTGGTAATTAGTTTGGCCCTAGCCAGGAGGGCTGATGTATCTTCCATTCACAATAGGTTACAGACAGGAGGTTAGGGCCACAGTCTCCCAAATATGGGAATAGCATGGAATGTTCTTACCGTGCGTGTACACAGACGTCCTATTGGACACAAACTCCTGACGCTCGTACTTTGCCCGAATCCACTGCTCTTTTAATACCCTGAAAAAGAAAGAGACGTAATCACTATTTATCTGATATATACGTTTATATTAGCAGGGACGTCTGTGACATCACAGCTCACTGTTTATAACTTGGGGTTATATACGTTTATATTAGCAGGGACATCTGTGACATCACAGCTCACTGTTTATAATTTGGGGTTATACACGTTTATATTAGCAGGGACATCTGTGACATCACAGCTCACTGTTTATAACTTGGGGTTATATACGTTTATATTAGCAGGGACATCTGTGACATCACAGCTCACTGTTTATAATTTGGGGTTATATACGTTTATATTAGCAGACGGCTGTACTGTGACATCACAGCTCACTGTTATAATTTGGGGTTATATACGTTTATATTTGCAGGGACGTCTGTGACATCACAGCTCATGTTTATAATTTGGGGTTATATACGTTTATATTTGCAGGGACGTCTGTGACATCACAGCTCACTGTTTATAATTGGGGTTATACTACGTTTAATTTAGCAAGGACATCTGTGACATCACAGCTCACTGTTTATAACTTTGGGTTATATAATTTATTTTGCAGGGACGTCTGTGACATCACAGCTCACTGTTTATAATTTGGGGTTATATACGTTATATTTGCAGTGACATCTGGACATCACAGCTCACTGTTTAAATTTGGGTGTTATAAGTTTATATTAGCAGGGACGTCTGTGACATCACAGCTCACTGTTTATAATTTGGGGTTATATACGTTTTATATTGCAGGGACGTCTGTGACATCACAGCTCACTGTTTATATTTGGGTTATATACGTTATATTGCAGGGACGTGGACATCACAGATCCTGTTTATAATTTGGGGTTATATACGTTTATATTGCAGGGAAGTCTGTGACATCACAGCTCACTGTTATAATTTGGGGTTATATACGTTTTATATTAGCAGGGACATCTGTGACTCACAGCTCACTGTTTATACATCTGGGGTTATATAAGTTTATATTAGCAGGGACGTCTGTGAGATCACAGCTCACTGTTTATAATTTGGGGTTATATACGTTTATATTTGCAGGGACATCTGTGACATCACAGCTCACTGTTTAAAATTTGGGGTTATATAGGTTTATATTAGCAGGGACGTGTGTGACATCACAGCTCACTGTTTATAATTTGGGGTTATATACGTTTATATTAGCAGGGACGTCTGTGACATCACAGCTCACTGTTTATAATTTGGGGTTATATACGTTTATATTTGCAGGGACGTCTGTGACATCACAGCTCACTGTTTATAATTTGGGGTTATATACGTTTATATTAGCAGGGAAGTCTGTGACATCACAGCTCACTGTTTATAATTTGGGGTTATATACGTTTATATTAGCAGGGACATCTGTGACATCACAGCTCACTGTTTATAACTTGGGGTCACCTCTGGCCGTAGCTTCCATTAAATCTATATGTGGCTGAGACATGGCTGAGTACAATTAAAGGGCAAATTAAATTAAAAAATTAAAGTACTGGAAGCAGCAAGACCCCCCCACATGACTCACAGACAATCGCTTGCCCGCGGCCTGTAGTAATAAGGAGGTAAAAACGCTTCGTATTTCTTCTTCGCCTTGAGATTTCCATTGTCCTTCAGAAACTGAAAAGGAAACAGATAATAAGCTCTGATCCTCCTGGGCTCTTCTCTTCTGCCTGTAGCTCTACCGGCTCCTGGGGGGCGTTACCTGAACCTGTCGCTCATCATCCCAGTTATCCAGTTGGATAGACTTGACTTTGCCGCTTTCGGTGAAACTGCGATGGACGCCAGAGCACTGCAGGCAAATAAAAACACCCACTTTGCAGGAAGCCCAGTCTGGATCTAGAAACAAAGGAAAAAAGACTTGATCAGGTTACCTCTGGGTAAAGACAATGTGCCCTATATATAAACACCAATAAATTACCATTCAACTAACAATATTTATATATTATATATATAGTTTACATTCATAAATATACAGGAGACTGGGAGCTGCCATACCTACAGTATCTGGTAACCAGCACAGTCTATGATTGTTTTATTTGCACTGCATACATCTCACTCCAGCACTTATACCCATTCCATTGTATCTGTGTGTTACCCACCTAACTAGATTGTAAGCTCTACGGGGCAGGGACCTCATTACCTCTTGTGACAAAGCCCTAGCACTTCTATTTCTATAATTTATATATTTACATACTGAACTATCTATGTATTTATCCCCCTTATATGACTTTATTGTATTTTATTACTGTACAGCGCTGCGTCCCTAAGTGGCGCTTTATAAATAAACTATACATACATACATAATATTACATACATACATACTATAACATACATACATACTATACATACATACTATACATACATACATACTATTACATGCATACATACTACACATACATAAATACTAAACATACATACTATACATACATACTATTACATACATACATACTACACATACATAAATACTAAACATACATACTATACATACATACATACATACTATACATACATACATACATATGTACTATACATACTATTACATACATACATATTATACATACATACTAAACATACATATTATACATACATACTATTACATACATACATACATACTTTACATAAATACATACTATACATGCATTTTATTACATACATACATACTATACATACATACATGCTATACATACATATTAGACATACATACTATTACATACATACATACTATACATACATACATACTATACATACTATACATACATACTATATCTGTTGTATTCAATTAGATCAACTGGACTTGAAATGTAGTTCTTGAAGACGTTTCGCTAGTCATCCGACTGGCTTTCTCAATTCAGAATACGTGTACAAGAATCTGTGGCAATTATGTACCTTGAAAATCCCAATTAGCATATCACAGCCAGGTGTTAAGGTGTGATTAGAATAGTGGCTAAGAGGAGGTTATAGGAACGCCCAGATAAGGTTGTTTTAAAACAGCATTGTACATGGCGACAGTGGTGTCCGAACCCCCCCACCTTATTTAGGCTTGGTTTTTTATTTTCACATAAATGCCTCCTTAACACCTCTCTTGAACCAGTCCACGTTCCTTCGCCAGTATGTTAACATTACAATCCTTCAATAGGTATGGTCCTTTATCCTTAAGATGCAGAACACGGCTGGTCCTGACCCGAGGATTGGCTCTTCTGTGCTGGGCCATACGTTGATGCAGTTGCTGTTTGGTCTCCCCCACATACAAATCAGAGCATTCTTCACTGCACTGCACTGCATATATGATGTCGCTTTTCTTGTGTTTCGGTATTGGGTCTTTCGGATGTACCAATTGCTGCCTCAGTGTGTTGTTCGGTTTAAAGCAGACAGGGATACGATGTTAATTTCTCGGAGACCCCTGCTACATATGGGATGACCATGTTCTTCCTCCTGTCTTGCTTTTCCCCTTCACTGTTGGTATTCGTGTTCTTTTCTTTCCTTCTACTTCTTTTGACAAAGGCCCAGTCTGGATATCCACAAGTTTTAAGGGCTCCTCTGAGATGTTTCATTTCTTTAGCCTTCGCCTCTGTGCTAGTGGGGATGTTCTCGGCTCTGTGTTGCAGGGTTCTGATGACCCCCAGCTTGTGATCTAAAGGGTGGTGGGAGTCAAACATCAAATACTGATCTGTGTGTGTTGGTTTTCTGTAAACCTCTACTTCCAGTTTAACATTTTCCTTAACTTCTACCAAGCAGTCCAAGAAAGCCAGTTTGTTGTTCTGTATCTCTTCCCTTGTGAATTTGATGTTTTGGTCCACCGCATTAATGTGTTCTGTGAAAGCTTGTACTTCCTTCTGGTGGATTTTAACCCAGGTGTCATCCACATATCTGAACCAGTGGCTGGGTGCTATGCCCTTACGAGAATGAATGTTCTTGTACACACAATAAGCTATACCCTCTACTGTACTGTCTAAGGGAAACAATATGCAGCTCCCACCCATATGTATAAATATAAATATACAGAGAAGAATGTTCTGACATACAATAGCTATACCCTCATACGTACTGTCTAAGGAAACATATGGCAGCTCCCACACATATGTTAAATACCAGAGAAGGAATGTTCGTACACACAATAAGCTATACCCTCATACTGTCTGTCTAAGGGAAACAATATGGCAGCTCCACCCATATGTATAATATACAGAGAAGGAATGTTCTGTTCAACAATAAGCTATACCCTCATACTTGTACTGTATAAGGAAACACTATGGCAGCGCTCCCACCCAATGTTAAATACACAGAGAAGGAATGTTTCTGTACATACAATAAGCTATAACCCTCATACTGTACTGTATAAGGGAAACAATGATGCGCTCCCACCCATATGTATAAATACACAGAGAAGGAATGTTTCTGTACATACAATAGCTATACCCTCATCCTGTACTGTATAAGGGAAACAATATGGCAGCTCTCACCCATATGTATAAATACACAGAGAAGGAATGTTCTGTACATACAATAAGCTATACCCTCAACTGTACTGTATAAGGGAAACAATATGGCAGCTCCACCCAATGTTATAAATACACAGAGAGGAATGTTCGTACATACATAAGCTTATACCCTCATACTGTACTTATAAGGGAAACATATGGCAGCTCCCACCCTATTATAAATACAGAGAAGGAATGTTTCTGTACACACAATAACTATACCTCATACGTACTGTCTAATGGAACAATATGGCAGCTCCCCCCAATGTATAAATACAGAGAAGGAATGTTTCGGTACATACAATAAGCTGATACCCACATACTGTACTGTCTAGAGGAAACAATATGGCAGCTCCCACCCATATGTATAAATATAATATACAGAGAAGGAAGTCTGTACATACATAAGCTATCCCTAATACTGTACTGTCTAAGGGAAACAATATGGCAAGCTCCCACCCATTGTATAAATATAAATATACAGAGAGGAATGTTCTGTACATACAATAGCTATATCCTCACTGTACTGTCTAAGGGAAACAATATGGCAGCTCCCACCCATATTTTTAAATATACAGAGAAGAATTCTGTACATACATAAATAATCTATACTCTCATACTGTACTGTCTAAGGAAACAATATGGCAGCTCCCACCCTATTTATAAATATAAAGAAGGAATGTTCTGTACACCCAATAAGCTATATTCTCATACTGTACTGTCTAAGGAAACAATATGGCAGCTCCCACCCATATGTAAACTAGAACAAGAAGGAATGTTCTGTACATACAAAAGCTATACTCTCATACTGTACTGTCTAAGGGAAACAATATGGCAGCTCCCACACATATGTATAAATATACAGAGAATGAATGTTCTGTACAACACAATAAGCTATACCCCCATACTGTACTGGTCTAAGGAAGCAATATGGCAGCTCCCACCCACATGTATAAATATAAATATACAGAGAAAGGAATGTTCTGTACACAACAATAGCTAACCCTCATACTGTACTGTCTAAGGTAAACAATATGGCAGCTCCACCCATATGTATACATATAAATATACAGAGAAGGAATGTTCTGTACTACAATAAGCTATACCCTCATACTGTACAGTCTAAGGGAACACACTATGGCAGCTCCCACCTATTTATAAATATAATATACAGAGAAGGAATATTCTGTACATACAATAAGCTATACCCTCATACTGTACTGTCTAAGGAAACATATTCGCAGCTCCCACCCATATGTATAATATTTAACATAGGGAATGTTCTTACACACAATAAGCTATACCCTCATACTGTACTGTCTAAGGGCAACAATATGGCAGCTCCCACCCATATGTATAAATATAAATATACAAGAAGGAATGTTCTGTACACACCATAAGCTATACCCTCATACTGTTCTGTCTAAGGGAAACAATATGGCAGCTCCCACCCATATGTATAAATATAAATATACAGAGAAGGAATGTTCTGTACACACAATAAGCTATACCCTCATACTGTACTGTCTAAGGGAAACAACATGGCAGCTCCCACCCATATGTACAAATATACAGAGAAGGAATGTTCTGTACATACAATAATCAATACCCTCATACTAACTGTCTAAGGGAAACAATATGGCAGCTCCCACCCATATGTATATAATGACAGAAAGAATGTTCTGTACATACATAATCTATACCCTCATAATGTACTGTCTAAGGGAAACAATATGGCAGCTCCCACCCATATGTATAAATATACAGAGATGGAATGTTCTGTATGTACAATAATCAGAATAATGTGATCAGATACCAATGTGATCAGATACCAATGTGATCAGACACCAATTTGATCAGATACAATGTGATCAGATACCAATGTGATCAGATACCAATGTGATCAGAACAATATGATAGCAGATACCAATGTGATCAGATACAATGAATCAGATACCCAATGTGATCAATACATACTGTGATCATATACAATGTGATCATATACAATGTGATCAGATCAATTGTGGATCAGATACAATGTGATCAGATACCAATGTGATCAGATACAATGTGTATCAGATACAATGTGATCAGATACCCAACATGATCAGATTCAATGTGATCAGATAAACCAATGTGATCAGAACAATGTGATCAGATACCAACGATGATCAGATACAAGTGATCAATACCATGTACATATACAATTGTGATCGATACAATGTGATCAGATACATGTGATCCGTTGCACATTGCGGTGGAAATCACAGTGTGTCGGTCCTACCTTACAGAGAGACACAATAGCACAATTCCAGTGTTAAGTCACAGTGACCTATTTACCCGTTGAAAATATTATGTAACCCGATAAGTGTCGGCCTTATGCGGGTTGGAGAAACCATGCAGGCGCTTTTAATACAAAGACCATGTGCAATATTCAGGTGTGCCTGGGGGTATTTTCCTTTTTCTCTGATTGCTCAGTTATGTTAATGGGAAAGATTTAGTTTTGTGGGACAAAAACTAAACATCCAGTCACATGGTACCCGTCACATGGTCCCTCGGCCATGTGTCTTGTTCCCCAGTCAGTGATATTGCCAGTGGGAGGAAGGTGACGCGAACTGGAATTTCTGCCTCTGGAGGTCGAGTGAAGTGTCGGTGTTATTGATATCCTGGTAACATGACGCGACGCCTGGGCCTTACCTCTGCCTCAGGGGCTGATGGAACGTCTCCTTTAGATTCCAGTCCGCTGCCCCTCAGGGTGTTGTACCAGGACACAATCTCCTGTGTGGGGCACAGAAGAGAAACTTTCAGGGAAAACAAACAATAAACAAACCCTGGGTATCGTCTGGCCCAGTAAAAGTGTCTCGGCCAGATAACAGGAAAATGGCCGACTGGCGCCCAGTCGATGTCCTAAAAGTAAAACCTTAGTGTGCACCGCACGATTGGGCTTTATTTACCAACAGTTCCGATAGCTCGTTCTTCCGACACGGATGAACTGGCGATCGAGCTTGGCGACGGCCGCCCCACACCATTAGATATTTCCGGAAGACCCGACTGATACAGCGCACTATCGGCTGGTCGCCGTAAATATCGCTGCTGTGTACCCCTCCAACAGAAGTTACTAATTGTCACCAATTCACCAGCAGTTTCCAATGGTTGGATTGCATGTGTATGGCCAACTCTCCAAAATACAGTATTCTAAATGTTGTCTTTTTTCCCAGTAGGCATTGCCCTGGTACCTGCCCCCACCCTTGTTTTACGATCCGGACATGCTCAGTTTGGTTTCTCGGAGGAATGTGTTCCCAATAACTATAAAGCCGCCTATTATCCTGACATTACTACACCGGTGACTCCATTCACCTCCCATTTTCATGATAACAAACACACTCCGGGTTTGGCCCGTCCTTCATGTATTGATCTCCAGGCCATGAGCGTGTCCGATCTTCTCCCTTGGAATGTGGCATTCAGGCTTTCAATGGGGGTTATACCCTTGGGGCCTTACCCTGTAGGGAATCAGGATAGGGTAATAAATTGTGAAACCCCACATGGGAGCTACCATATGGATATAACACAATGTTAATTGTTCCATGTGTGACACTACATTAGTGTAATACTTCAGGACGCCTTCCGTTTTACAGTAAACAAACCTCCTGGTAGGAACTGGCTGTTGTCTCTTCCTCTCTTGTGCAGGATTCCCTCACTCTGTCCTGCCATTAACAAAGCAACAAAAGACACAATCCACACTGATACACTAGCGCAATGTTCGCCCCACGTATAAACGCTTCATTCTCTGCCGCAATCAAACAGGCGGTAAGTAAAAGCAACCTCCAATCGCATGACATTTTGGATTTTTCTTCGTACCACTGACCTTGATCAATAATCCACCTGTGTGTGCAGATTGTGACATTTTGTGTGTTTACATTAATGTAATATATATGTATATATAATACTACAACATACATAGTACCTAACATTTGTGATGTGAGACACTGGTTGCAAATACTTCAGAACCCCTAATAGGAACATTTAGAAAGATTTTTAGATTTCATCCCATCCCCTGATACAGTTACATGGAGCTGATTATTTAATGTCGTAGGTCCCCTTGTAAAGGCATCGATATTCCATCAATTTCTGTGTTTTCGATGGA
Source organism: Hymenochirus boettgeri (assembly GCA_019447015.1). Lineage (NCBI taxonomy): Eukaryota > Metazoa > Chordata > Amphibia > Anura > Pipidae > Hymenochirus > Hymenochirus boettgeri. The sequence continues at coordinate 3,145,113 of CM033476.1, read as the reverse complement.
CTGATTCGTGATATCGATTGGTCTATAGGGGATAAAAAACGTGATCGTGAAATATGGAAGATTTCCCATCTACCATAAATCTACATAAGATCCCCACAAGGCTTCAGACAATCGGAAATCTGATTGAAACTGTTGTTCCGTGTATGGCTGACCCTATTCTACCTCGTGTTGACTTTTTCATTTACGGGATCTGTTGCCTTCCTTCCACCAAACAATAAAGTCCCAATCACACTCAATACCCCAATGGGCGTCCTCTAGGCCTTCACCCTCCAAGGGCCCAAAGATAATCAGTAATAATGGAAAGATGAGGGTCGCACTCCAAATAATCAATTTTAATATATAAACCGCAAACACATCAGTATCCAACGTTTTGGGGCAACTTCCTCAGGTGACCTACCTGTTATATGAATCATAGTGCAGTAAACTAGCCACACACACAATGACCATTTGAACCAATACAGCAGCGCGCTCATGGGAAATTCTTAAAAAAAATCGGAGACTTCGGCCAAAAATGTATCAAACCAGACGGACCGAATAAATTCAACTGATTTTAAGCGACTGTATGAATAATAATAAAATGTGTTTGAATGAAATGAAAACTGGTGCCCAGTTATACCACAAAGCGAGTGATTTGGTGTAACAAGCCTGGTAATTAGTTTGGCCCTAGCCAGGAGGGCTGATGTATCTTCCATTCACATAAGGTTAGGACAGGAGGTTAGGGCCACAGTCTCCCAAATATGGGAATAGCATGGAATGTTCTTACCGTGCGTGTAAACGACGTCCTATTGGACAACAAACTCCTGACGCTCGTACTTTGCCGAATCCACTGCTCTTTTAATACCTGAAAACCCAAAGAAAGAGACGTAATCACTATTTACTGCTATTATACGTTTGTTATTAACAGGACGTCTGTGACATCACAGCTCACTGTTTTATAACTTTGGGGTTATATACGTTTATATTAAGCAGGGGCATCTGTGACATCACAGCCTCACTGTTTATAATTGGGGTTATACACGTTTATATTATGCAGGGACATCTGTGACATCACAGCTCACTGTTTATAACTTGGGGTATATCGTTTATATTAGCAGGGACATCTTTGACATCCACGCTCACTGTTTAATATTTTGGGGGTATATCCGTTTATATTAGCAGGGACACTCTGTGACATCACAGCTCACTGTTTAAACTTGGGGTTATATACGTTTTTAATGCAGGGACGTCTGTGACATCACAGCTCACTGTTTATAATTTGGGGTTTATATACGTTTATATTTGCAGGGACGTCTGTGCAATCACAGCTCACTGTTTATAATTTGGGGTTATATACGTTTATATTAGCAGGGACCTCTGTGACATCACAGCTCACTGTTTATAACTTGGGGTTATATACGTTTATATTTGCAAGGACGTCTTTGACACCATCACAGCTCACTGTTTAAATTTGGGGTTATATCGTTTAATTTGGCAGGACGTCTGTGACATCACAGCTCACTGTTATAATTTGGGTTTAATCAGTTTATATTTGCGGAGGGACGTCTGTGACATCACAGCTCACTGTTATAATTTGGGGTTGTATATACGTCTTATATTTGCAGGACGTCTGTGACATTCACAGTCTCACTGTTTATAATTTGGGGTTATATACGTTTATATTTGCAGGCGACGTCTGTGACATCACAGCTCACTGTTTATAATTTGGGTTATATACGTTATATTTGCAGGGACGTCTGTGACATCACAGCTCACTGTTTATAATTTTGGGGTTATATATACGTTTTATTTGCAGGGACGTCTGTGACATCACAGCTCACTGTTATAATTTGGGGTTATAACATTTTATATAGCAGGGACAATCTGTGACATCACAGCTACTGTTTATAACTTGGGGTTATATATAAGTTTAATTAAGCAGGGACGTCTGGTGACATCACAGCTCACGTTTTATAATTTGGGTTATATACGTTTATATTTGCAGGGACGTCTGTGACATCACAGCTCACTGTTTAAAATTTGGGGTTATATAGGTTTATATTAGCAGGGCCGTGTGTACATCACAGATCACTGTTTATAATTTGGGTTATATACGTTTATATTTGCAGGGAACGTCTATGACATCACGCTCACTGTTTTTTAGGGGTTAAACTTCATATTAGCAGGGACGTCTGTGACATCACAGCTCACTGTTTATACTTTGGGGTTATATAACGTTTATATTAGCAGGAAGTCCTGTGACAGTCACAGCTCACTGTTTTATCATTTGGGGTTAATACGTTTAATATTAGCATGGACATCGGTGACATCACAGCTCCACGGTTTATAACTTGGGGTCACCTCTGGCCGGTTCCCATTAAAATCTATATGTGGCTGGACTCTTGGCTGAGTATACAATTTAAAAGGGTCAATTACTAAATTAAAAAATTAAGTACTGTGAAGCAAGCCAGAACCCTCTCCACATGACCAAACGACAATCGCCTTGCCCGCGGCATGGAGTATAAGGAGGTAAAAACGCTTCGTATTCTCTTCGACACTTGAGGACTTTCCATTGTGCCTTTCAGAAACGTGAAAATGAAACAGATAATAAGCTCTGAATCCTCCTGGCTCTCTCTTCTTCCCTGTAGCTCTACCGGCTCCTGGGGGCGTTACCTGAACCTGTCGCTCATCATCCCATTTATCCAGGTTGGATAGACTTGACTTGCCGCTTTCGGTGAAACTGCGATGGACGCCAGAGCACTGCAGGCAATAAAACACCCACACTTTGCAGGAAGCCCAGTCTGGATCTGAAACAAAGGAAAAAGACTGATCGAGTTACCTCTGGTTAAGACAAGTGGCCATATATAACACCAATAATTACCATTCAACTAACAATATTTATATTATATATATAGTTTACATTCAAAAATATACAGGAGACTGGGAGCCTGCCATACCTACAGTATCTGGTAAACCAGCCAGTCTATTTGTCTGATTTTTATTTGCCACTGCATACATCCACTCCAGTCACTTATACCCATCCCTGTATCTGTGTGTTACCCACCTAACAGATTGTAAGACTCTACGGGGCAGGACCTCATTACCTCTTGTGACAAAGCCCTAGCACTTCTATTATATAATTTATATATTTACATACTGAACTATCTATGTATTTATCCCCCTTATATGACTTTATTGTATTTTATTACTGTACACGCTGCGTCCCTAAGTGGCGCTCGTTAAAATAAACTATACATACATACATATATTACATTACATACATACTATAACATACATACATACTATACTACATACTATACATACATACATACTATTACATGCATACATACTACCATCCGTAAATACTAACATAACTACTATACGACTACATACTATACACTACATCCATACTACACATACATAATACTAAACAGTACATACATACTACATACATACATACTATACAGACTACATACATATGTACTATAACATACTATTCAATACTACTATATCATACATACTAAACATAACATATTATACATACATACTATTACATACATACATACATACTTTACATAAATCATACTATACAGGCATTTTATTACCATACATACATCTATACATACATCATGCTTACATACATATTAGACATACATACTATTACATACATACATACTATCAATACATACATACTATACATACTAATACATACATACTATATCTGTTGTATTCATTAGATCAACTGGACTTGAAATGTAGTTCTTGAAGACGTTTCGCTAGTCATTTCCGACTGCTTTCTCAATTGAGAATGACTTGTACAGGAATCTGTTGGCAATTATGTACCTGGAAAATCCCAATTAGCAATCACACGCCAGGTGTAAGTGGGACTGTTATTAGATAGTGGCTAAGAGTTGTATAGAACGCCCAGAGTAAGGTGTACATAAACCAGCATTGTACAGAGGCAGACAGTTGGTGTCGAACCCCCCCACCTCTATTTAGGCTTGGGTTTTCTTATTTTCACATCAAATGGCCTCCTTAACCACCTCTCTTGAACCAGTCACGTTCCTTCGCCGTAGTTAACATTACACTTCAAGGTATGTCCTTTCTCCTAAGATCAGATACACGGCTGAGTCCCTGGCCCGAGATTGGCTCTTCTGTGCTGGGCCATACGTTGATGCAGTTTGCTGTTTGGTCTCCCCCACATACAAATCGAGGATGCATCTCACTGCACTGCACTGGCATATATGGATGTCGCTTATTCTTGTGTTTTTGGTATTGGGTTCTTCGGATGTACCATTGCTGCCTCAGTGTGTTGTTGTTCGGTATAAAGCAGACAGGGATACGATTTTAATTTCCTCAGAGACCCCTCCTACATATGGGATGACCATGTTTCTTCCTCCTGTCTTGCTTTTCCCCTTCACTGTTGGTTATTCTGTGTTCTTTTCTTTCCTTCTACTTCTTTTTGACAAAGGCCAGTCTGGATATACACAAGTTTTAAGGGCTCCTCTGAGATGTTTTCATTTCTTTAGCCTTCGCCTCTGTGCTATTGTGGATTTCTCTGGCCTGTGGGGGGGGGTTTGCAGGGTCTGAATGACCCCCAGTTTGTGATCTAAAGGGTGGGGGGTGGGAGGAAAACATCAAAATACGATCATGATGTAGTGTATGGTTTATCATGTAAACTCTACTTCCAGTATTAAACCTTTTCCTCTAAACTTCTACAAGCAAGTCCACAGCAAGCCATTTTTGTGTAATCGTGTATCTCTCCTCCTTAAATTTGATGAATTTGATGTTTTGGTCCACCGCCATTAATATTTTTCTGTGAAAGCTTTGTACTATCCTTCTGGTGTGATTTAAACCCAGGTGTCGAGCCAATATCTGAGACAACCATGTGGCTGGAGTTGACTAAAATTGCCCTAAAGGTATTAAGCGCCTGTGTTTCTTACACTCATCCAGGACAACCATAAAGGTTGGCCACAATAGGATGAAACTGGAGATTCCCATCGAATAACTCCATGGTATTTGCTTTAAACTTATCCCTGTATTTGAAATAGGTGGAATTTCAGGCACAAGTCCAACAAGGAACACACCTGTTCTTTCTGAGGTTGAGATCGGTCTGCTGGTAAGAGTAGCTGTCCTTGGCCCAGCCGTTTTCTCACCATGTCAACAGCCCTCATTGGTGGGTATACATGACGAGGATGTGAAGAGAGAGTGTCACATCTAGGGACAACATAGTGTTCTCTCTGCCAAGTGTCTCCTACCAGAGTACATATCTTTCATCTGTTGGTGGAAAATCCTGAGAGTTCGGATGTTGTGCTTAGAACTCCCACAAGGTCCTAAGATGTTTAGCTAGATATTTTGCCCCCTTGTATGTTTACAGAATGGATGCTGCTTGTAATGTTAACATACTGGCGAAGGAGAGAGGCATGAACATTGTCAAGAGAGCGTGTTAAGGAGGGCCATTTATGTGAAATTAAAGAAAAAAAGAAAGAACCAAGCCATAATAAGGTTGGGGGGGTTCGACACCAACTGTCTGCCATGACAATGTCTGTTTTAACCCACCTACTGGGCGTTCCTATAACCACCTCTTTAGCCCACTAGCTAATCCACAGACCCTTTAACCCTGGCTGTGATATGCTAATGGGATTTTCCAGGGTACATAAATGCCACACGATTCTTGTACAAGTCATTCTGAATGATTTGGAAAGCCATCCGGATGACTAGCGAAACGGTCTAAGAACTACATTTCAAGTCAGTTGATCTAATTGAATAAAACACGATATACCATGACCTGGATGAATGAGAACCTTCCAGGCATATACAACATTCACTATTACATACAATCAGTACTATGTTCATTACAGAACATGCATACATATATAATACAAGTTGTTTTTATACTGGTAGAGGATGCCGTGGTTGATTGCCTATGCTGTGGAACGAAAAATAAAGCATGTAACCAGTGCCGGTTTTTGTGCAAAATTAGGATGTTGAATCATGTTTCTCTCCAGCCATCCAGCCCACTTTTCTGTCTATTCCTGACTCTTTCTGTTCCTCGGTCGATCAATTGCCACACTGCGAAGGGCCCAGGAAATTGTGAAAACCACAGATCTGTTCCAGGGAGGAAGGTGGATATCTGATGGTTAACAAGTGTGAAACAGTCCAACTTCCAATAAACCCCCCATCTCCCCCAACAACCAAATCATAGTATAAACCCCATAGGAATACTTGAAGGGCACCATGTAGCATTTACCAACCCCCAAATTCCTATACTCTAGTACTGGTATGGGGAATCTGCACCACTAGCAATTCAGTAGTTTTCAGCCGTGAACATAGGCCTATTTCCGGGGGGTGGAACCAGATAATCGATAGATCTTCTCTGCCACCCCCGTGTAAATTGTCCGAGGTTGAAGATTCTGGTAAAGAATTATTGTTATGTGGGCTTTAATATAGCGCCAATACCAACTTTCCCATAGCGTTCTGTACAATACATGGATAACATTCACATTCAGACCCTGGCCCCAAGAGCTTCAATCTAAGCAAACATTATTGGACACGTACAACCTATCAGTAGTCTTATGAGTTGTGGTGGAAAACTGGTGTGCTCCGGAGGAACCACACAAGCACGGGGAGAACCCAATACAACCAACAAAACCTCCTTGCAGAGTGTCCAAGGGGGGAATAGAAATTCAGGACTTCAGCGCTTTAGATTGCATCTAAGTTTCAAATGTTCCTTAAAAGAGCGGGGCATTGTTGGGAGAGATCAACATAACCATATGATGGAAACTCTATAAGTCTACTATATAGAGTTAATAATGACATTCCTAACCTAATGGATGGCAAGCCTGAATCTTGTGTACAACGGCCCATTTCGGGCTGTTAATCGGTATGGTCACTTTCATCAGCCGAAACGGCCATTCGTTCGGGGATGGTTTGCCCATCCGCCGTGTTGGATCTCTCGGCTGATTAAGTGCCTATACATGGGCCACAGGTTAGTCTAAGAAGAACGACCTGAACAGTTAACAATACTGGAATGGAATTCCTTGCCCCCTCCCTTACTAATCCCCTCCAGGACCAAGTGATTCCATTCCACTACTCTAGTCATTGCTATCATCCCTATCTCGTGTCCATTAACCCTTCCCACCTACTCCCAGAATAAAATGAATGGAAATAAACAAGACACTGGTACCAACCACAAATGCTTTATTATAACCATGGCCCCTGTGCTTTGGATACTGTTTTTTCTCTTTGTATAAATAAACCAGTGTTAAAAAACTTAAACACCTCATTTAAAAAGCTGTTGGATAGATCGCGCAGTCTGATATAAGGGAATACTGCTTTTTCTTTGATGAATTATTAATCTAAGTTATATGGAACTTTGTAATATCTCATTACAGAGTGTAAAACATCATCACACATTCTTAATGGGACAATGTGAAAGACTGTTTGACACTGAGCTCATGGTGGGGTGGAGTCCCATCTGGAATCTTTCTCTGAACGAAGCATCAGACTCACATAGATGGTTAATTTCACAACATTTCATCCTCTGACTGGGGAGTCATTACCAAGTAAATGGAATTGGCATGAAAATTAGAGAACAAACACTGTTTGACATTGAAACCGACACTGAATTTGTAATTCTGGAGTTTATTCTGAAGTTTCTAAAAAAAGACAGAAGTTCTGTATGTGCGGGCAGTTGTTACACAATGTAAACCCTGTATCGTGTATATCATATCCATGGTCAGGGATCACTATGTAAAAGTTTCTGTATGTGATGGGCAGTTAGTAGCAATGTAACCCTGTTCGTTTATATTACAATCCCCTGGTCAGGGTCACTTTGGAATGGTTCTGTTGTGATGGGCATTAGTATACAATGTAACGCCTGTATCGTGTTATTAGCATCCACGGGTCAGGGATCATAGGAAAGTTTTTTTTTCTGTATGTGATGGGCAGTAAGTAACAATCTCACCCTGTTTTTGTGTTAATATTATATCCACTGTCAGGAATCACTATGGAAAGTTCTGTAATGTGACGGACCGTTAGTAATCAATGTAACCCTGTATCGTGTTTCTATTTATATCCACTGTCAGGGAATCACTTCACTACGCAACGTTCTTATATGACGGGCAGTTAGTATACCAATTTACCCTGTAATCGTGTTATATTACATCCCCTGGTCCAGGGATCAACTAGGGAAAGTTGCTGTATGTGATGGTCAAGTTTAGTATAACAATGTACCCTGTCTCATGTTTATTACATCCACTGCTCAGGGATCACTAGGGATGGTTCTTATGTGATGGGTCAGTTAGTATACAATGTAAACCCTTGTGATCGTGTTATTTATTCCCCTTGTCAGGCGTATCACTAAGGGATGTTCTGTATGTGATAGGCAGTTTTAGTATACAATTTACCCCTGGATCATGTATTTACATCCCCCGGTCAGGGATCACTAAGGGAATGTTCTGTATATGGGATGGGCAGTTAGTAATACAATTAACCCTGTATCGTTTTATATTATATCCACTGGTCCGGGTCACTAGGGAATGTTTTCCGTATGTGATATGCGTTAGTATACAATGTCACCCTGTCAGCGTTTATATTACAATCCCCTGTCAGGGATCACTAGGGAAATGTTTCTGTATGTGATAGCCTTTAGTATACAATGTAACCCTGTATGTGTTATTTATATCACTGGTCAGGGCTCACGTAGGAATTTCTGATTGATGGGCAGTTAGTATACAATGTAACCCTTATGTGTGATATTAGGTCCCTGCTCAGGGATCACGAGGGAATGGTTCTTATGTGATAAGGCAGTTTTAGTAATACAAATGTAACCCTGTAATCATGTTCTAAATTACATCCCCTTGTCAGGATCACTAGGGAATGGTTTCTGTATGTAATGGGGCCGTTTAAGTATACAATGTAACCCCTGTATTGTGTTTATATTATATCCACTGTCAGGGATCACTATGGAAATTTTCTGTATGTGATAGGCAGTAGTATACAATGTACCCTGTATTGGTGTTTATAATTATATCCACTGTCAGGGATCACTAGGGAATGTGTCTTTATGTGAATTGATCATTTTCGTATACATGTAACCCTGTAATCATTTTATTTATATCCCTTGTCAAGGGATCACTAGGGAAGGTTCTGTATGTATGGCAGTTAGTTATACAATGGTTAACCCTGTAACTCGTTTATATTATTCCACTGGTCAGATCAGCTAGGGAATGTTCTTGTATGGGATGGGCAGTTAGTATACAATGGTAACCCTGATCGTGTATATTATATCCACTGTCTTCAGGGATCACTAGGGACTTTCTGTATGTGATAGGCATTAGTATACAATTCACCCTGTATCATGTTATAATTACATCCCCTGGTCAGGGAATCCACAGGGAATGTTCTGTATGTATGGCAGTTCGTAATCCATTTACCCTGTCATCGTGTATATTATATCCACTGGTAGGGATCACTACGAAAACGTTCTGTATGATAGCGTTAGTATACAATGTACACTGTAATCAATGTATATTACATCCCCTGGTCGGGATCACTAGGGAATGTCTGTCTGTGATAGGGCATTTAGTATAGTACAATGTAACCCTGGTAATCGTGTTATATTATATCCACTGTTCAGGTATCCACTAGGGAATGTTCTTATGTGATGGGTCAGTTAGTATACCATGTAACCCTGTATTGTGGTTCATTTATATCCACTGGTCAGGGATCCCTAGGGAATGTTTCTGGTGTGATGGGCAGTTGTATACAATGTAACCCTGTATCCGTGTTATATTAATCCACTGTCAGGATCACTAGGTAAATGTTCTTGTATGTGATTGGCAGTTATTAACAAATGTACCCTGTATCAGGTTATATTACATCCCTGTTCAAGGGATACTAGGGATGTTTTTCTGTCTGTACTGGCAGTTAGTATACATGTAACCCTGTAGCGTGTTACTATTATATCCACTGGTTCAAGGGATCACTACGAAACGTTCCTTCGTGAGGCATTGTATAGCAATGAACCCTGTATCGTGTTATATATATCCACTGCTCAGGGATCACTAGGATGGTTTTCTGTATGTGATGGGCCAGTTAGTATACAATTAACCCTGTATTGTTTTATTTATATCCATCCACTGGTCAGGGATCACTAATGGAATGTTTCTGTATGTGATGGGCAGTTAGTGTACAATGTAACCCTGTATCGTGTTATATTAATATCCACTGCTCATGGATCACTATGGAATGTGCTTATGTGCATAGGCATTAGTAATACAATGTAACCCTGTAATTCAATGTTATATTATTCCCCTGGTCGGTATCACTAGGGAATGTTCTGTATGTGATGGGCATTTTAGTATACAATGTAACCCTGTATCGTGTTATATTATATCCACTGCTCAGGATCACTATGTATGTTTGTATTTATAGGCAGTTAGTATACAAGGTAACCCTGGTATCCGTGTATTATTACATCCATGGTCAGGGACACTAGGGAATGTCTGTATGTGATTGGCAGTTGTATAACATGTAACCCTGTATTGTGTTATATTATATTCCACTCTCAGGGATCACTATGGAATGTTCGTATGTGATAGGCCGTTAGTATACAAGGTACCCTGTATTTTGTTTATATTACTCCCCTGGTCATGGATCATTCACTAGGGAATGTTTTCGTATGTGATGGGCAGTTAGTATACAATGTAACCCTGTATTGTGTATATTACAACATCCCCGGTCCCCAGGGATCACTAGGGATGTTCTGTATGTGCAATGGGCAGTTTCGTATAGCAATGTAAACCCTGACATCGTGTTTTTACATCACTGCCTCAGAGGATCACTTGGATGTTCTGTATTGATGGCCATTAGTTACAATGTAACCCTGGTATCGTGTTTATATTCTATCACTGGTCAGGGATCACTATGGAATGTCTTGTATTGTATGGCCGTTGTATACATGTAACCCTGTATCATGTTATATTACCTCCCCTGGTCATGGATCACTATGGAATGTTCGTATGTTCTAGGCAGTTTTATACAATGTAGCCCTGTATCGTGTTATATTATATCCACTGGTCAGGATCACAGGGATGTTCTGTAGTGATAGGCAGTAGTATACAATGTAACCACCGTATCATGTTATCTACATCCCCGGGTCCAGGGATCACTAGGGAATGTTCTGTATGTGATAGGCAGTTAGTATACAATGTAACCCTGTATCGTGTTATATTACATCCACTGCTCAGATCACTATGGAACGTTTCTACTAACTTACATCCGTTGCTTCCTATAATTCTCTAGGGATGGGGCTAAAATGTAGTCCGCTCATTGGTACTGATGTTGGGATTAAAGGGGGGACTATGAGACCACAATACTGGAGATGGGTGAAAACTTATTTCAATTAGGCAGAATTTTTATTCCCATTTAGTGGGGGTTACATTTATAAAGGGGCAGTGTAGGCTAAATTACCCTGATAGACAATATCACACTGTCCCTACCACCCATTCCTTACGTGGTAAATTCCCAATTACCAATAGGTACACCCACTATAACATTCTTACCTTGTTTCACCACAATCCGCACACTCGGATTCTCTGCATGCTTCAATAAATCCCAATAACCTTTTATTCCTCTCCCTGTTCAACATTGCAAGGACCCTGTGAGTGAAGGAAGAGGCAAGCTAGAACATGAGCCCCATTCCAGACTAATTGTAATGGGAGACATCAGGGTGGAGTCAGGGTCCAGCATAATAAAAACCAGGTGTCAATAGCCAGTCAAATTAATAGATACCGTTGGGCACAAGTTGTCCTCGTAATGTACCAATGATTCCCCTGGGCTACGATCCGCATCATCACCCAATGTAAAGAACTAACTGGCTACACTGAAGATCTTAGAGCAACATATCAATCAAATAAATCTACACCCACTGGGTAATCTAGGAATGGGATCCCCCTACCCGTAACATTACCCAGGAAATCAGACCTATTTAAATCTACACCCACTGGGTATCTAGATGGGATCTCCACATTCCTTCTCTGTATATTTATACATATGTGTGGGAGCTGCCATATAACATTCCTATGTTTGTTTGTCTTGTATGTGAGTTAACAGAAGTTTCCCTTTATTTCAGCTCCTCCCTAAGGTCACACGGGATTACAGTAAAGCTGGTTACATGGAGAAGACTGGCCCTACGGTAGGTTCCCTTTCCCTCTCCCAGGACATTGATCTCCCTTTCTGCCCATTGTAATAGTTTCCCATAAACCATCATCTGGATGTGAGTGACCTGGATCACCAATTGGACTGTGTGTGGTTATTGGTTGGACCCCAGGGCTGGACTCCTATTGGTTGAAATTAAATCCTTTGCGAAAACTTGTTTTGTCTCAACAGCGAAAAGAACCGTTCAAGAAACGTTGGTTTAATTTGGATTCTGCGGAAAGAAAATTACTTTATTACAAGAACCCACTGGTAGGTTCCGAGACCCCCCACACACACTAGAAATGGGGGCCAGTATGTGTGTGTATGTGGGAGACACATAGGGCCATGTTTATAAACCCGCGGTGTCGCTTTTTAGCAATACCGCGGGTTAGTTAATTTACGATTGCGGTCGTTAATTAACGAACGTTCGGGGATCGTTAGTCTACGATTTCGTTATCGTAAATTTACCATTGTTAAACCAAACGTTAACCTCCGATATTTATAAGGCAGTACCGTGGCTTTATAAATATGGCCCATAGTTTGTTTCTGCCACCTGGGTGACTGGCATGGGGCACAGACCATGATTTATCCTCTGTTCCCAGGATGCCTTTGAACAGGGAGGAGTGTTTATAGGGAGTGCGGAACGTGGGTACAGAATGTCGGAAGATTTGCCGCACAGAATGAAGGGAAATAAATGGGATTCTGGGATTATTCTTCACACACCGTCCAGGGAGTTTGTGTTAATGTGTGAAAATGCCAAGGAACAGAGAGAATGGATGGAGGCCCTCGGACATGTCATCTCCAGGCCTATGACCAAAGAGGAGATAAGTGGTAAGATATGGCATCTGGCACAGCTTCAGTACCCAACAGCACCTGAGACGTTGTATCACTGCCTTGTATGTTCTTAAATGTCTCCGTAAAGTGCTCATGTGTGATCTTATTCTCACCCACCTGGACCACTGTAACCTGATGCCAATAAAACTCTATGGCCCATTACTCCATTCCATTGGATGACTTCCCATCAAGCAAGGGCGAAAAAATGCAATTCCTTCTGTTTACCTTTAAAGGGCAACTCTACTGAAAAATGACTTTGCCTTAGCTTCATCTATAAATGCAGTCATGGAGATTCAATAAAAGTTCTTATCATTTAAAATGGTGCTAATTTTGCCCCAGCCAATCAGATGTTAGCTTTCAAATGTTAAATAAGATCTGATTGGTTGGGGCAAAATTAGCACCATTTTAAACTATAAGAACTTTTATTGAATCTCCCTGCAGAACTTTTACTGAATAACCCTCCTTATCGTTAAAAATGGTGCTAATTTTGCCCCAACCAATCAGATGTTAGCTTTCTAATGGTAACTAAAATCTGATTGGTTGGGGCAAAGTTAGCACCATTTTTAACAATAATTCAGGGATATTCCATAAAAGGTCTTATTGTTAAAAATGGTGCTAATTTTGGCCCAACCAATCAGATGTTATTTACCATTTAAAAGCGAACATCTGATTGGTTGGGGCAAAATTAGCACCATTTTTAACAATAAGAACTTTTATTGAATAACCCTGAGTGTCTCCTACGTTGTCCTTTGTTTGAAATAATAATTTTCTTGTTTATTGATCTCACAGCCGAGGCAAATTTCCGTAAAAAGCGTCGAAAATAAATCCGCAAGTGACCAGGGAAGGGACAGGATGGCGTGCTGGGCTCGTGATCTGAAACGTCTGTCACAGAGGGGACAGCAGACTTTATCAGCTTATTTATAGACAGTCACGCCTCTGTTCTGTCTGTTTACACTGGACCTTGTGTGCAAATTAAAGCTGTGTCACGGATCCTCAGTTTTTAAATAAAAAACATTTTCTACAAACAAGGATAAAAGTGAATTTCATGTTATTGGCCATTTTTATCTTGGGTGACTGTCACATTAAGAAGGGGAGAAATGCAAATGATTCAATATTGCAATAGCTGTGTAGAGTTATTACAATGTGTAACTCGCTGTGTAATCTCCTAACAAGTGTCCTCGCTAATACCTTTCACCCAAGCCAAGAATGATGTTTCTAGCTTCTCTGGTTCCTAAGTTATAGGGTTGTATAGTTACACTCAGACAGTCAGGATAAACAAGTGTGTGACAGTCACATTTGGAGAGCAGCGGTTTCAGGTAGCGTTTCACTGTGTACATGTAATAGTGTTAACATGACCAGACACATGTATACATTTTATTTTACAGTGTGTGCCATCAGTACGAAATGTCATTACAGATCATAAATGTTAACATGACGTATGGAATATTTTTTAGCACGTTTGGCTTCTTCCTTTTAGTTTTTATCTAGAAAACCACCATTGTTCCATATTATTTTGGAACACTGTGTAGCTGCATGTGGTATGATGTTCGTGCAGTGGTGACACGTGTGAAAGCATGAAAACATGGAAAAAGCATGTTACGTGTGTGGTAGGGATAAGTTGACACGACTTAATAATAAATGTGCTAAAACCTTTCCTACACTGTATGTAAAATGCTATTACAGTAACACACATGTCCGCGTCTATCTTTCTCTGTGTTTGTGTGTCTATGTAACGCCCTATGGGTTTACAACATGGAAGTACTACAGCACCTTTATGTCGGTATACATGCACACAGCCATGAGAATCTCTGTATCTGTGTAAAGGTGCCTCTACATACAGAGACAGAGGCAATAAACCGTATTTACATTTGCAAGATTTACATTTTTTCTATTGCTACAGATGAATAGCCCGTAGAAAGGTGGGTAGGTTTTCTTGCATCAGACAAATTTAAATGTTAAAACACATATATACTGTATATACTGTGTGCAATATATCCACATGTAGAAACGCAACCACTGCAGCATATACAGACGCAGACTAAGAAACGTAGAAAAAAATTAGAAAACCGATATTGTCAAACACCATTACTACAGATGATCACACAAAGGTTTATAACACGCATGTCACATATAACACATATGGACTATTGTTGCACTATGCAAGTGCAACAATAAACATGTACAAATGCTGACATGCATGAAACTGTGAGACAAGGCATGCTTTTGTTACTCAACAAACACAACAGTATTGGGAATAAATCCTTGGGTGACATGTCATATGTCTGAAGTATAAACACACGCAGTAAACACGGAATGACAAGGAATGGCTGTACAACACATAGTGAAAACACAGAAATGTACATTGACACAAATGTTTGTTTGGAAGCATCCATACGTGTAACATGGAAGGTGTACACATTTTTAACACAAGTAGTACCTGAAAAACAAAACATAACACGTATGGATGACCGTATGAAAATAAAGAGAACATGTGCATCACTGGAGCCAAATGCTGAACGGTTACATTCGGGAGATCACAGACGGGTCAAAGAGAAAATTGTTGATCTGTCATGTAAAGATTCATTTGTTGAACATTACCACTAATGTAAATCATTAATTTGTCATTCACATTCTACATCATTTACAAAACAATATCTGTATTCTGTACAGTTACGTGACTCATTTATAACTTTGGATCTTGCACAATGTATCATTTTAAAGGGGAACGGTGGTCTCCAAACAAGTTAAGTTGAAATGAAAGGACATATGCTTGTGAAGGTTCTCATTTATCCAGGTCATGGTATATCTGTTGTATTCAATTAGATCAACTGGACTTGAAATGTAGTCTTCAAGAACTACATTTCAAGTCCAGTTGATCTAATTGAATACAACAGATAAATGAAAGGCCAGTTTCCTACCTTTAAAACGAGCCATCAACCACCTCTCTACGTGCTCCACAGCCCAAGATATAAAGAAATGACTGACCAGGAAGGTAATGGGTGGGAGGCTGACATGTGACATTCCTAAGGCTTCTCCTGCACAGTGCGGCCGGGGAGCACAGCCTCAGACTCCCTCAGTGTGTGAGGGAAACAGGAAGTCCCTCCTCCTCTCTGCTGTGTGAAATCCTGACAGAGAAGGTAAGGGGGGTCTGAGTAACCCACGGCACCCGCGAGTGGGTGGGGCTTAGACACCCGTGGGTGGGCAGGGCTTAGACACTCGTGGGTGGGCGGGGCTTAGACAGGAAGCAGGAAGTGCAGGGGACCTGGTGATGCTGCTGCCATATCACACACAAAAATGTAAATATCTTCAAAATTATGCAAAATAAACAATGGAAATAAATTGCAAAAATTCCCAGGGGAGCAATTCCTATCAATTTACCTAAAGTCATATTTGGACCACAGTTCCCCTTTAAGCCAGGTGGATCATCATTGTGCCACAACTAAAAAGCACAGGTACAAAAGTATTATAAGATAATAACACTTAAAGGATAACTATACTCTAAAAATGAACTAATTAGAAATGGAAAGTACCTGGGACAGGGAATTCGGATTGATTATTCCTACCTCTTAATATTGTTTCGTTGAGGAGATATAGCACTAACAGCTTTCAATTGCCAGGTTAGTCCTGAACTATTACTGTATTAAAGATAGTGCTGAAGCCAGGAGGAAGACTGGCAGAATCCGTTTTCTTTTGGCTGGTGCTCCTCACAAAAAAAAAATTGGGAGGTAGGAATTACTCGTCCTGTATCCCTGACCCAGGTACTTTTCAGTTTAACTGTTTTTCAAAAAATCTTTATACACAAGATAGTTCTCTTTTAATGGACACTTGGAAAGGTTATTATGTATATTGAAGTGTGTAAATTGTAAAGCGCTACGGAAGATGTTGGCGCTATATAAATCCACAATAATAATAATGATGTGCTCTGGAGACTTTAAGGCAATTTAAACAAAATAGCTATTTGGGATAAAGAACGGGAAGAGACACAAAGTATCTGATTACAATGGATAAACGCCCAGACGAAGTCACATGATCCAGTGACAAAATGCGAGTCGCGTGGTTGTTTGGTTGAAACCTTCTTTTCAGGGCGCAGTCAGGGGTGCCCCTACCATGAAGCAAACTGAAACATTTATTCAGGGCGCACCCCTGCAGTGCACTTAAATGGTGGCAGTTAAAAAACTCTTCCTTTCTGCAATATTACATTTTAGCACCAGTCCACTAGTGAGTGTTAAGGCAGCCCTCCAGTCAGTGTTAGTCAGCCCACCACACCCACCTCCACAAGCCAAGCCTATGTTCCCTGATAAAGCCATGCCCGCTTCACGTGCCATTTAAAAGTTGTTTCAGGTGTTAAAAACCCTAGGAACACCCCTGGGTGCAGTGGACGGTTAAGTAAATACCGGGAAACCCCTTTGAACGGGAACCTTTGATATCCTGTCTACTGCTACACGGTATATAATCATTACCACTGAACACACGGTCTAAATCTATGTGTCTTCTACGCAGTGACATGTAAATAGCACCTTATCAGTATCTGCTTTACCCACACATTTATATATAGTGTAATACACCGCACTGGATCCTCTATGTATAACGCAATACACCGCACTGGATCCTCTATGTATAAGGCAATACGCCGCACTGGATCCTCTATGTATAACGCAATACACCGAACTGGATCCTCTACGTATAGCGCAATACACCGCACTGGATCCTCTACGTATAACGCAATACACCGCACTGGATCCTCTACGTATAACGCAATACACCGCACTGGATCCTCTATGTATAACGCAATACACCGCACTGGATCCTCTGTATAATGCAATACACCGTACTGGATCCTCTATGTATAATGCAATACACCGCACTGGATCCTCTATGTATAACGCAATACACCGCACTGGATCCTCTATGTATAACGCAATACACCGCACTGGATTCTCTATGTGTAACGCAATACACCGCACTGGATCCTCTACGTATAACGCAATACACCGCACTGGATCCTCTACGTATAGCGCAATGCACCGCACTGGATCCTCTACGTATAGCGCAATACTCGCACTGGATCCTCTACGTATAGCTCAATACACCACACTGGATCATCTACGTTATAACGCAATACACCGCACTGGATCCTCTATGTATAAACGCAATACACCGCGCTGGATCCTCTATGTATAACGCAATATACCGCACTGGATCCTCTACATATAACGCAATACACTGCACTGTATCCTCTACGTATAACGTAACACACCGCACTGGATCCTCTACCTATAACGCAATACACCGCACTGGATCCTCTATGTATAACGCAATACACCGCACTGGATCCTCTATGTATAACGCAATACACCGCACTGGATCCTCTATGTATACGCAATACACCCACGGATCCTCTAGTATACGCAATCACCACACTGGATCCTCTACGTATAACGCATACACCGCACTGGATCCTCTAGTATAACGCAATACACCGCGCGTGGATCCTCTATGTATAACGCATACACCACTGGATCCTCTACGTAAACGCAATACACAACACTGGATCCTCTTTGTATAACGCAATACACCGCACTGGATCCTCTATGTATAACGCAATACACCGCACTGGATCCTCTACGTATAACGCAATACACCGCACTGGATCCTCTACGTATAACGCAATACACCGCACTGGATCCTCTATGTATAACGCAATACACAGCGCTGGATCCTCTATGTGTAACGTAATACACCGCGCTGGATCCTCTGTATAACGTAATACACTGCACTGGATCCTCTATGTATAACGTAATACACCGCACTGGATCCTCTATGTATAGCGTAATACACCGCACTGGATCCTCTATGTATAACGCAATACACCACACTGGATCCTCTATGTTAACGTAATACACCGCACTGGATCCTCTATGTATAACGTAATACACCGCACTGGATCCTCTATGTATAACGCAATACACCGCACTGGATCCTCTATGTATAACGTAATACACCACACGGATCCTCTATGTATAACGTAATACACCGCACTGGATCCTCTATGTATAACGCAATACACCACACTGGTCCTCTATGTTACGTAATACACCGCACTGGATCCTCTAATGTACACGTAATACACCGCACTGGATCCTCTATGTATAACGCAATACACCGCACTGGATCCTCTATGTATAACGCAATACACCGCCACTGGATCCTCTATTATAACGTAATACACCGCACTGGATCCTCTATGTATAACGTAATACCCGCACTGGATCCTCTATGTATACGTATACACCGCCCTGGATCCTCTATGTATAACGTAATCAACACCCTGGATCCTCTATGTATAACGTAATACACCCGCACTGGATCCTCTATGTATAACGTATACACCGCACTGGATCCTCTAAAATAATAAAAAAAATAACTGGATCCTTATATATGTGCAAGTTCTTTGTTTCTGCCTTTTTCCGTTAGCCAGTGACTCCCTCTCTATTGCAGGTGACAGTAATTGCTAGGAAGTTGATTGTTGTACTGCCAGGGACCTATTATTAGAGGGAAGGGAAAAGGATTTTCAATTGAAAAGAATCTAGGAGCTCAAGTAAGTGCTGTTCGCTAGCTGTGTATCTATATATATAAAACAAAGAAATGGTAATCAATGCACATTCCTGGGCCCCATACAATATCATATTATCTGCACACTGGCATACATTATAAACAAAGGGGTTTTATTATACATTACTGGGATCACATGAATGAAAAGCCTTCCAACCACGTCAAGGTAACCCCAGTCTGGAAGGTCCTAACGTCTAACCTTTTATACTTTTGCATTCCTGATACTTGTGCACTGGATCCCATAAAGCAGGATTCACTTCCCCCCAGCCTTTTGGCTTTTAAAATGAGGGAAGTGACCGTCCACCCAGTGCTTTATATTACTCAGACATGGGGTTACCTTGACGTAGTTGGAAGGGTTTTCATTCATGTGATCCCAGTAATGTATAATAAAACCCCTTTGTTTATAATGTATGCCAGTGTGCAGATAATATGGTATTGTATGGGGCCCAGGAATGTGCATTGATTATCTTTTCTATGTTTATAATGTATACCAGTGTGCAGATAATATGGTATTGTATGAGGCCCAGGAATGTGCATTGATTATCTTTTCTATGTTTATAATGTATACCAGGTGCAGTAATATGATATTGTATGAGGCCAGGAATGTGCATTGATTATCTTTTCTATGTTTATATGTATGCCAGATGTGCAGATAATGATATTGTATGGGGCCTAGGAAGTGCATTGATTATCGTTTCTATGTTTATATGTATGCCAGTGTGCAGATAATATGATATTGTATGGGCCTAGGAATGTGCATTGATTATCTTTTCTATGTTTTACATAAGATATACTGTATATACAGATAATATGTATGTATGGGGCCTAGGAATGTGCATTGATTATCTTTTCTATGTTTATACATAAGATATACTGTATATCAGATATATGATATTGTATGGGCCTAGGAATGTGACATTGAATCGTTTCTATGTTTATAATGTATGCCAGTGTGCAGATAATATGATATTGTATGGGGCTAGGAATGTGCATTGATTATCTTTCTATGTTATAAAGTATGCCAGTGTGCAGTAATATGATATTGTATGGGGCCCAGGAATGTGCTTGATTATTTCTATGTTATAATGTATGTCAGTGTGCAGATAATATGATATTGTATGGGCCCAGGAATGTGCATTGATTACTTTTCTATGTTTATAATGTATCCAGTGTGCAGATAATATGATATTGTATGGGGCCTAGGAATGTGCATGAATCTTTTCTATGTTTATAATGTATGCCAGTGTGCAGATAATATGATATTGTATGGGGCCCAGGAATGTGTAATTGATTATCTTTCTTGTTTATAATGTATGTCAGTGTGCAGATATATGATATTGTATGGGGCCCTAGGAATGTGCATTGATTATCGTTTCTATGTTTATAATGTGGTCAGTGTGCAGATAATATGATATTGTATGGGGCCTAGGAATGTGCATTGATTATCGTTTCTCTGTTTATAATGTATGGCAGTGTGCAGATAATTGATATTGTATGGGCCCAGGAATGTGCATTGATTATCTTTCATGTTTATAATGTATGCCAGTGTGCAGATAATATGAATTGTATGGGGCCAGGAATGTGCATTGATTATCGTTTCATTGTTTATAATGTATGCAGTGTGCAGATAATATGATATTGTAGGGGCCTAGGAATGTGCATTGATTATCGTTTTCTATTTTTATAATGTATGTCAGTGTGCAGATAATGATATTGTATGGGGCCCAGGAATGTGCATTGATTATGTTTTCTATTGTATTTATAATATACTGTATATACAGATATGATATTGGATGGGGCCCAGGAATGTGCATTGATTATTCTTTTCTATGTATATATAATTATACTGTATATACAGATATGATATTGTATGGGGCCAGGAATGTGCATGATTATTTTCTATGTTTATATGTATGACAGTGTGCAGATAATATATTGTATGGGGCCAGAAATGTGCATTGATTACTTTTCTATGTTTATATATATATTATATTATATATATTATATATATAGATTACTGATACAGATAAAATGATATTGTATGGGGCCCACTAATGTGCATTTTATTATCTTTTCTATGTTATATAATGTATGCCAGTGTGCAGAATATGATATTGTATGGGGCCTAGGAATGTGCATTAATTATTCTTTCTATGTGTGTATATATATATATATTAGATAGTTAGTATATGATAGATATACGTATATACAGATAATATGATATTGTATGGGGCCCAGGAATGTGCATTGATTATCTTTTCTATGTTTATATATATATATAGATATACTGTATATACAGATATGATATTGTATGGGGCCCAGGAATGTGCATTGATTATCTTTTCTATGTTTATATATATAGATATACTGTATATACAGATATGATATTTTATGGGGCCCAGGAATGTGCATTGATTATCTTTTCTATGTTTATATATATAGATATAGATATACTGTATATACAGATAATATGATATTGTATGGGGCCTAGGAATGTGCATTGATTATCTTTTCATTGTTTATATATATAGTATACTGTATATACAGATAATATGATATTGTATTGGGTCTAGGAATGCATTGTTATCTTTTCTATGTTATATATATAGATATACTGTATATACAGAAATATGATATTGTATGGGGCCAGGAATGTGCATTGATTATCTTTTCTATGTTTAATAATATATAGATTACTGTATATACAGATATATGATATTGTATGGGGCCTAGGAATGTACATTGATTATCTTTCTATGTTTTATATATAGATATAACTGTATATACAGATAATATGATATTGTATGGGGACCCGGAATGTACATTGATTATCTTTTCTATGTTTATATATATATAGATATACGTATATACAGATAATGATATGTATGGGCCTAGGAATGTACATGATATCTTTTCTATGTTTATATATATAGATATACTGTATATAACAGACAATATGATTTGTATGGGACCTGGAATGTACATTGATTATCTTTTCTATGTTTATATATATATAGATATACTGTATATACAGATAATATGATATTGTATGGGGCCTAGGAATATACATTGATTATCTTTTCTATGTTTATATATATATTATATGTAATATACAGATATGATATTGTATGGGGCCTAGGAATGTGCATTGATTATCTTTTCTATGTTTATATATATATATATATAGATATACTGTATATACAGATAATATGATATTGTATGGGGCCTAGGAATGTACATTGATTATCTTTTCTATTGTTTATACATATAGATATACTGTATATACAGATAATAGATATTGTATGGGGCCTAGGAATGTGCATTGATATCTTTTCTATGTTTATATATATAATATAGATATACTGTATATACAGATATGATATTGTATGGGGCCTAGGAATGTACATTGATATCTTTTCTATGTTTATATATATAGATATACGTATATACAGATAATATGATATTGTATGGGCCTAGGAATGTACATTGATTATCTTTTCTATGTTATAATATAGATATACTGTATATACAGATAATATGATATTGTATGGGGCCTAGGATACATTGATTATCTTTTCTATGTTTATATATATAGATATACTGATATACAGATAATATGATATTGTATGGGGCCTAGGAATGTGCATTGATTATCTTTTCATGTTATATATATATATATAGATATACTGTATATAAATAATGATATTGTATGGGGCCTAGGAATGTACATTGATTATCTTCTATTTTATGTTTATAAAATAGATATACTGTATATACAGATAATATGATATTGTATGGGGGCTAGGAATGTGCATTGATTATCTTTTCATGTTTATATATATATAGATATACTGTATATACAGATAATATGATATTGTTGGGGCCTAGGAATGTACATTGATCTTTTCTATGTTTATATATATGATATACTGTATATACAGATAATATGATATTGTAGGGGCCTAGGAATGTACATTGATTATCTTTTCTATGTTTATATATATATATATATAGATATACTGATATACAGATAATTGATATTGCGGGGCCCAGGAATGTACATTGATTATCTTTTCTATGTTATATATATATAGATATACTGTATATACAGATAATATGATATTGTGCGGGGCCAGGAATGTTGCATTGATTATCTTTCTATGTTTAATATTATATAGATATACTGATATACCGATAATGATATTGTATGGGCCTAGGAATGTACATTGATTATCTTTCTATGTTATATATATGATATACTGTATATACAGATAATATGATATTGTATGGGGCCTAGGAATGTACATTGTTATCTTTTCTATGTTTATATATAATAGATATATGTATATACAGATAATATGATATTGTATGGGGCCTAGGAATGTACATTGATTATCTTTTCTATGTTTATATATATATGATATACTGTAATACAGATAATATGATTGTGCGGGGCCAGGAAGTGTACTGATTATCTTTTCTATGTTTATATATATATATATATATATATTACTGTATATAACAGATAATATGATATTGTATGGGGCCTAGGAATGTACATTGATTATCTTTTCTATGTTATATATTGATATAATGTATATACAGATAATAGATATTGTAGGGGCCTAGGAATGTACATTGATTATTTTCTATTGTTTATAATATAGATATACTGTATATACAGATAATATGTATTGTATGGGGCCTAGGAATGTACATTGATTATCTTTTCTATGTTTTATAATATTATATATACTGTATATACAGATAATATGATATTGTGGGGGCCAGGAATGTACATTGATTATCTATCTATGTTTATATATATAGATATACTGTATATACAGATAATATGATATTGTATGGGGCCTAGGAATGTACATTGATTATCTTTCTATGTTTTATACATATAGATATACTGTATATACAGATAATATGATATTGTATGGGGCCTAGGAATGTACATTGATTATTTTCTATGTTTAATATATATATATACTGTATAACAGATAATATGATATTGTGCGGGGCCCGGAATTACATTGATATCTTATCTATGTTTATATATATAGATATACTGTATATACAGATAATGATATTGTATGGGGCCCAGGAATGTACATTGATTATCTTTTCTATGTATAAATGTTTGACCCGATGAGTAGTAGTAACAAGTTGTAATTGTAATTTAGCCTATACATAACCAGAAGGTGGACACGCTCCTTTCTTGAGCTTGTATATAATTACCCTGGTGCTACCATAAATCCATCAACATACGATAAGTGCACCCAGGGGATTGAATCAAGACGGATTTATTCTGTGCTACAGGTGAATAGTGCAACTTATAAAGGTCCTTAGTCCGGGAATGAAACGTCATTGAACTCTGCACCTGTAGCACAAAATAAATCCGTTTTTATTCAATCCCTTGAGTGCAATATCGTATGTGGAATATATGTATAATGTAAACCATCAGCACGCCACATATATCCGGGTGTGTATAAGGTGCATGCACAGGTGAGCGCTACCTGCAGTCTAAAAATTCCAAATAGAAAGAAGTCCGGATGTGCAGCAATCTATAAAATGTATTTAAATAGAGCAGCTACATCGGGTTACACCAAGAGACATTTAGGGAATATCCGCTCCCTTATCAATCCTCAACAATATTATATATATATATATAATTTGAGTGGATAGTCCTCAGCATCCCCTCTGTACGCAGCCGCCTCGTGCATCCGTAAGACATATGTAACAACGAACTCGGACACTCGCAGGACTTACTCACGGTACAAACTTTTATTCAACAGAATCAACGCGTTTGGCCATTGTGCTTACGGCCGTCGTCAGATTGATATATATATAATTCAGTCATTCTGCATGGAGAATGCTGGGAAATGTAGTCCATAATTAATTGTTAAATTAAAATTAAAGGGCATGTCCACCCCAAAACTAAAAATTAACCCACTACTGGCCGCACTGTAGTGTTATAAAATCCTTACTTACATCTCGCTCCAAAGGTTTTCCTGCAGTGTCTGTTAAAGTTGAAAAAAACTGAAGGTAGGAGCCGTCTGTGTCATCCGGATGCTGCTTCATCCTGGTCCTTGCTGAGGGTTGGTACGCACAGGGGAGCCTTCCTTCAGATCTATCTTTGGTGCCCTACCTATAAAAGCTTTTTCTGCATTACTTAGTTACCCCCGACACTCTGCATTGCCGGCAGCTGCGTCTGTGATTGGCTGCCTCTCGGCCAATCACGCGCAGGGCTGCCGGTTCGGTCCCCTGTTTGCAATTTCCAGCAAGCACAGGGCTGGAACAGAGCGACGTAGGAATGAAGTAATGTAAGTAGACTTGGTGGCTGGGGTGGTCTAGGGTTGCCCTACAATATGTAGAGTTTTTATAAAGGGTGGACATGCCCTTAAGTTTCTATTAAATGTGAATGTACAAAGCCTGTGTTGTATAGATTCAGTGTGTAATAGTTTGTCATGTTTTTTTCTTTTTCAACTTTATTAAACTTGCCCCACAAACAGGCAGTAGTTCCCTTTAAAGGGAATCTCCACTGCTTAAAAAAAGTTTTGGTATTTAATTTTATTGAAGAACGGGAGGTAAAGGGAGCTGTGTCTACCTCCCATTCTTCAATAAAACCCGCAGGAGCCATGAGAGAAGGTAAGCTTGAGAAGGTAAACTTGCTCGCTCCTCCGACGCGCTGCTGACAGGTCCCAACGGATTCTGCATTCAATACGCACTCACAACAGAGACAGGACTTACACACACATCACACAACACCCTGACAGCAACAGGCAGGGGTGCCCCTACCATGAAGCAAACTGAAACCTTTGCTCAGGGCGCGCCCCGCGGAACAATCAAAAGGTGGCAGTTTTGTCCTGCAATACTGCATTTCAGCACCGTTCCACCAATCAGTGTTAAGTCAGCCCTCAGTCCAATAACTGTGTTAGTCAGGCCCAACACACCACCTCCACAACCAACCATGTTCCCTGATGAAGCCACACCTACTTCACGTGCCGCCACCCGTTGCCATTAGGCAGCAATTTAAAATTGTTTCAGGTGTCAAAAACCCTAGGAACCCCAGACAGGCACTCGCTCCGATGGCGACGGCAAACAAGCATATCTTGGACAGTAAAACTTAACTGAGAAGGTTGTGGCTCGTGTGGGTGGTGTTTAATATAATAAAGGGTGGGGCTTAAGGCTCCAAACGATTTTGCTTAAGGCTCGGCACTGAATAGCGTATGGATATTAGTTGCGCTTACTTCCTTTATTATACTGCAGGCTGCAGAGATGACGACAATTCTGAATCCATTTAACTTGCAAGAGAACAGAGAGCAAACAAAGATTTATTGCACGGGATAGAGAATCTCACTCCTACCTCCAATAGAATCGAGGAGGAAAATGCACGACTTAGAGCAGAATCGAAGGTAATGTAATAAAGTAACGCGTTGTTTTATGGAATGTAAGAACCACTGCTGTTGACTCGTTGGCTGTGACACAATTAAATGGTTGTTACATGGCATCCCTTCTCCGTCTGTCAATCCACGTCTGTCCGTCATTCACCATCCCTTAAAACACACCTTTCAAGCAAGCATATAACCTGGTCTAGACATTACCCCCTTACTACCCAATTTGATCCAACCTGCCATTCACATCACTGCCAAACTATTACAGCCTACCGATCCCATCACCTTAGTCTCACCCCCATTTCCTCTAGACTGTAAGCTCTTTGACAGGGTCCTCTATCCTATTGTATCACGGTATTGCTTTAAGAAACTCCTCACTCCTTTAGTTATATAGTATTACCTGTGTATGTAATATGTATGACTTTATATAACATGTATTACCCTGTATGTAATGTATGACTATGTAATTGTTGTTGGCTCTATATAAATTAATAATATGTTTAAAGGGCATGTCAGCCCCCAAAACTTAAATTTCCGCCTCTACTGGCCCCACTGTGCAGTGTTAAAAAATCTTACCTTACCTCTCTGCTCCATATGGGTCTCCTGTAATGTCGTCCAAAGTCCCAGAAAATGAAGAGTAGGAGCTGGCTGTAAGTGAAAAGGTTTCCGCTCTTACCTTTCCTCTGAGAGGTTTTTGGCTTGTACAGTGAAGCCCCTCCTCCCTCCTTGCTGCGGGTGCCTACCTAGAAAAACATTTCTGTAGTGTAGGGGACCCTATCCCACGCCAAATGCCATGTTTGTTTGCAAAAAAATAATCGGTAATGTACTTAGTGGTTCCTCTCGGCGTTCTGCACTGCCGGCAGCCGTGTCTGTGATTGGCTGCCGGTCCAGCCCCTGCTTGCAATTTCAAAACGTCGGGGGCTAGAAGCTCGGTTAAGTAATTTCAAATGATTTTATTTCAAATGAACATGGGGGTTGGGGGTGAAATAGGGTCCACTACTCAGAGAAAAATAGCTTTAGAGGTGGAGATACCCTTTAGCAATAGGGATAACTGACAGACTGTCTCTTTTTGTACTTTGAGGTCTGTATTTGTGATTTTAGATGAATATTTTTACATTGTTCATGTGGCAGACAATGCAATCCAGAATTCAGATGCTAGAAAGCGAGTTGAACTGGCAAAAGCAGAAAACCAGAATGCGTGAAAAAGAACTTGTATGGCCAACACTTTTTTTGTAACCTGAAACCGAATACAAAATACAGAAATGAAGGAAAATGAGAGAGAAGTATTCTACAAAGTTATTAAAGAAGATGCACCTCTCCAGGACGTTATGGTATCGTACACTACTGATCTCAGGTACGTATGAATTGCACTACTAGCGTATCAGGAATAGGATCGTGCACTACTAGCCTGTATCCCAGGTACGTTATGGTGATCTGTACATACTAGCCTGTATCCCAGGCATTACTGTGATCTGCACTACTAGCCTGTATCTCCAGTACATTTACGTGATCTGTGAACTAGGCGTATTTCCAGTACGTTATTGTGATCGTACATACTAGCCTGATCTCCAGGTACGTTATGGGATGTACACTACTGCTGTTCCAGGTACGTATGTGATCCGTACACTACTAGCCTGTTTCCAGGAGTTATGGTGATCTGTCTGTACACTACTAGCCTGTATCTCCAGGTACTTATTGGTGATCCGTATACTACTAGCCTGTATCCCAGGTACGTTATTGGTGACTGTACACTACTAGCCTGTATCCCAGGTACGTTATTGGTGATTGTACACTACTAGCCTGTATCTCCAGGTACGTTATGGTGTCTGTACACTACTAGCTGTATCTCCAGGTACGTTATTGGTGATCCGTACACTATTAGCCTGTATCTCCAGGTACGTTATTGGTGATCCGTACACTACTAGCCTGTATCTCCAGGTACGTTATTGGTGATCCGTGCACTACTAGCCTGTATCTCCAGGTACGTTATTGGTGATCCGATCACTATAGCCTGTATCTCAGGTACGTATGTGTGACCGTACACTACTAGCCTGTATCTCAGGTACGTTATTGGTGATCCGTACACTACTAGCCTGTATCTCCAGGTACGTTATTGGTGATCTGTGCACTATTAGCCTGTATCTCCAGGTACGTTATTGGTGATGCCGTACACTACTAGCCTGTATCTCAGGTACGTTATGGTGAGTCCGTACACTACTAGCCTGTATCTCCAGGTACGTTACTGGTGATCCGTAGCACTACTAGCCTGTATCTCCGGACGTTATTGGTGATCTGTACACTACTAGCCTGTATCTCCGGTACGTTATTGGTGATCTGTACACTACTAGGCCTGTATCTCAGGTACGTTATGGTGATCCTCAACTACTAGCTGTATCTCCAGGTACGTTATTGGTGATCTGTCACTACTAGCCTGTATCTCCAGGTACGTTATTGGTGATCTGTGCACATACATAGCCTGTATCTCCAGGTACGTTACTGGTGATCCGTACACTACTAGCCTGTATCTCCAGGTACGTTATTGGTGATCTGTGCACTACTAGCCTGTATCTCCAGGTACGTTATTGGTGATCTGTACACTACTAGCCTGTATCTCCAGGTACGTTACTGGTGATCCGTACACTACTAGCCTGTATCTCCAGGTACGTTATTGGTGATCCGTACACTACTAGCCTGTATCTCCAGGTACGTTATTGGTGATCCGTACACTACTAGCCTGTACTCCAGGTACGTTATTGGTGATCCGTACACTACTAGCCTATATTCCAGGTACGTTATGGTGATCCTTACATACTAGCCTGTATCTCCAGGTACGTTATTGGTGATCCTGTTGCACTAACTAGCCTGATCTCCAGGTAGTATTGGTGATCTGTCACTACTAGCCTGTATCTAGGTACGTTATGGTGATCCGTACACTACTAGCCTGTATCTCAGGTACGTTAATGGTGATCGTACACTACTAGCCTGTATCTCCAGGTGTACGTTATTGGTGATCTGTACACTACTAGCCTGATCTCCAGGTACGTTAATGGTGATCCTACACTACTAGCCTGTATCTCCAGGTACGTTATTGGTGATCCGTACACTACGCCTGTATTCCCAGGTACGTTTTGGTGTGATCCGTAACTACTAGCCTGTATCTCCAGGTACGTTATTGGGATCCGTACACTACTAGCCGCTATATCTCAGGTACGTTATGGTGATCCGTACACTACTAGCCTGTATCTCCAGGTACGTTATTGGTGATTCTGTGACACTATAGCCTTTATCTCCAGGTACGTTATTGGTGATCTGTGCACTACTAGCCTGTATCTCCAGGTACGTACTGGTGATTCGTACACTACTGCCTGTATCTCCAGGTACGTTATTGGTGATCTGTGCACTAATAGCCTGTATCTCCAGGTACGTTATTGGTGATCGTGCACTACTAAGCCTGATCTCCGGTACGTTATTGGTGATCCGTTACACTACTAGCCTGTATCTCCAGGTACGTTATTGGTGATCCGTACATACTAGCCTGTATCTCCAGGTACGTTATTGGTGATCGTACACTACTAGCCTGTATCTCCAGGTATGTTATTGGTGATCGCTACAATAGCCTGTATCTCCAGGTACGTTATTGGTGATCTGTACACTACTAGCCTGTATCTCCAGGTACGTTATGGTGATCCGTACACACTAGCTGTATCTCCAGGTACGTTATTGGTGATCTGTGCACTACTAGCCTGTTCTCCAGGTACGTTATTGGTGACTGTGCACTACTAGTCGTATTCTAGGTACTTATAGTGATCTGTGCACTACTAGCCTGTATCTCCAGGTAACGTTATGGTGATCCGTACACTACTAGCCTGTATCTCCAGGTACGTTATTGGTGATCCGTGCACTACTGCCTGTATCTCCAGGTACGTTATGGTGATATGTGCACTACTAGCCTGTATCTCCAGGTACGTTATTGGTGATCCGTACACTACTAGCCGTATCTCCAGGTACGTTATTGGTGATGCGGCACTACTAGCCTGTCTCCAGGTACGTATTGGTGATCGTGCACTACTAGCCTGTATCTCCAGGTAGGTATTGGTGATCCGTACACTACTGCTGTATCTCCAGGTACGTTATTGGGGATCTGTTCACTACTAGCCTGTATCTCCAGGTACATTACTGGTGATCTGTGCACTACTAGCCTGTATCTCCAGGTACATTACTGGTGATCGTACACTACTAGCTGTATCTCCAGGTACGTATTGGGGATTGTAACTACTAGCCTGTATCTCCAGGTACATTACTGGTGATCTGTACAATACTAGCCTGTATCCAGGTAGTTATTGGTGATCTGTACACTAATAGCCTGATCTCAGGTACATTACTGGTGTTTGTGCACTACTAGCCGTATCTCCAGGTACGTTATTGGTGATCTGTCACTACTAGCTGTATCTCCAGGTGACGTTTGGTGATCGTACACTACAGCTGTATCTCCAGGTACGGTATTGGTGATTCTGTACCTACTAGCCTGTATCTCCAGGTACGTTATTGGGGATCGTTACATACTAGCCTGTATTCCAGGTACGTTATTGTGATTGTTACACTACTAGCCTGTATCTCAGAGTTACGTATGGTGATCTGTACACTACTAGCCTGTATCTCCAGGTACGGTATTGGTGATCTGTACACTACTAGCTGTATCTCCAGGTACGTTATTGGTGATCTGTACACTACTAGCCTGTATCTCCAGGTACGTATGGTGATCTGTACACTACTAGCCTGTATCTCCAGGTCGGTATTGGTGATCTGTCACCACTATACCTGTATCTCCAGGTACGTTATTGGTGATCTGTACACTACTAGCCTGTATCTCCAGGTAGTATTGGTGACTGTACACTACTAGCCTGTATCTCCAGGTTACGTTGGTGATGTACACATAGCCTGTACTCCAGGTACGTTATTGGTGATCTGTACTACTAGCCTGTATCTCCAGGTACGTTATTGGTGATCTGTACACTATAGCCTGTATCTCAGGTACGATTGGTGGTGACTAGTACCACTATAGCCTGTATCTCAGGTAGTTATTGGTGATCTTACACTATTAGCCTGTATCTCCAGGTACGTTATTGGTGATCGTGACACTATTAGCCATGTATCTCAGTACGTTATTGGTGATCCGTACACTACTAGCCTGTATCTCCAGGTACGTTATTGGTGATCTGTACACTTAGCCTGTATCTCCAGGTACGTTATTGGTGATTGTACATATAGCCTGTTCTCAGGTACGTTATTGGTGATCTGTACACTATTGCCTGTATCTCCGGTACGTTATTGGTGATCTTGTACACTACTAGCCTGTATCTCCAGGTACGTTATTGGTGATCTGTACACTATTAGTGATCTCCAGGTACGTTATTGGTGATCTGTACACTATTAGCCTGTATCTCCAGGTATACTATGGTGATCCGTGCACTATTAGCCTGTATCTCCAGGTACGTTATTGGTGATCGTAACATTAGCCGTATCTCCAGGTACTTATTGGTGATCTGTAACTATAGCGTATCTCAGTACGTATGTGCGTCCGACATACTAGCCTTATCTCCAGGTACGTTATTGGTGATCCGTGCATATAGCCTGTATCTCCAGGTACGTATTGGTGACGTACACTACTAGCCTGTATCTTCCATTGGTGACATAGGTATGATGTGTAGATTTTGTTGAAAAGATTCATCGTCTTTCTGGTTTAAGGAAAAGTTGGCTGAAGGGAAGAGCCGTATAGAGAGAAATTTACAACCTTAAAACTAAGATGTTGAAGATTGAAATGGAAAAAGACACAACAGTAAGTATAGTTTGTTTAATTGGTATCTGCTCCTAAATAATAACTTTTAATATAATGTAGGGCATCCCTCCCCCACCCCCAACGGCTGTATTAAACCAGAACTCTGCTGACAGCCCTGACAGAGCTGAACTCTGATCCGGCCCTCTGTTTGCTGGAACTGCAAAGGACGGCAGACCGGCAGCGGCTGCTGTGTTTTTCTGAATGGCAGCCAATCACAGCCATGGCTGCTGGCAATCGAGAACGCTGCAGGAACGATGGGCTAGTAGAGTTCAGATTTTTTTAAGAAATCTATACAGCGGTTGGGGCTGGGGAGGGGATGGCTGTTTATTATATAAACCGTTTTACGCTAAATGAAGGGCAAGCCGGGGAGGGATCAGGAGGGTGGGTAAGGGCTCCATTGCACATGCCACTGTCCTCACAGAGGACCAGAGGAGGCAGGAACCTTTCATACAGGAAGACACCTCTACTCTTCAGTTTCCTGGACTTTGGACAAGCACCGCAGGAGAACCATAAGGAGCAGAGACGTAAGGTTAAGATTTTTTTTAAACTTCACATTGGGGCCAGTAGTGGGTTAAATTTTAGTTTGGGGGGTGGACATGTCCTTAAATGTGAAACACTCTCCTTCTTTTTCTTAGTCCCCATACACATCAGGGTTATTCAATAAAAAAGTTCTATCATTTAAAATGGTTGCTATAGTGTATGGCCAGTAAAGGCGCTATTTAGACAATCTATCAATGTTACTAGTGTATGGCCAGTAAAAGGCGCTATTTAGACTAATCTATCCAATGTCTACTAGTGTATGGTCAGTAAAAGGCTCGATTTAGACTAATCATCTAATGTCTACTGTGTATGCGTCAGTAAAGGACGCTATTTGATGAATCTATCAATGTTCTACTAGGTATGGTGCAGTAAAAGGCGCTATTTAGACTAATTTCTCAATGTCTACTAGTTGTATGGCCAGTAAAAGGCCTATTTTAGACTAATCTAATCTAATGTTTACTAGTGTATGGTCGTAAAAGCGCTATTTAGATGAATCTATCCAAGTCTATGTGTATGGCCAGTAAAGGCGCTATTTTAGCTAATCTATCCAATGTCTACTAGTGTATGGCCAGTAAAAGGGCTATTTAGACTAATCTATCCAATGTCTACTAGGTATTGGCCGTAAGTTATAAAAGGCGCCATTTAGACGAATCTATCCAATGTCTACTAGTGATATGGCCAGTAAAAGGCGCTATTTAGACTAATCTATCCAATGTCTACTAGTGAGGCCAGTTAAAAAGGCGCTATTTAGACATAATCTATCCAATGTCTACTAGTTGTATGGGTCAGTTAAAAGGCTCGATTTAGACTAATCTATTAATGTCTACTAGTGTATGGCCAGTAAAAGGCGTATTTAGACTAATCTATCCAATGTTTACTAGTGTATGGCCAGTAGTAAAAGGCGCTATTTAGGACTAATCTATCCAATGTTACTAGTGTATGGTCAGTAAAAGGCTCGATTTTAGACTAATCTATCTAATGTCTAGTTATGGTCAGTAAACAGCGCATTTAGATGAATATCTATCCAATGTCTACTAGTGTATGGTCAGTAAAAGGCGCTATTTAGACTAATCTATCCAAATGTCTACTAGGTGTATGGCCAGTTAAAAGGCTCTATTTAGACTAATCTATCTAATGTTTACTAGTGTTATGGTCAGTATAAAGGCGCTATTTAGATGAATCTATCCAATGTCTAATAGTGTATGGCTAGTAAAAGGCGTATTTAGATAATCTATCCAATGTCTACTAGTGTATGGCCAGTAAAAGGCGTATTTTAGACTAATCTATCCAAGGTCACTAGTGTGTATGCCAGTTAAAAGGCGCCATTTAGACGAATCTATCAATGTCTACTAGTGTATGGCAGTTAAGTAAAAGGCGCTATTTAGACGAATCTTATCCAATGTCTACTAGTGTATGGCCAGTAAAAGGCGCTTTTTAGACGAATCTACAATGTCTCTACGTGTATGGCCAGTAAAAGGCGCTATTAGACTAATCATCCAATGTCTACTAGTGTATGGCCAGTTAAAGGCACTATTTAGACTAATCTACAATTGTCTACTGTGGTATGGCCAGTAAAAGGCGCGCTATTTAGACTAATCTATCCAATGTCTACTAGTGTATGGACAGTAAAAGGCGTATTTAGACTAATCTATCCAATGTTACTATGTAGTGCCAGTAAAAAGGCGCCATTTAGACGAATCTATCCAATGTTCTACTAGTGTATGTGCCAGTTATAAAAGCGCTATTTAGACTTGTCTTCCAATGGTCTACTAGTGTATGCAGTAAAAGGCGCTTATTTAGATCATCTATCAGTGTCTACTAGTGTACTTGGCCAGGTAAAAGGCGCGATTTACTTGTCTACCAATGTCTACTAGTTTGTATGGCCAGTAAAAGGCGCATTTAGACTAATCTATCAAAGTCTACTAGTGTATGGCCAGTAAAAGGCGGCCCCATTTAGACGAAATCTATCCAATGTCTACTGTTGTATGGTCAATTAAAAGGCGCTATTTAGACGAATCTATCCAATGTACTAGTTGTTGTTGGCCAGTAAAAGGCGCTATTTAGAGAATCTATCCAATGTCTACTAGTGTATGGCCAGTAAAAGGGCGCTATTTAGATAATCTATTCAATGTCTACTAGTGTATGGCCAGTAAAAGCGCTATTATAGATGAATCTATCCAATGTCTACTAGTCGATATGGCCAGTTAAAGCGCTATTTAGATATCTATTCAATGTTACCAGGTATGGCAGTATGAGCGATATTCTAACGCAGTGACTCCTATTGAAATCTGCTTACACCAAAAGTCACTTACCATGGCTGCCCTGAGAGTACTGCCAGTACATCCCAATCCATTACTCGTAACCGGTTATGACACCTACTCTAGTTAGACCTGGTGGTATGAACAATATCTCTGACTGAAGTTCTTCATGTAGATATTTCAACTCAAGTTTTCACTATTGTGTTGCTTATTGTGAAACTTCTAGATTTTGTTGCACATTTTTCTGAATTTAACTTAAAGGACTGTCCACCCCTTTTTTGAAAATTAAGTATGGTAGATTATCCCCAAAACCTAGAGATCGTTTAGGTCTAAAGCTGTACTTCGGACCCACACAGAGATATTATAACTTACAAGCTCACTCGCTTCACGCCGCTTCCGGGTTCTTCTCCCAGTCTCCACTGTGGCTGCTCTGTCTTTTATTTTCCCGAGCAGCGCAGTGGAGACTGCTCGTGAATGGCAGTCAGTGATTGGCCGTGACGCCACAGCCATGGCCGACACTGACTGCCTTACCTGGAAGTGGCGAGCCGCGGGCGGTTGGAGCGAGGAGGAGCTTGTAAGTATAATAGCTCCGTGTGGGAGCCGATTACAGCTTTAGACTAAACGATCTTAGGTTTTGGGGGCTAATCTACCATATATTAATTTTTAAAGAGGGGTGGACAGTCCCTTTAAACCTTTTTAGGTTTGGACAAACTAAAAATTTTGTTTTTGTCATTCTGTAATAGAATTGGCTCATTAAAGTCTTGTTTGGATGATAAGGAAGAACGTATACGTAAATTAAAAGAGGAAACACGCACGGTCAGACACCGAAAACAAGGTATGCCTTAACAGATCATGAATCCCACGGTGGCTCAGTGGTTAGCACGATTCCTTGCAGCGCTTAAAGCCCTGAGTTCGATTCCCCCCTTGGACACATCTGCAAGGAGTTTGTATGATCTCCCGTGGCTGCGTGGGTTTCCTCCGGGCATCGGTTTCCCCCACAATCATAAGACATACTGATTAGGTTGTATATGTCCATAATGTAATGGTGGTTTGTAAGCTCTCAGGGCAGGGCCTGTGATGTGAATGTATACATGGAATTTTACAGCGTACGGAAGATAAGCACACATAATAGCACAATATAATAAATACACATTTCGTTTTATGTATTTGTATCTTTGACAGTTTTGCAAAGGAAAAAGACAATTGATGGATAAAAGTTTGCAGTGTCACCAAGAAGATCGGTGATGTCAGGTTGGCTTTTCTGTCTCCAGGCAAAGACTAAGTTGACAGAAAAACCCATTAAAATCCATGTAACACTGACGCTCCATTGCTCGGCCCCTTGACCTCTCCACGCCAACGGCGAAATGTGCATCAAAATCTGGATTCCCCGCACAAAGCGCATACTTTGGTTCAAAATCAAAAGTTTTACCTTATGCCCTTCTCATTTTTTGACAACATTCCAAGCTTGGATCTATGCAGGTAAATGATCTTGTCGGTAATATTTTGAGGAGATGCTGTAATAATAAATGAGGGTCTTGACGGTATTTTGAAAATGGGGTTCACACGTTGACCTCTTACTATATTTTCACCCCTTTTGCTTGCACAGGACCATCTTCAAGGAAATCCATCTGAGAGAGATTACCTTGCACAGTGGATTTCTCCTGATCTGGGCTGTGAATGAAAGGGGATCTCCCATAGAGATGTCGTCGAACTTCGCAAAATCCGGTTTCGCCGAGGCTCGCGGATTTCGCATTTTTTAGAAAATTCGCAGGTCCTCGGCGCGGGCCCATTAAAATGAAAAATTTTTGAAAATACGAGAAACTTTGTATTTCGAAAATTGGCGAAAATACGTATTTTCCGCATTTTCGAAAATTCGGTGAAATCCTCGTAAAAAAGTTTTTTTTGTGCATTTTCGAAAAATGAGAAATCCTCGTAATTTCAAAAAATTTTCGAAACTCAGTCGGAAGGCAGAAATGACGAGAATCCGGAAATCCGCGATATCCGCCATTCGCGAACCAGGCCCATCCTAATCTCCGCCTCTATTGCTATGGTCTCTGTCGCCACTGAGGACGTTTGGGATCCAAACGAAAACGTTGGTTGTATTTTACGAGCGCCTCTCTGCACCCACGTACGGCATTTGAAGGTCTCTCTGGTAGCCCCGTATAATAACCTTGGTGCCATCACACATGACCTCTTACTATATTTATTCATACTCTGTTTGCATCTATGTGACACAGATACCGGTATATGTGTTTATATGAGTTTAAAGGATAGTCACTCAAAATGTGAACTGTTCCTTTAATGTATTGATTGAAGACAGGGAGGTTAAGGAGCTTTGTCACCTCTGTTCTTCAATCAATTCACCAGGCAGTAGAAGTTATTTACCTTACACAGGATCCTCCACATCAGCAGTGACAGGTTCTGTACAGCTATAGCAAGCATGCCCGTTAACGCGCGCTATAGTTAATCAGAACCGCTGCCGCGGAGGAACTCTGTGTAAGGTAAAATAGCTAACTTTGCCTGTCAATCCTGGGGAATTGATTGAAGAACAGGAGGTAGGACCAGCTCCTTAACCTCCCGCCCTTCAATCAATACATTAAAGGAACAGTTCACATTTTGAATGACCCATTCCTTTGAGAGACATGTTAGTGTGAGGCAAAGGGGTAGTTTTAATTATTTTCCCAATATATGTAGGGGGGGAGATGGGATATTCTTGGTATAGCCGAAGCCCTCCATATGTTAATCGGAGAGATGTTTTAATGTCCTCACTTTCAAGCAGTCTCCATGGTGGTTTGCTGTCGGCTGTAACGTTGTCTGGGTATCTATTTGCATTCGCTATTTCTGCTTATGGAACGGGCGTAGCAATTGACACGGCAACGATGTCTGTGATTGGACAGTCATAATATGATATTGTATGGGGCCTAGGAATGTGCATTGATTATCTTTTCTATGTTTATAAAGTATGCCAGTGTGCAGATAATATGATATTGTATGGGGCCTAGGAATGTGCATTGATTATCTTTTCTATGTTTATAATGTATGCCAGTGTGCAGATAATATGATATTGTATGGGGCCTAGGAATGTGCATTGATTATCTTTTCTATGTTTATACATATAGATATACTGTATATACACATAATATGATATTGTATGGGGCCTAGGAATGTGCATTGATTATCTTTCTATAGGGGGCTATAGTTGGTTAGGGGTAGGGCGCTGGAATTGACAAAAGTCATTATCAATATTTCTTTATCTATGTATTATTTAGAATGGGATATCCTGTATCTCGCGAGATAAGAGTGTAAGGAACATTGTTAGTGGGACCGGAGAGGGAATATAGTGGATGGGACAGGGATTGATTATGCTTTTCTATGATTATATATATAGATTACTGGTAAGGGTTTACAAGATATGCATGCTGGATTGAATATTGTAAGCCGGGGCTGATGAATAATACGAGGGGTGATTAGTCTCTTGTCTACGTTTATAAAAATAGTATAGAAGATGAGAAACAATGATATATACAGAGTAAGGGCGTGCAATATTATATGAGTGTGAGGGACCTAGGAAGTAGTACTTGATTAGGTCTTTTATCGTAATAGGTTATAAATAAATAAGTAGAACTATCTAGTGATAGTGAAACAAATACTGGAAAGGGTATTATTGTGATAGGGACCAAATAAAGGGGAGAACTTAGCTTTGGGGATTAACGTTTTCTATGGTTTATAGTGTATGACATACTTAATAGGGTAGCAACTAATGATGATCTATGTGTATGTGGGTACGGGTAAGGCATGCTACAGTGTGAATTAACTTTTCTATTGTAGAGTTGCAATAAAAGTAAGATATGGACGGTAGGGCGTGTCATACGCGGTATAGGTAGAGAATAATTGTGTATGGGACACCTAGTAGTAGTACAAATTAGGATGTATCTAAGGAATTTTCTATGTATAATAAATTTGGGACAAGAGCATCGCTTGTTCAACTCTAAACGATGATAATCGAAATATGAAGTCTTGTGGTAGATGGGTGCCTAGGGATGAGACAGGGGTGTATTATCTAAATTTCAATGTTTTATATATAGGCAAGTCTACTGGATCTGCAGATAATAACTTATACAATTGTATGAGGCCGGTATGACATGTGCATTGATTCTGCTTTACTTTTCTAGTGTGTGTACTCAGGGTATAAAAAATAGGAGATAATGTAACGTATATATAATAGCATGATATATGAATGCGTTGTATGGGACCTAAAGAATATGAAGTGGGTGTACAGGTCAATAGAAGAAAAAAAGAGATCTTAAATCATTTTTATATTATAGTAGTGCGGACATCTGTATTTAACCGATAGGGTAGTAAGATAATTGTATGGGACCTAGGAATGTACATTGATTAAAAAGGAGGCTTTTCGCATGTTGTATATATATAGGACTTATGGTCTATTAGGAATACCAGGATACTAGTGAATAAATTGTATGGGACCTAGGGAAAACCGATTATCTTGCCTATGTTATCATATAACTATAGATATCCACTGTGTAATCCGATAATATGAGTGCGTATGTATGGGAACCGTAGGAATTAGACAAAAAATTGAGTATCTTTTTCTATTATATATATACTGAAGGAGTCTGGCCTGGTCATAAATACGAATGGATATGGGGGAAGAATTTGTTGGGGGGGGGGGACCGGAGATAATAAGGTACTGAAGTCCAAGTTGGAAGTTGTGCGCCTGGTCTGATTTTACATGTTTATATATGTAAGGACATACGTAGATAGCGAGCTCAATAGATATTGTGATATTGGTACGTAGGAATGTACATTGATAACTTTTTTATGTTTAGTCTTATATAGAGTGAACGAAATACAGGGTATAGAAACTGATTCGATATGATGTATGGTTGATGACCAATAGGAATAGGGGTACATTGGGGCTGTATGGCTTTGTCTAGGGGGGGTGTACTATTCTTTATGGGATATCTAGCGCATACTTGTATGTAAAACAGAGGTAATATTAATATTGTATGGGGCCGTACGGAACAATGATACATGGATAAGGTACTTGTCTATATTGTTGTATATCAAATAAGACTATACTGTGTATGGATACAGATAATAATGAATATTGTGAATATGTAGGCGCTAGGGATATGTGCTTGATTGTGCTTTTCATGATGTTGGTATATATATAGATCCTGTATCTCCAGATAAGTATGATAGTTGGTAGGGACCTAGTAATGTACCTGGGGGATTATCTTTTCTGACTTTTATATAGTAGGTATATGAGGATAGGGGCGGGCGTGTATATACAGATAATGATGATCATTGGGGTATGGGCCTAGGAATGTGCCTAAAATGATTATCATTTTCTAGTGCTGGTTGTGATTAATAGTGATATGTAGATACAAACGAAGTCATATGGATGATGAGCCTGGAGCAAGTACAAGGGTTGGATTAGTCATTTCTATGTATATGAAGGGTGATGTAAAAAAAAGAAGGGGTATCTATAACTATAAAGAATTCTAGGACTAGGGTGAGACTGTAAATATGAGACAGATAATATATATATGGGTAATAGGGGCGGCGTAGGAATGTGCAATGACTATCTTTTCCGTGGGTTTTGTTAGTAATATGAGATGAAGTATGGATCGGGGTTGATATGGGCCTAGTAAATGTACACAATTGATATATCTGTAATCATGTTTTGTATTATGATAGATAATCAATGAATAGGGGTTTGAGTAAAAAGATAATTATAATCTAACTGGAGTTTGTCCAGAATAAAAAAAAAATATTAATTTGATGTGGGGGGCTAGGACAGTCCAGGTAAGTGATTAAATCTTTTCTATGTTATTTATGAGGTATGAGCAGGGATATATATATAGACAAAAGATGATATTGTATAGGGGTGGGGGCCATAGTACAAGTGGTACTTGATTTCTGTTCTTATGTTTTGTATATATAATATACTGTTATATAACAGGGAGGTGAATATAGAGAATGGCTTGTATTGGGGTGCCTAAGAAAGATAAGTGGCAGGTTGGATTATACTTTCTAATGTTTATATATAGTAGATGATAGGGAAAAACTGTGCGTAAATGTGAGATGAAGTATGATACAAAATATGAGGCACCGGGGTCAGGTAATGGCATTGATTATCTTTGTCTATGTATGTAATATTCTATAGATAAAAATAAAAACACTGTATCTACAGATAATGATATGCAGTATTATTATATGGGGACACGTGGAAGAGGATGTGCAGTGTTAAAAGAAATGTCTCTTTTCGTTATGTTTATATATAGAGATAGAGCGGTATAAATACAAGAATAATCGTAGGCTATTGATGGGGCCTCGGAAAAATAGGGTACATTGAGTATGCGTTCGCTATTAGTTATAATATAGTGAGGAGTATGACTCTGTATGTATTAGAGGAATACTATTATATTGGTATAGGGTGCCTTTATTACTGGTGAGTTTCAAATTGTTCTATGTTGGGTATATATAAATATACTGTATATAACAGATAGAGAAATGCATATGTGTAGTAAAGGTGCGGTGTAAATGGTGTGCAATGATTAATCTTTTGTACATGTGGTGTATTTTGACAAATACTGTAAGCTAGACTGTATGAGTGGAAAACAGATGCATATGCATTGGGATGTGGACCTGAAAGGCAGGGTACGCTATGAGTGTGAACGTAAATGTCTAATGGTTAGATAATATGACAAATAAGGCGTGGTATTTGACCAGATAATACGTGGGAAAATATTGGTAGATGGGGTACCAAATGTGGGAATATACAAAATTGGAGTTTACATTTTGGTCTTTTGTTATATATAGTAGGATATTACATGTATCTGACAGTGATACTGGCGTATAGTGTGTTAAGTTAGGGACGCCTAGAAGGTATACATTGAAAAGTGTAACAATTTCTGATGGGTTTATAGGTATAAAGAAGAAGGGGAAGACAGGTACTGTGGTTGATCCAATAATATCTGATAAATTGATATGGGAAGAACAACAAATAGGAGCGATATTACCTGTGATTGACGCAGTATTTATGTGTTTCTAGTATTCTTGAGGGGGGGACAGGGGCCTGTATTAAGTAAACAGGATGAATATGATATTTGATAGGGGGACCTCTGGAGATATAGCAGTAGAATTATCCTTTTCTATGTTTACATAATATATGAACGTACTAAGTAGTAGTACTGTGCTACTAAGATGATAAAAAATTGTAGATGGCTTATGAAAAGAATGTACGTTGATTATCGTTTCCGTATAAAGTGGGTGGGAATAATAGATAGAGTATACTGTATAGGGAAATACAGAATCTAGACTGATGATTGTTTAAGGGCGTAGAATGTGCATTGGATTATCTATTTCGTAAGAATGTGGTGTGTAGTATATAGGGTAGAGATGTCGTAGGGATATGATAACAGTATGGATGCGGTGAGATAATTGTAGGGGGACCTTGGAATGAAACATGGGCATGGATCTGTTCTATAGTTGGGGTATTATATATTAGCTATACTGTTAATATAAACAAAAAATAAATGATATAGATGATAAATGTATGGTTCCTAGGAATGTGCATTGATATCTTTTCTTTGGTTGTATAGGAACGATATAACTAGTGTGAGAAAATACAGAGATAATATGACTATGGTACGAGGCCGAAAAAGGAAGTACGTATGGGGTTAATCTTTTGCTAATGGTGTGTATATGAGGTAAGAAAGAAGGAAAAAAATAAGTAGAATAGGAAAATAACAAAAAAAGTGAGGGGGGGGAGGGAAAGAAAATGAGAAGTGAAAGTCTGTCAAAAGTCAATAGGTACAAAAAGCGAGATACTTATAACGATCAAATTTTATAAAAGATGGGGCCTAGGTATGTGACAATATGATTTATCTTGGTCACTTTGTAAAATGTAATATAATAAAATAGTCAGGGTTAGGTATGGTGAAAATAATATATATGAATAAAAAATCGTAGATATAATGGGTAAATGCATTATCCTTTAATTATAACACGTCGATATGCTCATTCAATGGTCAATGGTGTAGGGACATAAAAAGAAAAGGGTAGACATTTGATTATGCTTTTACTAGTGTTTTTATTATAAGATATCACTCGAATAACAGATCGAATGGGATATTGTATAGGCAAACTAAGGGGAAGGGTGAATTACAATGGAGATGAAAAATTCTCGTTTTCATTTGGGTTGGTATATGATAAACCAAAGGACTAGCACTGTATATACAAGGAATAAGGAGGATAGATATTTAAAAAAATGGAGGCCAAGGGGGGGAAAAAAAGGTGCATTGTTATCTTTCTATGTTAATAATATATAGAGAGATATGGTAAG
Source organism: Hymenochirus boettgeri (assembly GCA_019447015.1). Lineage (NCBI taxonomy): Eukaryota > Metazoa > Chordata > Amphibia > Anura > Pipidae > Hymenochirus > Hymenochirus boettgeri. The sequence goes on along the minus strand of CM033476.1, from coordinate 3,101,082 downwards.
GGATAGCGGTAATATTGATATGTGGTGATAAATGATATATGGGCCTAGGAAATGATTACATTGAGGATATCGTTTCTAAGGTTGAGAAAGTATATAAATAAAATATAGAAGCGGTATGGGGTATACGATATAAAAATCTAGGAAAGGGGAAAAGAAAATCTATAACAAACAATGATTTGGTTTGAATAATTGGGGCCTAGGAAATGTACAGAATTGATATATCAAATAGTTCTATGTTAACAGTAAATAGGTGATAGGAAATAACGGTAAGTAAATACCAAAGAAATAGTGATTTGGTATCTATGGCACTAGATCAAGGTTATACAAGTTGATTATACAATTTTCATATGGTGGGTATATATCTGTACAAAAAAGAATAGTAACATAGACTAACCAAAACATATGTATCGTATGGTATAAAAGGAAAAGGAAGGAGAGGGCCGTACGTACTTTGCAATGGGCATTCTGCGTTTTCCTATTGTTTATTTATATATATACTAAGGTATACTCCGACTAATAATTAACAGAATTTTGGGAGGCCTAGAATAAATATAGCGATTATATGTATTACTTTATACTAGGTGGAAAAATTGGTATATGGATAAAAGGGGAGAGGAAAGATAATACGGGGAGCACCTGTAAATATACAGATAATATGAGTGATTGTAAATGGGGACCGTAGGACTAGGAATGACGTTGATTGATCTTAGGTTCTATTGTTTATATATATATAATATGACCGGTACTGTATAGTAGCAGATAGGATATCTCATATTGTTGGACCTAGTAATGTACATGTGGATTTACAACTTTATCTAGTGTTTATAAGGTATATAGACAAAAACTGGTGGTAGGAAAAGTAAAGGCACGATAATACTGATTGGGTAGGTGGGGTCCAATCGGAATATACAAATTTGAATTATGACTTTAATCTATGTTGATATTCTAAGGGATATACTGTAATATACAGGGAGTGGGAGATAATGAGGGTAGGTGTATGTGAAACCGTGGGGCGGAAGTATACATATGAGATGAACTGTTGGCTATAGTTTATAGTATAGTACATACGGGGTATATTACAATACAGAATAGGTGGATATTGATAATGGGACCGATAGGCATGGTACAGGAATAAAGCATTAACGTTTTTAGAAAAATGTTTATGATATCTGATAGTCGGACTGGTATATACAGAGTAGTATTATATTGTATTTTGGTCCTACGGAATGGTACTTGATTATGCTTTTCTATATTTGCAAAGTGGAGGGGTATAAAAGAATGTACAAAAACTGTATACATACAGATAAATGAATGATCATTGTCGTATAGGGACCTAGGAATACACATTGGATTATCTTCTAAAGGGGTCTATGTTGCAGTATAAAAAGGAAATGGGACAAGTACTCAGATATAAAAATAGCAGAGAATAGTATAATTGTGGTGGGGGCCTATGAATTGACAGTTGATTCTCTTTATAGTAGAATGTGTTGGGTGTATAATAGGTATGACTGTATATATACGATAAAGATGATTTGTGGATGATGAGGCCTAGTGAAGTGTGTGCATTTAGTAAACTTTTCTATGTTTGTATAATAAAAGATAAAAATATACGGTGTAAAATAGGTACCAGGATAGGAATGATAATTGGATGGGAACCAATAATGGCAATGATCACATTGGGATTAACTTTTTCAAGTGTATATATATAGAGCAGTACTAGAGATTGAATAGGGTCCAGAATAATCTGATGGAATTGTATGGACTCATAGGAATAGTACATGTTAAGCATTATTCTATGTTTGATAGGGTAGGTTACATATACAATAATTAATTACAGATAATATATATTTAGGGGACTAGGAATAACATTGATTATCTGTTCTAATTTATAATAGGATATAGAACTATACTGAAGGAAGGGGGGAGGGGGGGGAAAGAAAAAAAGAAAGGGGGATGGGCGGTAGCAGGGGGATACGTGAGGAATGGGGTATTGTGTGATGGGGGTGGCCTAGAAATGTAACAAAAAAGCAGTTGAGTTATCTTTTCTATGTTTACAAAATACATATAGGGATATGAGCTGTATATACATATACTCGAAAAAATTAATTCTTAGTGGGCTGGGACCTATTGATATACATATAGTAACGTTTTTATGTTTTATATATATAGGGTGCCAACTACTTATCTAATACATATAGGGTGAAAATGTATTGTATGGGACTGTAGTAATGAATACATTGATTACTTTTCTATTTTATATAGTATATCCCTAAGGGGCGGTGTATATACAGTGTAATATTATGTAGTGGAGGAGGGGGACAGAAGAGTGGTGACCTAGGAAATATACATTGAAATTATCTTTTGCTATGGATTTCTATATATAGACGTACATGTAAGGTACGAAATCTATGATGGTCGGGTTGTGATGTTGAAGGCGCTATGAATGTACATGATTATCTAGTTGTGGCATGTTTGTATATATAAATATATCACTGTAGGATCACACGATAAGGATATTGAATAGTGGTATGAGGCCTAGGGAATGGGTGCTATTGTGATGTCTGCGTTTTGGCTAGATTTGTATATATACAAAATATGAGTAGGAGCATAGGTAATATGGACAGATACTATGAATTGTGAGTGGGACCGGGAGGAAATGGGTAAAACCTTGTTATGCTTTTTGCTATGTAGAATTATACGTTGTATATTGAGGTACATACTGTCTATACAGGAGGATATGTTGCTATGTGTTGGACCGGAAATAGCGAAATGTCCATTGACTCATATAGACTTGTTTAGATGTGTTAGTAGAGATATAGACGAGGTAGCTGTTATCAAAGAAAATAATAGAAAAAAATGAGTGTTGTATGGACCAGGGGGGTAGAATGATACACTGGTGGGTGATTAGGTCTTGGTTCTATGGTTAATATATAAAAAAGAAATTACTGTAATTCACAACGAATACATATGATGAATGGATAAGGAATTGGACCGGTGGGAGAACGCTTCATTAGGCTTTCTGATGTTTATAAGGTATAAGATGCTATACACTGGGTATCGAATAGGCAAAATAAGTATGATCATTAGTAATGAGTGAAAACCACATGTCTGGAATATACATTGATTAACTTTGTCTATGTTTCTAAATATGTAAGTATCATCTGTATGGGGGGGCTACAGATAGATAGTGGAAAAAGTAAAATTAAAAAATGATGATGAAGATAAATACCTAGGAATGGGGGTACTATTAACTTTTTTATGTTTATAATATTAATAATACTAATGATATAGGAAACAGAGTAAATCTGAGGGGAAAAGGGGGGAAAGGGAAGAGAGTCTTTACTGGTAACCAAGGAATTCATTGATTAATCCAATTTGTCATAATGTTTATGAGATAGATAGTCGCAGGGTACTGTAGTTGGGTGCAACTAATAGATGATATTTTAGTGAGTGTATGCCTATGGAGTACTTGATTATCTGATTCTATTTGGTAGTATAGTAGATAGTACTGATATAGGAGGCAGAGAATCTATGATATGGTATTAGCCGGTAAGGGAAAAATGTGCAATAAATGATCTATCTTTTCGGAGTGTTTGTATTAAGTAGGTAATAAACAATGGGTATGATGACAAAGCAGCATAACGTGGATGAAATAATTGAAATAAATGGGGACCTAGGAATTACATTGCATTATCTGTTTCAAGGGGTCTTTTCTATGTTTTATATAAATAAAGTATAAGGGTACGTGATGGATAGTGAGCCGATAAAATATATAATGTATGGGGTGGCCTAGGGAATGTGGACAGCGGAAATAGTAAGTATGCTTTGTCAATGTTTGTAAGGGAAATCGGATCCGTTGATAGTTATGTGTGATGGGTGGCCCTAAGTGGATTAGCCCTTGTGAATTAATCTTTTGTCAAATGTTTGTATATATATATATAGTAGGGATACAATCATGAAGTTACAATCGTAGTATAGTTCTGGCGAAAAATAGGAAGAGGGAAATAAGGAAAAAGAGGGAGCTTTTTGCGTACAGATGGTGAGTGGGGATTATTGTGAATATGGGAGTGAGCGTGAGGTAAAGGTCAGTTGATGGTAGGACTATAATTCTATGTGTTACATAATATATAGGACCTACTGTTCTGTGAGAAATACGATGAATATAAGATATTAGATATGGACCATAGGAATTAACCTAGCAATATATCTGTTTGCTGATGTGTATAATATGGAGAGGATATAGGCTGTATTAACAGAATATTGATATTGTAGTTTTCAGGGGGCCGAAGTATGAAAGGTCACAAATTGGCTCTTATGGCTTGTTCATGAATGTATTATATATATATGAATAGATATACTGAATAAATATACATATAAGGGTATGGATATTGGTATGGGCCTAGGATGTGCATTGATTATCGTTTTCATGTTTATCAAAATATATAACATCTGTATATACAGATAATATGATATTGTATGGGCCTAGGAATGTCATTGATTATCTTTTCTATGTTTTAATATATAGATACGATTAGCAGATAATATGATATTGTATGGCCTAGGAATGTCATTGATTATTTTTCTATGTTTATATATGTTACTGTATTCAGATAATATGATATTGTATGGGCCTAGGAATGTCATTGATTATCTTTTCTATGTTTTATATATATAGTATCAGTGTATACAGATAATATGTATTGTATGGGGCCTAGGAATGTCATTGATATCTTTTCTATGTTGTATAATGTATACTGTATATCAGATAATTGATATTGTATGGGGCCAGGAATGTGCATTGATTATCTTTCTATGTTTATATATATGATATGATATACTATAATATGATATTGTATGGGCCTAGGAATGTGCATTGATATCTTTCTTTTTATAATGTATCTGTATTCAGATAATATGATATGGTATGGGCCTAGGAATGTGCATTGATTATCTTTCTCTATGTTTATATATATGTATTGTCATGATATATGATATTGTATGGGCTAGGAATGTGCATTGATTATCTTTTCTATGTTTATAATAGTATCGTTCAGATAATAATATTGTGGGGCTAGGAATGTTGCATTGATTATCTTTTCTATGTTTATAATTGTATCATTCAGATAATATGATATTGTATGGGCCCTAGGAATGTGCATTGATTATCTTTTCTATGTTTATATATTAGCAGTGTCAGATAATATAATATTGTATGGGGCCAGAATGTACTTGATAGTTTTCATTTGTATATAATATATTTGTATAAGATAATATGATTTTGTATGGGCCTGGAATGTGCATGATTATCTTTTCTATTTGTATATATAGATATATGTATTCAATAATATGATATTGTATGGGCCCAGGATGTGCATTGATTATCTTTTCTATGTTTATATATATGATATACTGTATATACAGATAATGATATTGTATGGGCCAGGAATGTGCATTGATTATCTTTTCTATGTTTTATATATAGATATACTGATATAGAGATAATATGTATTGTATGGGGCCAGGAATGTGCATTATTATCTTTTCTTTTTTATGTTTATATAGTATACTGTATCTACAGATAATATGATATTGTATGGGGCCTAGGAATGTCATTGATTATCTTTTCTATGTTTATTTTAAATATAGATATACTATATAACAGATATATGATATTGTATGGGCCAGGAATGTGCATGATTTCTTTCTATGTTTTTATATATAGATATAAACTGTATATACAGATAATTTGATTGTATGGGGCAGGAATGTGCATTGATTATCTTTTCTATGTTTATATATATATATATATGTATATATCAGATAATATGATTTGTATGTGGGCCCAGGAATGTGCATTGATTATCTTTTCTATGTTTATATATAGATATACTGTATATACAGATAATATGATATTGTATGGGCCAGGAATGTGCATTGATTATCTTTTTATGTTTATATATATAGTATACTGTATATACAGATAATATGATATTGTATGGCCTAGGAATGTGCATTGATTATCTTTTCTATGTTTATATATATATATACTGTAATACAGATATATGTATGTATGGGGCTAGGAATGTGCATTGATTATCTTTTCTATGTTTATATATATAGATATACTGTATATACAGATAATATGATATTGTATGGGCCTAGGAATTGCATTGATTATCTTTTCTATGTTATATATATAGATATACTGTATATCAGATATTAATATTGTATGGGGCCTAGATGTACATTGATTATCTTTTCATGTTTTATATATAATAGACTTATGTATATACGATATATATATTGTATGGGCCTAGGAATGTGCATTGATATCTTTTCTATGTTTATATATATAGATATACTGTATATACAATAATATGATATTGTATGGGCCTAGGATGTATTGATTATCTTTTCTATGTTTATATATATAGATATACTGTTATACAGATAATATGATATTGTATGGGCCTAGGAATGTCATTGATTATCTTTTCTATGTTTATATATATAGATATACTGTATATATACATAATATGATATTGTAGGGGCCTAGGAATGTGCATTGATTATCTTTTCTATGTTTTATAAAATATAGATATACTATTATAACAGATAATATGATATTGTATGGGGCCTAGGAATGTGCATTGATTATCTTTTCTATGTTTTATATATATATATATACGGTATATAACAATAATATGATATTGTATGGGGCCTGGAATGTATTGATTATCTTTTCTATGTTTTAATATATAGAATTATACTTATTTATAGATATATGATATTGTATGGCCTAGGAATGTCATTGTATCTTTTCTATGTTTTTATATAGATATACTGTATATACAGATATATGATATTGTATGGGGCCTAGGAATGTACATTGATTATCTTTTCTATGTTTTATATATATAGATATACTGTATATACAGATAATGATATTGTATGGGGCCTAGGAATGTACATTGATTATCTTTTCTATGTTTTATATATAGATATACTGTATATACAATAATATGATATTGTATGGGCCTAGGAATTTACATTGATTATCTTTTCTATGTTTATATATATATATAGATACTGTATATACAGATAATATGATTTGTATGGGCCTAGGAATGTACATTGATTATCTTTTCTATGTTTAATATAATATAGATTATGTATATACAGATAATATGATATTGTATGGGGCCTAGGAATGTGCATTGATTATCTTTTCTATGTTATAGATACTGTATATACAGATATATATATTGTATGGGCCTAGGAATGTCATTGATTATCTTTTCTATGTTTATATATAGATAGAACTGTATATACAGATAATATGATGATAGGGCCAGGAATGTCATTGATTATTTTTCATGTTTTATATATATATATATCTGTATATACATAATATGATATTGTATGGGGCCTAGGAATGTATTGATTATCTTTTCTATGTTTATATATATTAGATATACTATATACAGATAATATGATATTGTATGGGGCCTAGGAATGTACATTGATTATCTTTTCTATGTTTTATATATAGATATACTGTATAACAGATAATATGATATTGTATGGCCTAGGAATGTACATTGATTATCTTTTTCTATGTTTATATATATAGATATACTGTATATAAGATAATATGAATTGTATGGGGCCTAGGAATGTACATGATTATCTTTTCTTTTCTATGTTTTATATATAGATATAATACTGTATATACAGATAATATGATATTGTATGGGCCTAGGAATGTGCATTGATTATCTTTTCTATGTTTATATATAGATATACTGTATATACAGATAATATGATATTGTATGGGCCTAGGAATGTCATTGATTATCTTTTCTATGTTTATATATGATATACTGTATTATCAGATAATATGATATTGTAGGGGCCTGAGGAATGTCATTGATTATCTTTTCTATGTTTTTATATAATAGATATACATTATACAGATAATATGATATTGTATGGGGCCTAGTGTACATTGATTATCTTTTCTATGTTTTATATATAGATATACTGTATATACAGATATATGATATGTTAGGGGCCTAGGAATGTCATTGATTATCTTTTCTATTTTTATATATATAGATATACTGTATATACACAGATAATAATATTGTATGGGGCCTAGGAATGTCATTGATTATCTTTCTATGTTTATATATATATACTGTATATACAGATAATATGATATTTATGGGGCCTAGGAATGTCATTGATTATATTTTCTATGTTTAATAATATACTGTAATACAGATAATATGATATTGTATGGGGCCTAGGAATGTCATTGATTATCTTTTCTATGTTTATATAGATATACTGTTATACAGATAATATGATATTGTATGGGGCCTAGGAATGTACATTAATTATCTTTTCTATGTTTATAAATATAGATATACTGTATTACAGAAAATATGATATTGTATGGGCCAGGAATGTCATTGATTATCTTTTCTATGTTTATATATATAATATAAGACTGTAATA
>CM033476.1:2989847-3092484 GCA_019447015.1 Hymenochirus boettgeri | reverse complement strand
ATACTGTAATTACAGATAATATGATATTGTATGGGACCTAGGAATATACATTGATTAACTTTTCTCTGTTTATATATATAGATATACTGTAATTACAGATAATATGATATTGTATAGGGACCTAGGAATATACATTGATTATCTTTTCTATGTTTATATATATAGATATACTGTATATACAGATAATATGATATTGTATGGGACCTAGGAATATACATTGATTAACTTTTCTCTGTTTATATATATAAACATACTGTATATACAGATAATATGATATTGTATGGGACCTAGGAATGTACATTGATTAACTTTTCTATGTTTATACATATAGATATACTGTATATACAGATAATATGATATTGTATGGGGCCCAGGAATGTGCATTGATTATCTTTTCTATGTATAAATGTTTGACCCGATGAGTAGTAGTAACAAATTGTAATTGTAATTTAGCCTATACATAACCAGAAGGTGGACACACTCCTTTCTTGAGCTTGTATATAATAACCATGGTGCTACCATAAATCCATCAACATACGATAAGTGCACCCAGGGGAATACTGTATATACGGACATATACTAATTGTAGGGCCCAGAAAATGTACATAAATGATTAATACTGGATAAGGTACTGGGTGGTATAATAAGTAAATAGAACATGAGGTAGCAGATAATATATTGTAATGGGCCCAGAACTTGTGCATTGGAGTAAGGTCATTTTCATAATTATATAAGATATATATAAAGATATGATGGCTAGGGTGAGAGGGTGAAGGGGGGGTCATAAGTGGTAATGAGGGGGACGTAGAGAGATTGGAATGTAACAGGTTAAATGATAAATTGGTAATGGGGTCCCACTAATATACATTGAAATTACTTTTCTCTATGTATATAATAGTATGTCCAGTGTGCAGATAGGTGATGGATATTGTATGAGGCCAGTAGGGATGCATTGAATAATCAGCTTTCTATGTTTAAATTGTATATTGCAAATTAATAATTGAAATATGAGAAGTGCTGAATACTTATTTAATGAGATTACTGTATATACAGATATATGATAAATTTGTAATTAGGGCCCAGGAATGTGCATTGATTAGCTTTTCTATGTTTATATATAGATAAAATATGATAGATACAAATGTATATACAGAGATGATTGAATGGGCCCAGAAGAAATGTACATTGATTATCTTTTCTATATTATATATATATGATATCACTGTATATAAACAAAATATGATATTTTATGGCCCAAAAATGGGCATAATGTATCTTTTCTAGGTTTAATAGAGAATAGTAAAGATAAAAAAAACAGATAATATGATATTTGTATGGGCCCTAGAAAATGGTCAATTGATTATCGTTCGAGTTCTAATGTAATATATGAGAAAATGAACGGATATACATATAATAATGATTGTATGGGGTCAGGAATGTGCTTGATTATCTTTTCTTATTTATATATAGAATAACTGTAACAGATAATGATATGGAGGGGCCCAGGAATGTGCATTGATTATCTTTCTATGTTTAATAGAGATATAGATTCTAGAAGATATAATGAATTGTGGGGCCAGGAATGTACATGGATATCTTTTCATGTTGTATATATAGATATCTGTATATACAGAAAATGATATTGATGGGACCGCAGGAGATGACAGTGATTACTTTTCTAGTGTATATAGATAGATATCTGAATACAGATAGATATTGTAGGGCCTAGGAAGGTACATTGATTACTTTTCTATGTTTATATATATAGATATACGTATATTACAAATATGATATTGTATGGGCCTAGGAATGTACATTGATTATCTTTTCTATTTTTTATATATTATAGATATACTGTATATACAGAATATATGATATTGTATGGGGCCTAGAATAGAATTGATTATCTTTTCTATGTTTATATATATATAGATATCTGTATATACAGATAATATGATATTGTTTGGGGCCTAGGAATGTGCATATTACTTTTCTATGTTTATATATATATATAATAGATATACTGTATATCAGAAATAATGAATTGATATGGCCCTAGGAATGTACATTGATTATCTTTTCTATGTTTATAATTAGATATACTGTATATACGATGATTAAATATGATATGTATGGGGCCTAGGAATGTGACATTGATTACTTTTTTCTATGTTTTATATATATAAAATAGATATACTGTATATACAGATAATATGATATATTGTATGGGGCCTAGGAATGTCATTGATTATCTTTTCTATGTTTAATAATATAGATATCTGTATATACGATAATATGATATTGTATGGGGCCTAGGAATACATTGATATCTTTTCTATGTTTATATACATATAGATATACTGTATATACAGATAATATGATATTGTATGGGGCCTAGGAATATGATTGATTATCTTTTCTATGTTTATATATAATATAGATATACTGTATATACAGATAATATGATATTGTATGGGGCCTGGAATTGCATTGATATCTTTTCTATGTTTATATAATATATAGATATACTGTATATACAGATATATGATATTGTATGGGGCCTAGAATGTACATTGATTTCTTTTTCTTTTCTATTGTTTATAAATATATAGACTGTATATACAGATAATATGATATTGTATGGGGCCTAGGATGTGCATTATTATCTTTTCTATGTTTATAATATATATAGATATACTGTATATACAGATAATATGATATTGTATGGGGCCTAGGAAGTGTCATTGATTATCTTTTCTATGTTTATATATAATGATATACTGTATAATACAGATAATATAATATGTATGGGGCCTAGGAATGTATCATTGATTATCTTTTCTATGTTTATATATATATTATATAGATACTACTGTATATACAGATAATAGTATTTGTGGGGCCGAATGTACATTGATTATCTTTCTATGTTTATTATATATAGATATACTGTATAATACAGATAATATGATATTGGGTATGGCCCTAGGAATGTACATTGATTATCTTTTTCTATGTTTATATATATATGATATACTGTATACAGATATATGATATTGTATGGGGCCTAGGAATGTAATTGATTATCTTTTCTATGTTTAATATATATAGATTATACTGTAATACAGATAAATATGATATTGTATGGGGCCTAGGAATGTACATGATTATCTTTTTCTATGTTTATATATATTATAGATATACTGTATATACAGATAATATATATATGGTATGGGGCCTAGGATGTACATTGATTATCTTTTCTATGTTTATATATATATAGATATACTGTATATACAGATAATAATGATATTGGGGCCAGGAATGTACATTGATTATCTTTTCTATTTTTATATATATATATAGTATTATATACTGTATATACAGATAATATGATATTGTATGGGGCCTAGGAATGTACATGAATCTTTTCTATGTTTAATTATATAGATATACTGTATATACAGATATATGATATTGTATGGGGCCTAGGAATGTACATTGATTATCTTTTCTAGTTTTATATATAGATTACTGTATAATACAATAATATGATAATTGTATGGGGACCTGGAGAGAGTACATTGATTATCTTTTCTATGTTTATATATATATATAGATCTAGTATATACAGATAATATGATATTATTGTGGGCCAGGAATGTACATTGATTATCTTTCTATGTTTATATATATATAGATAATACTGTATATACAGATATATGATATTGTATGGGGCCTAGGAATGTTACATTGATTATCTTTTCTATGTTTATAATTAGATATACTGTATATACAGATAATATGATATTGTTGGGGCCTAGGAATGTACATTGATTATCTTTTCTATGTTTATATATATATATATACTGTATATACAGATAATATGATTTGTGGTATGGCCGGATAGATGTACATTGATTATCTTTCTATGTTTATATATAAGATATACTGTAATATACAGATTAATGATATTTTATGGGGCCCAGGAATGTACATTGATTATCTTTTCTATGTAATGTTTGACCGATGAGTAGTAGTACACAATTGTAATTGTAATTTACCTATACATAACCAGAAGGTGGACCACCTCCTTCTGAGCTTGTATATAATTACCCTGGTGTCACATAATCCATAACATCGATTAGTGCACCAGGGATTGAATCAAGACGGATTTATTCGTGTCTACAGGAATGAATAGTGCAACTTGATAAAGGTCCTTAGTCCGGGACTGAAACTTCATTGAACTCTGCACCTGTAGCACAAAATAAATCCGTTTTTATTCAATCCCTTGAGTGCAACTATCGTATGTGGAATAAATGTAAATGTAACCATCGCAGCCACATATATCCGGGTGTGATAAAGGTGCATGCACAGGTAAGCGCTACTGCAGTCTAAAAATTCCAAATAGAAAGAAAGTCCGGATTGTGCAGCACTCTAAAATGTATTAAATAGAGCAGCTACATCGGGTTACACCAAGAGACATTTAGGGAATATCCGCTCCCTTTATCAATCCTCAACAACTATATATATATAATATATATATATATATAATATATATATATATATATAATATATATATATATATATATATATTCAGTCATTCTGCATGGAGAATGCTGGGAAATGTAGTCCAAATTAATTGTTAAATTAAAATTAAAGGGCATGTCCACCCCAAAACTAAAAATTAACCACTAACTGGCCGCACTGTGTAGTGTTATAAAATCCTTACCTTACATCTCTGCTCCAAATGGTTTTCCTGCAGTGTCTGTTCAAAGTTGAAAAACTGAAGAGTAGGAGCCGGTCTGTGTCATCCGGATGCCTGCTTCATCCTGGTCCTTGCTGAGGTTTATGGTACGCACAGGGGAGCCTTCCTTTCGATCTATCTTTGGTGCCCTACCTATAAAAGCTTTTTCTGCATTACTTAGTTACCCCCGACACTCTGCATTGCCGGCAGCTGCGTCTGTGATTGGCTGCCTCTCGGCCAATCACGGCGCAGGGCTGCCGGTCTGGTCCCCTGTTTGCAATTTCCAGCAAGCACAGGGTCTGGAACAGAGCGACGTAGGAATGAAGTAATGTAAGTAGACTTGGTGGCTGGGGTGGTCTAGGGTGCCCTACAATATGTAGAGTTTTTATAAAGGGTGGACATGCCCTTTAAGTTTCTATTAATGTGAATGTACAAAGCCCTGTGTTGTATAGATTCAGGTGTGTAATAGTTTGTTCAGTTTTTTCTTTTTCAACTTTATTAAACTTGCCCCACAAACAGGCAGTAGTTCCCCTTTAAAGGGAATCTCCACTGCTTAAAAAAAGTTTTGGTATTTAATTTTATTGAAGAACGGGAGGTAAAGGGAGCTGTGTCTTACCTCCCATTCTTCAATAAAACCCGCAGGAGCCAAGAGAGAAGGTAAGCTTGAGAAGGTAAACTTGCTCGCTCCTCCGACGTGCTGTCTGACAGGTCCCAACGGATTCTGCATTCAATACGCACTCACACACAGGAGGCACTTTTACACACACTCACACACACACCCTGACAGCAACAGGCAGGGGTGCCCCTACCATGAAGCAAACTGAAACCTTTGCTCAGGGCGCGCCCCTGCGGAACAATCAAAAGGTGGCAGTTTTTCCTGCAATACTGCATTTCAGCACCGTTCCACCAATCAGTGTTAAGTCAGCCCTCCGTCCACTAATCTGTGTTAGTCAGCCCACCACACCCACCTCCACAAGCCACACCTATGTTCCCTGATGAAGCCACACCTACTTCACGTGCCGCCACCCGTCTGCCAATAGGCAGCATTTAAAATTGTTTCAGGTGTCAAAACCCTAGGAACCCCAGACAGGCACTCGCTCCGATGGCGACAGGCAAACAAGCATATCTCTGGAACAGTTCAACTTAACTGAGAAGGTATGTGGCTCGTAGTGGGGTGGCTTAATATAATAAAGGGTGGGGCTTAAGGCTCCAAACGATTTTGCTTACAGGCTCGGCACTGAATAGCGTATGGATATTAGTTGCGCTTACTTCCTTTTTTATACTGCAGGCTGCGAGAGATGACGACAATTCTGAATCCATTTAACTTGCAAGAGAACAGAGAGCAAAACAAAGATTTATTGCACGGGATAGAGAATCTCACTCCTACCTCCAATAGAATCGAGGAGGAAAATGCACGACTTAGAGCAGAATCGAAGGTAATGTAATAAAAGTAACGCGTTTGTTTATGGAATGTAAGAACCATGCTGTCTGTCCTGTGGCTGTGACCAATTAAATGGTTGTTACATGTGCATCCCTTCCTCCGTCTGTCAATCCACGTCTGTCCGTCATTCACCATCCCTTAAAACACACCTTTTCAAGCAAGCATATAACCTGGTCTAGACATTACCCCCTTACTACCCATTTGATCCAGCCTGCCATTCACACACTCCACTGCCAAACTATTACAGCACTACCGATTCCCATCACCTTATGTCTCACCCCCATTTCCTCTAGACTGTAAGCTCTTTGGACAGGTCCTCTATCTATTGTATCACGGTATTGCTTTAAGAAACTCCTCACTCTCTTAGTTTATATTATGTATTACCTGTGTATGTAATATGTATGACTTTATATAACATGTATTACTCTATGTAATGTATGACTATGTAATTGTTGTTGGCTCTATATAATTAATAATAGTTGTTCTTAAAGGGCATGTAGCCCCCAAAACTTAAATTTCCGCCTCTACTGGCCCCACTGTGCAGGTTTAAAAAATCCTTACCTTACCTCTCTGCTCCATATGGGTCTCCTGTAATGTCTGTCCAAAGTCCCAGAAAATGAAGAGTAGGAGCTGTCTGTAAGTGAAAAGGTTTCCGCCTCTTACCTTTCCTCTGAGAGGTTTCTGGCTTGTACAGTGAAGCCCCTCCCTCCCTCCTTGCTGCCTGGTGCCCTACCTAGAAAACATTTCTGTAGTGTAGGGGACCCTATCCCACGCCCAACTGCCATGTTGTTTGCAAAAAAATAATCGGTATGTACTTAGTGTTCCTCCTCCGGCGTTCTGCACTGCCGGCAGCCGTGTCTGTGATTGGCTGCCGGTCCAGCCCCCTGCTTGCAATTTCAAAACGTCGGGGGCTAGAAGCTCGGTAAGTACATTTCAAATGATTTTATTTCAAAGAACGGTGGGGTTGGGGGTGAAATAGGGTCCACTACACTACAGAAAAATAGCTTTAGAGGTGGAGATACCCTTTAGCAATAGGGATAACTGACAGACTGTCTCTTTTTGTACTTTGAGGTCTGTATTTGTGATTTTAGATGAATTTTTACATTGTTCATGTGGCAGACAATGCAATCCAGAATTCAGATGCTAGAAAGCGAGTTGAACTTGGCAAAAGCAGAAACCAGAATGCGTGAAAAGAACTTGTACTGGCCACATATTGTTTTGTAACTGAGAAACCGAATACAAACTCCAAGAATGAAGGAAAAATGAGAGAAAGTATTCTACAAAAGTTATTAAAGAAGATGCACGCTCTCCAGGTACGTTATTGGTGATCCGTACACTACTAGCCTGTATCTCAGAGTGACCAGACGCCACGCGACGGATTCTGTGAGTCGTGCACTACTAGCCTGTATCTCCAGGTACATTACTGGTGAGTGCAACTACTAGCCTGTATCTCCAGGTAGTTATTGGTGATCTGTACACTACTGCCTGTATCTCCAGGTACGTTATTGGTGATCCGTACACTACTAGCCTGTATCTCCAGGTACGTTATTAGTGATCCGTACACTACTAGCCTGTATCTCCAGGTACGTTATTGGTGATGTGTACACTACTAGCCTGTATCTCCAGGTACGTTATTGGTGATCTGTACACTACTAGCCTGTATCTCCAGGTACGTTATTGGTGATCTGTACACTACATAGCCTGTACTCAGGTACGTTATATGTATGATCGTGTAACACTATCTAGCCTGTATCTCCAGGTACGTTATTGGTGATTGTACACTACTAGCCTGTATCTCCAGGTACGTTATTGTGATCCGTACACTACGCACTTGTATCTCCAGGTACGTTATTGTGATCCGTACACTACTAGCCTGTATCTCCAGTGGTACGTTATTGGTGATCCGTACACTACTAGCCTGTATCAGGTACGTTATTGGTGATCTGTGACACTACTAGCCTGTATCTCCAGGTAGTTATGGTGATCCGTTCACTACTAGCCTGTATCTCCAGGTACGTTATGGTGATCTGCTACACTACTAGCCGTATCTCCAGGTACGTTATTGGTGATCCGTACACTACTAGCCGTATCTCCAGGTACGTTATTGGTGATCCGTACACTACTCAGCCTGTATCTCCAGGTACGTTATTGGTGATCCGTACACTACTAGCCTGTATCTCCAGGTACGTTATTGGTGATCCGTACACTACTAGCCTGTATCTCCAGGTATGTTATTGGTGATCCGTACACTACTAGCTATAGTATCTCCAGGTACGTTATTGGTGATCCGTACAACTACTAGCCTGTATCTCCAGGTACGTTATTGGTGATCCGTTACACTACTAGCCTGTATCTCAGGAGTAGTTATTGGTGATCTGTGCACTACTAGCCTGTATCTCCAGGTACGATTGGTGATCCGTACACTACTAGCCTGTATCTCCAGGTATCGTTATTGGTGATGTGTACACTACTAGCCTGTATCTCCAGGTACGTTATTGGTGATCTGTACACTACTAGCCTGTATCTCCAGGTACGTTATTGGTGATCTGTACACTACTAGCCTGTATCTCCAGGTACGTTATTGGTGATCTCGTACACTACTAGCCTGTATCTCCAGGTATGTTATTGGTGATCCATACACTACTAGCCTGTATCTCCAGGTACGTTATTGGTGATGTGTACACTACTAGCCGTATCTCCAGGTACGTTATTGGTGATCCGTACACTACTAGCCTGTATCTCCAGGTACGTTATTGGTGATCCGTACACTACTAGCCTGTATCTTCAGGTACGTTATTGGTCATGTGTACACTACTAGCCTGTATCTCCAGGTACGTTATTGGTGATCCGTACACTACTAGCCTGTATCTCCAGGTACGTTATTGGTGATCCGTACACTACTAGCCTGTATCTTCAGGTACGTTATTGGTATGTGTACACCTACTAGCCTGTATCTCCAGGTACGTTATGGTGATCCGTACACTACTAGCCTGTATCTCCAGGTACGTTATTGGTGATCCGTACACTACTAAGCTGTATACTCCAGGTACGTTATTGGTGATCCGTACACTACTAGCCTGTATCTCCAGGTACGTTATTGGTGATCTGTTAACACTACTAGCCTGTAATTCCTGCGCACGTTATTGGTGATCGTACACTACTAGCCTGTATCTCCAGGTACGTTATTGGTGATCGGCACTACTAGCCTGTATCTCCAGGTACGTTATTGGTGATCTGTACACTACTAGCCTGTTCTCCAGGTACGTTATTGGTGATCTGTACACTACTAGCCTGTATCTCCAGGTACGTTATTGGTGATCTGTACACTACTAGCCTGTATCTCCAGGTACGTTATTGGTGATCCGTACACTACTAGCCTGTATCTCCAGGTACGTTATTGGTGATGTACACTACTAGCCTGTATCTCCAGGTACGATGGTGATCTGTACACTACTAGCCTGTATCTCCAGGTACGTTATTGGGATACCGTAATACTAGCCCTGTATCTCCAGGTATGTACGTTTGGTGATCCGTACACTACTAGCCTGTATCTCCAGGTACGTTATGGTGATCCGTACACTACTAGCCTGTAACGCTCCAGGTACGTTATTGGTGATCGTTACACTACTACCTGTATCTCCAGGTACGTTATGGTGATGTACACTACTAGCCTTATCTCCAGGTACGTGTATTGGTGATCTGTACACTACTAGCCTGTTATCTCCCAGGTACGTTATTGGTGATCCGTTTACATATACTAGCCTGTATCTCCAGGTATGTATGGTGCCGTACACTAGTAGCTCTGTATCTCCAGGTACGTTATTGGTGATCCGTACACTACTAGCCTGTATCTCCAGGTTAGTTATTGGTGTGTCACTACTAGCCTGTATCTCCAGGTATGTTATTGGTGATCCGTACACTACTAGCCTGTATCTCCAGGTACGTTAGTGATCTGTCACTACTAGCCTGTATCTCCAGGTAGTATTGGTGATCGTACACTACTAGTCCTGATCTCCAGGATGTTATGGTGATTGTACACTACTAGCCTGTCCAGGTACGTTATTGGTGATCGTACACTAAGCCGGTATCGTCCAGGTACGTGTATTGGTGATCCGGTACACTAAATAGTCCTGTATCTCCAGGTACGTTATTGGTGATGTGACACTACTAGCCTGTATCTCCAGGTACGTTATTGGTGATCCGTACACTACTAGCCTGTCATGAGGTCAAGCAGTGGTGCTACCATAAATCCATCAACATACGATAAGTGCACCCAGGGGATTGAATCAAGACGGATTTATTCTGTGCTACAGGTGAATAGTGCAACTTGATAAAGGTCCTTAGTCCGGGACTGAAACGTCATTGAACTCTGCACCTGTAGCACAAAATAAATCCGTTTTTATTCAATCCCTTGAGTGCAACTATCGTATGTGGAATATATGTATAATGTAAACCATCAGCACGCCACATATATCCGGGTGTGTATAAGGTGCATGCACAGGTGAGCGCTACCTGCAGTCTAAAAATTCCAAATAGAAAGAAAGTCCGGATTGTGCAGCACTCTATAAAATGTATTTAAATAGAGCAGCTACATCGGGTTACACCAAGAGACATTTAGGGAATATCCGCTCCCTTTATCAATCCTCAACAATATATATATATATATATAATTATGCGTGGATAGTCCTCAGCACTCCCCTCTGTACGCAGCCGCCTCGGTGCATCCGTAAAGACATATGTAGAACAACGAAACTCGGAGCACTCGCAGGACTTACTTCACGGTACAAAACTTTTATTCAACAAGAATCAACGCGTTTCGGCCATTGTGCTTACGGCCGTCGTCAGGATTGATATATATATATATTCAGTCATTCTGCATGGAGAATGCTGGGAAATGTAGTCCATAATTAATTGTTAAATTAAAATTAAAGGGCATGTCCACCCCAAAACTAAAAATTAACCCACTACTGGCCGCACTGTGTAGTGTTATAAAATCCTTACCTTACATCTCTGCTCCAAATGGTTTTCCTGCAGTGTCTGTTCAAAGTTGAAAAAACTGAAGAGTAGGAGCCGGTCTGTGTCATCCGGATGCCTGCTTCATCCTGGTCCTTGCTGAGGTTTCTGGTACGCACAGGGGAGCCTTCCTTTCAGATCTATCTTTGGTGCCCTACCTATAAAAGCTTTTTCTGCATTACTTAGTTACCCCCCGACACTCTGCATTGCCGGCAGCTGCGTCTGTGATTGGCTGCCTCTCGGCCAATCACGGCGCAGGGCTGCCGGTCTGGTCCCCTGTTTGCAATTTCCAGCAAGCACAGGGTCTGGAACAGAGCGACGTAGGAATGAAGTAATGTAAGTAGACTTGGTGGCTGGGGTGGTCTAGGGTGCCCTACAATATGTAGAGTTTTTATAAAGGGTGGACATGCCCTTTAAGTTTCTATTAAATGTGAATGTACAAAGCCCTGTGTTGTATAGATTCAGTGTGTAATAGTTTGTCATGTTTTTTCTTTTTCAACTTTATTAAACTTGCCCCACAAACAGGCAGTAGTTCCCCTTTAAAGGGAATCTCCACTGCTTAAAAAAAGTTTTGGTATTTAATTTTATTGAAGAACGGGAGGTAAAGGGAGCTGTGTCTTACCTCCCATTCTTCAATAAAACCCGCAGGAGCCAGGAGAGAAGGTAAGCTTGAGAAGGTAAACTTGCTCGCTCCTCCGACGTGCTGTCTGACAGGTCCCAACGGATTCTGCATTCAATACGCACTCACACACAGAGACAGGCACTTTTACACACACTCACACACACCCTGACAGCAACAGGCAGGGGTGCCCCTACCATGAAGCAAACTGAAACCTTTGCTCAGGGCGCGCCCCTGCGGAACAATCAAAAGGTGGCAGTTTTTTCCTGCAATACTGCATTTCAGCACCGTTCCACCAATCAGTGTTAAGTCAGCCCTCCAGTCCACTAATCTGTGTTAGTCAGCCCACCACACCCACCTCCACAAGCCACACCTATGTTCCCTGATGAAGCCACACCTACTTCACGTGCCGCCACCCGTCTGCCAATAGGCAGCATTTAAAATTGTTTCAGGTGTCAAAAACCCTAGGAACCCCAGACAGGCACTCGCTCCGATGGCGACAGGCAAACAAGCATATCTCTGGAACAGTTCAACTTAACTGAGAAGGTATGTGGCTCGTAGTGGGTGTGCTTAATATAATAAAGGGTGGGGCTTAAGGCTCCAAACGATTTTGCTTACAGGCTCGGCACTGAATAGCGTATGGATATTAGTTGCGCTTACTTCCTTTTTATTATACTGCAGGCTGCAGAGATGACGACAATTCTGAATCCATTTAACTTGCAAGAGAACAGAGAGCAAAACAAAGATTTATTGCACGGGATAGAGAATCTCACTCCTACCTCCAATAGAATCGAGGAGGAAAATGCACGACTTAGAGCAGAATCGAAGGTAATGTAATAAAGTAACGCGTTTGTTTATGGAATGTAAGAACCACTGCTGTCTGACTCGTTGGCTGTGACACAATTAAATGGTTGTTACATGTGCATCCCTTCCTCCGTCTGTCAATCCACGTCTGTCCGTCATTCACCATCCCTTAAAACACACCTTTTCAAGCAAGCATATAACCT
Source organism: Hymenochirus boettgeri (assembly GCA_019447015.1). Taxonomy (NCBI): domain Eukaryota; kingdom Metazoa; phylum Chordata; class Amphibia; order Anura; family Pipidae; genus Hymenochirus; species Hymenochirus boettgeri. The sequence goes on along the minus strand of CM033476.1, from coordinate 3,079,657 downwards.
GGTCTAGACATTACCCCCTTACTACCCAATTTGATCCAACCTGCCATTCACACTCCACTGCCAAACTATTTACAGCCTACCGATTCCCATCACCTTATGTCTCACCCCCATTTCCTCTAGACTGTAAGCTCTTTGGACAGGGTCCTCTATCCTATTGTATCACGGTATTGCTTTAAGAAACTCCTCACTCTCTTTAGTTATATTATGTATTACCTGTGTATGTAATATGTATGACTTTATATAACATGTATTACCCTCTATGTAATGTATGACTATGTAATTGTTGTTGGCTCTATATAAATTAATAATAGTTGTCTTAAAGGGCATGTCAGCCCCCAAAACTTAAATTTCCGCCTCTACTGGCCCCACTGTGCAGTGTTAAAAAATCCTTACCTTACCTCTCTGCTCCATATGGGTCTCCTGTAATGTCTGTCCAAAGTCCCAGAAAATGAAGAGTAGGAGCTGTCTGTAAGTGAAAAGGTTTCCGCCTCTTACCTTTCCTCTGAGAGGTTTCTGGCTTGTACAGTGAAGCCCCTCCCTCCCTCCTTGCTGCCTGGTGCCCTACCTAGAAAACATTTCTGTAGTGTAGGGGACCCTATCCCACGCCCAACTGCCATGTTTGTTTGCAAAAAAATAATCGGTAATGTACTTAGTGGTTCCTCCTCCGGCGTTCTGCACTGCCGGCAGCCGTGTCTGTGATTGGCTGCCGGTCCAGCCCCCTGCTTGCAATTTCAAAACGTCGGGGGCTAGAAGCTCGGTAAGTACATTTCAAATGATTTTATTTCAAATGAACATGGGGGTTGGGGGTGAAATAGGGTCCACTACACTACAGAGAAAAATAGCTTTAGAGGTGGAGATACCCTTTAGCAATAGGGATAACTGACAGACTGTCTCTTTTTGTACTTTGAGGTCTGTATTTGTGATTTTAGATGAATTTTTACATTGTTCATGTGGCAGACAATGCAATCCAGAATTCAGATGCTAGAAAGCGAGTTGAACTTGGCAAAAGCAGAAACCAGAATGCGTGAAAAAGAACTTGTACTGGCCAACACTTTGTTTTGTAACCTTGAAACCGAATACAAACTCCAAGAAATGAAGGAAAAAATGAGAGAAAGTATTCTACAAAAGTTATTAAAGAAGATGCACGCTCTCCAGGTACGTTATTGGTGATCCGTACACTACTAGCCTGTATCTCCAGGTACGTTACTGGTGATCTGTGCACTACTAGCCTGTATCTCCAGGTACATTACTGGTGATCTGTGCACTACTAGCCTGTATCTCCAGGTACGTTATTGGTGATCTGTACACTACTAGCCTGTATCTCCAGGTACGTTATTGGTGATCTGTACACTATTAGCCTGTATCTCCAGGTACGTTATTGGTGATCTGTACACTATTAGCCTGTATCTCCAGGTACGTTATTGGTGATCCGTGCACTATTAGCCTGTATCTCCAGGTACGTTATTGGTGATCCGTGCACTATTAGCCTGTATCTCCAGGTACGTTATTGGTGATCTGTACACTATTAGCCTGTATCTCCAGGTACGTTATTGGTGATCCGTACACTACTAGCCTTTATCTCCAGGTACGTTATTGGTGATCCGTGCACTATTAGCCTGTATCTCCAGGTACGTTATTGGTGATCCGTACACTACTAGCCTGTATCTTCCTATGGTGACTAGGTACTGATGTGTAGATTTTGTTTGAAAAGATTCATCGTCTTTCTGGTTTAAGGAAAAGTTGGCTGAAGGCGAAGAGCCGTATAGAGAGGAAATTTACAACCTTAAAACTAAGATGTTGAAGATTGAAATGGAAAAAGACAAACAGTAAGTATAGTTTGTTTAATTGGTATCTGCTCCCTAAATAATAACTTTTAATATAATGTAGGGCATCCCTCCCCACCCCCAACGGCTGTATTAAACCAGAACTCTGCTGACAGCCCTGACAGAGCTGAACTCTGATCCGGCCCTCTGTTTGCTGGAACTTGCAAACGGGCCAGACCGGCAGCGGCTGCTGTGATTTTTCTGAATGGCAGCCAATCACAGCCATGGCTGCTGGCAATCGAGAACGCTGCAGGAACGATGGGCTATGTAGAGTTCAGATTATTTTTAAGAAATCTAATACAGCGGTTGGGGCTGGGAGGGGATGCTGTTTATTATATATAAACCGTTTACGCTAAATGAAGGGCAGCCGGGGAGGGATCAGGAGGGTGGGTAAGGGCTCCATTGCACATCCTTCATGCTTCCGCGGCCTCTTTAACTGATACTGGGGTATGAAGGTACCATCCAACCTCCCTGCCCCAGGTAAGTTTGTTTATGTTCACTACAGTGCTCCTTTTAAATAAAACAAAGCTCGTGGTACCTGCACAACATGGTTGTCACTATGCACAAGATTTTACCCGTAAGCCTCGCTTTTGTGTTAGGCAATTGAATGTTTTGCATGGTATCCTCCCCCTCTACCCCACAACCTCAGAGTAATGTGCTGCTTACCCTACATGTATTCATTTATAGCATTTAAATGAGGAAAAGTCATGTTTTTCATAAGTTTCGTCCCTTTAATGCAGCATTTTAATCAGGTCGAAAGGCCAGTACCCTGCCCGGCACTTTTTCAGATAATTGCTTTTTTTTTGTTTTTTTGCCATTAGCAGAGTTAATTTTAGTAACCTGTTCCGATTGCCCTCGCAGAGGTTCTGGAAACTGCTGGCCCGACGATTTTACACCAGCTGTGTGAAATCTCTGCTTAATTTTCCAGCCGCCTCCTTTTTGATTAGTAATGGAAACGTCCCACGTTCGTATGCGCAGAGGAGTTTTGGCCTTTTGGGTTTACATAATATGGTGACTGCGTAATCTCTAAAAAACTAAAAACCGCCCTGCTGTCTATTTCCGTCCCACCTCTCGCGCTCTTGGGGTTTTGTCTATGTAAATGGCACAACTCTTTATTGATGTTTAATGTTTTTCATATTAACTCCAGAAGACTTGGTCGCTTCTAACCATGAACTAATTGTTTTTCTTACCCCTCGTGCGAAAAGGTTTGGAACGGAACATGTTCTTATATTTCATTCAAAGCTCCATGGGGAGACTTGATCTTTGCAGCTTGGTTTAAAATTAAACTACAGTTTACCTGTTTGATTTTATGTTGTTCAAGTAATTACAATTGGCCTGTCCTTCACTCTCTTCCCCCCAATAAATCAGGGCCGCGTAACTTTTGCATACGTTATCATTTAATAGCTTAATCCTACGAAACCTCATAGGCCATCGTCTAAAAGTACAGAAAGGTTTTAGAAATGCTGTATTATTTCCATATATAGATTTAAAAAGTTAGAGTACTGGTGAAAAAGTTAGCTCAGTAGTAAATCTCTTTTTTAATACTCATAAGCCATAGGAATTGAATTATCACAGCTGAGAACAAAATGATTGTCCCACCCACTGCTTGATTAAAGGCAACCTTTAAGGCTAACTGCATTATTCCAGTACAACCCTGAATTGATAATTTAAAGTACCACTTACCTCTGTAATATCTTCTGTGCTTCTGGGTTATAATTCAAGCCAAAACGACTGAACTTTAAGTTTAAAATAAAATCCAACTTTTTTTTATTTTTTATTTGATGAGCGTAATCCTACCCCCTCCAAAATGCTGATATATCATGTATAGTTTTTATGACTTCCGGGCTAAATGCCGGAACTTCACATAGTTTTAGAAATAGGCAGACTCTAGTCAGTCCAGGCTGTATTCCATTAAAAGGTCATCTGAATTTGCCTGAAATCCCGGGCTGTCCTCTAGAGGGTCGAAATGTACATGTTGTAGAAGGAGCTACAAACAAAGTTCCTGATTGATCTCTTTTAGCTTTTGTTGTCAGTTATACGGTGTATAAAGTGTTTATTTCTATGTTCTACTTCTGACAATCTTTCCCTACTGAAGCGGAATGCGTCTTCTCGACTGACAGATCTCAAAGCTACCGAGCCACTGTGTGAGTCATTCGGTTACACCATGGGAATTTAGGGAAAAAGGCCACTTTATTAAAATTTACGTAGGCATAACAGAGAGCTGGGAAGAAGGTCTGATGGGGAAAAATGAACATAAAAATATTTGTAAACCATGAAACGACCTTAGAGAAACGTGGTTACTCGCATCGTAAGCATAGCAGCATAGGGAAATATTTCAGAATAAGAGACAGAACTAACCAGAATTTTTGGTGTAGATTATAGGAGTCTCCCTCCTTACAACTACAAGCTTTGCACCTATGGACAAGCATTTTGCCGTGCATTTGTGTGTGAGGGTCATAGGTAACCCAGAGCCGAAGAGTCAGGAATGAGGGGTGTACGTAATAGAGGATAGATTCTGATATGGTAGTAAATAACATTAGATAATTGTATTACATTGTTCAGGGGCTCTGATTAAGTATTGTTTTTTTCAATGGCTTGCGCCATCCGTAAGCTTGTTGGGAAAAGGAAAGATCTAATTCCGTTATAAGCCCAAAGGTAAGAGCACCCATGTGTTGTATTAAGAACATGATACACTGCCGACATTAATCAAACAGAAGAACAAGACTCGTCAATTAAAGATCCCAGAATCCTCCTGTGAAGGGAATCATTACAATGGAAGAGAATTAGATGTAATTAGAATGCACTTTGTTGAAGTTTTTTTTTATTATTGAAGCTGTGGGTTATCGATCCCTCCCCCTGACATTTCCTTACAACTTTCAGATTAGTTGTCCTTAAAAGATTCCAGCAGAACAGTATCGACATTACTGTCTGTATCGGTGCTTCTAATGGTCCTGGCACAGCTTGGGGGCGCTGTTTCTGTATCTTTTCCTGAGCCATGGAATCTGCAGTTGGTGCCCAAGATGTCAATTCCATCACAATCGCCGTGCAGCCATCTGTTACATTGTAAATGTTATACTGGGTACATAACGAAGATAACCGACTGATATTTCCTTGATTTTGAGATTGGAATAGACCAATGTCCATTCGTTCTTCCAGATTGGACCAAGGCGATAAATCCACAGTCCCCCAGTCCCGAAAACTGTCAGCTGTGACTGACCGTTATTCCGTCCCGATCCCGCAATCACGAGTGGGCGACCAGTCGGCCTGGAGAAAATTCTAGTGTGTTACCCGCTTACAAAGATTTGTGTGTTCGAGGTAGAGATTTCATATTTAAAGGGCAACTGTGTTCTCTGAAAAGTTTAGTTTAACTAAAAATTAAATAAAGCCTTCAAACAAAAAGTCATTACTTTTAATGCTCTCTAATCAACAATCCCCTCCCTGAGGGGCAATAGCCGGCCCTCACTTAAGACTTAATCCCGGAAGACAGAATGGTACCCTGCACATACTTTGACATTTGGTCACTGGCTTCACTGGTGAAAGCAGGAAGTTATCTTTCTAACATTTCCCCAGCCAATATAACCTCTCACACGTTTTCCGTAAGAGATGTGAGCCAGTTTGTTTTAAAAGTATGACAGAGAGGCTTTTAATTTAACCCATACTTGTTTGGAAACCCAGTGCCCTTTATTAATAAACATTTTTTTTTTAGGGAGTTTCTCTGTGTAAGATTTTTCTGTACCATTCTACTTTGTAGCCTCTATCCTAGACCTGCACACAGGAGCACTGTCAATGGGAACGAATTGTAAATCTGTATCGTAAGACCAAGTATAATCCCTATTTTTAATAGTTATATTTGTCTACTGTCTCCTTTATATTTATCCCTACCATCCACCTTCGCTTTTGGCTAATCATACAAGTCTACACAACAGTGCCAAGTGGCCACACACACGTGCAATTTTCTCGAATGGCCTTCCACACATGTCTACTACTAAAGATAATTATCATAATCACATCTGAATGGCAGAACTGGAGAAGAGAGTGGTTTCTGGGCAACCTGTAATGCTCCTGTACTATCCATCTATCTATTTATTAGGAATATAACAATAACTGAAAATATCGGAGCACTCCTGGGATTCTCTCAAGATGGAGAACGCCATTGTTTGGGTTGAAACGCGTCGACACACGTGTTTTTCAATAAATATTGCTTACAAACCGAGGATCCCAGGAGTTCTCCCGATCTTTCAGTTATTTGGATATTCTAACATGCCTACGGAGGCATCCGGGTGGCTGTGAAAGGAGGACGAGGATGTGCCGCTCCACCACCCCAGGTTTATACAGTCTATATTATTATTAGGAATGCATTTACTACCTCGGAACGTTTTGTTTTATATTTGTGTGTGTTTGTGTGTCAGAACACAGTGAGTGTTTGCTTACCATCCGATCTGGGTGCGTTTTCATTAAGAAATTAACGTTGGGCTTTGCTTAAGATCCCAGTGACGGGTGAGAATGTCACATTGGTATCTGATCATCATTGGTACTGATCAAATTGGTATCTGAATCACATTGTATCTGATCACTTGTATCTGATCACATGTATCTCTCACATTGTAATCTGATCACATGGTACTGATCACCTTGGTATCTGAGCACTTGTATTTGATCTCACATTGGTATCTGATCACTATGTCCTCTGATCACATTTGTATCCTGATCACACTGTACGTCTGATCACACACTGTATCTAATCACATTGATATCGCCACATTGTAATCTGATCACATTGTATCTTGTCACATTTGGTATCTGATCACATTGTATCTTATCACATTGTATCTGATCAACATTTGTTATCTGATCACATTTGTTCTGATCACCTTGTATCTGATCACATTGTATCGATCACACTAAGTATCTGTCACAATCCACATTGTAATCTGATCACATTGTATCTGATACATTGTATCTGATCACATTGTAATCTGATCACACTGTAACTCTGATCACATTGTCCCTGTTCACATTGGTAATCTGGATCATGTAATCTTATCACGACTGTATCTGATCACACTGTATCTGATCACATTGTATCTGATCACATTGGTATCTGCTCACATGGGATTGATCACCTTGTATCTGATCACATTGTATCCTGATCACATTGTATCTGATCACATTGTTCTGATCACATTTGTATCGGATCACATTGTATCGGATCCATTTGTATCTGATCACATTGTATCTGATCACATTGTATCTGATCACACTGTATCTGATCACATCACACATTGTATCTTATCACCTTGTATCTGATCACATTGTATCAAAAAAAAAAACTGGATCACACTGTATAATCTGATCACCTGTAAACCTATCACACTGGGGGGGGGTTCTGATCACAACTTATCTGATCACATTGTCCCTGATCACAATTGGGTATCTGATCACATTGTATCTGTCACATTGTAATCGATCACACTGTATCTGATCACATCAACATTGTATCTGCTCACACGTAATCTGATCAACTGTTCTATCACATTGTCCCTGGGCAACTGTATCTGATCACATAGTTAAAAAACAACAAACAAAATCTGATCACATTGGGATATGAATCACATGGTATCTGATCACCTGTATCTGATCAACATTTGGTATCTATCACATTGTAATCCTGTCACATTGGTATCATGATCACTTTGGTATCTGATCACATTGTATCTGATCACATTGTAAATCTGTTCACATTGGTATCTGTATCAATTGTATCTGATCAATTGTAAATCTGATCACAGTTTGTATCGGATCACATTGTATCTGATCACACATTGGTTATCTGATCACATTGTATCTGATCACATTGGTATCTGATTCACACTGTATCTGATCACAGACCTGTAATCTGATCACCTGTTAATCGATCCATTGATATCCTGCACATTGTATCTGATCACATTGGGCATCTGATCACTTGGCATCTGAATCACATTGGTATCTATCACATTGTATCGCACCTTGGTATCTGATCACATTGGTATCTGATCACATTGTATCTGAAATCACATGTGATCTTGATCGCATTGTACTGATCACATTGTAACTGATCACATTGTCATCTGATCACATTGGCATCTGAATCACATTGGTCTCTGATCATTGTATCTGATCACTTGGTATCTGATCACATTGGGCATCTGACACATTGGTATCTGGGCACATTGATATCTGATCACATTTGTCTCTGATCACATTGTATCTGTCACAATTGTCTCTGATCACATTGGTACTGATTCACATTGGCATCTTGATCAACATTGGTATTCTGATCACATTGTCATCGATCACATTGGTATCCGATTCACTTGCATCTGGTCACAAGTGGTATCTTTTTGGGACATTGCGAAGAACCTGCACACATGTAACCGCCTGATCCCCATATACGGTTGGGGATTGGTTAGTCGCATGGTCCCGATCTTATCGGCTCCCTTTACTAACTGTAAGTAACATCATAATATAGCTAGTGTAATTGGTAATAAATCATATAGGTTGTGCTATCTACCGAACAATCTTCCTCACATCGAGGCGAGTAGATCTGTATTTACCCTGCCTACAATTATAAAGACATAGGCGGATAAGCCGAGAGGTGTGAAGCTCATGGCCTGGCGTAAATGGGGCTACTTTTGGCGTCTCGAGTCTTCGTCCGCACTACGGTCGGTCAGGAAAAGCCCTTACACTTGAACGATAATGGGTGATCCCTGTCATGTACCCATTATCATTCATATGTTATGCCATCTTTTAGGTGGGACCCTATCCGTTATAAACAATGAATAGAGGTAAGAAATGTGGTTTCCGACTACGAGGCTTTGCAGTCTTGGTCATTCATTACTTAATTTGCTGGAAACCTATATTTAACAATCATGCTTCATTTTGTTGTAACTCGAGGTTTTGACCAATCATTGCTCAATTTTGTTGGAACCTTAGAGGTTTTTGACCAATCATTGTTTTAATATGTTGTAACCTTGCAGTCTTTACCCAATCCAGAACTGTGATTTTTTATTGTCAGAGTACAGACTTTACAAACATACACGCTCCATAATCACGCATGGATTTAAACAATAGGCCCCATTTACGCCAGCCATGAGCTTCCAACCTCTCGTCTTTACGCCTATGTCTTTATAATTGCAGAAGGTAATACAGATCTTACTCGCCCTCGCGCGAGGAATGATTGTTTCGGTAGCACACCTCCATGATTAGTTACAATTACACATATTATATTTCTATGAATACATTTTGCCGATATTCTAGAAGATAAATTGGTGCTGTTCACCTATGAAAGCCACTCCCAGAACTGGAACCAATCAGTCATTGTCTCATTAAACAACCCCCCCACAAAACATGCCTTACTTGGTATTGTAATTTGTAGTTTAATATCACATGTTCTCCTCCGTGTCCCTTTTTGTAACGATCCAGTCCTTTTCCATATCCCTTATGTTTCCTTCTGTTGATCGCTACTAGAAAGGTCACTTGTGGTCCTAGTTGGTGGGGGGAGTTTTTGTATTCCATTTCGTTCTGTGCATGATTAGTTTCCTCAATGGTCCTGAGGGTAGCACAGCTGGACTATATTGATATACTTTCTTAATAGGGTCGGTCATTTAATATATCTTTATATCTGTTTAGGAAAATCACACACGGATCCTCTAGGTTTGGTCTTAATTTTTTTATTCTTTTTGTAGACTATTTTGGGGGAGAAAATCAGATATTTATGGCCGACGAAGATTTTCTAGGTTTATCGGTACCTTCCATTTGTACTTTTCTGAAGCCAAATGATTCCATGACACATGTCTGATAGAACCTTGAAATTAGGGCAGGGTTTTCTAGGTAAGAGCTGCCGTGTTCGGATCATGTGAGTATGTGCAGGGCCAATAAGGAAATTTGAGTTATTTTTAAGTGTATTGTGGCACTCATTTCAAGGCAAAGTCGCCTTTAGTACACAAGGCCTGAAGCAGAGTCTATCGGCACTTATGGTATGATAGTGTTATCGTCGCCAGGGTTCCCAGGCTCCCCCTATTTGGACAGGATTGCCCCGACTAGTCCCACAGTCAGGGCTTAAATCCCCGTCCGAGACCGCCCGGCAACCATGCCCAGTTATGCCCCTCAACTCCACCTCTGAACCCCGCTCCCCTAGACCCCCTTTGCCACGCCTCGGGCCTACCACCAATGACGTCACTGTGGACATCACGCCACTGCACTCTCCCCACTTGGCAAGCGAATATCTGGCAACCCTGTCGTTGCCATACACTTAGGAAGGCCTAAACCTCCCGACACGTGATCACTATTTGACAAATGACTGGGCCGTTCCAGGTAGGAATATTGCATTTGTGTATGGGCCAGCATGTGCAAACCTCGAGGTGGAGATGTGAGAGATATTATGAATGGCCATTCGATTAACAACAATTGCCTTCTTTACCTTACCCAAACGCCATGCAATCACGCCCTTTTAAAAATACAATTTGTTAAATAGTTTTTCACTAATAGTTAGTGGGTTTTGTGTATTTTCGCTTGCAACTGCTCCGTGTATGTATTGATCTTTTATCCTAAGAATCAAACCCTTACCCTGCTTGCCTCCTGCCGCCCCTACAGCACTCACATGGCATGCGTGGGATTGCCCTGCAGTTTCGATTGATTCACCATAGAGGGAGACGTGAGTTGTCCCTGCAGTTTCTATTAAATCACCACACATACATCAATTAATCCACTAAGACAATCATTAATATTAGATTTTTTTGGGTACAATCTAGTCTTGAGGGGCCCAGTTAGGGGCAGGCAGCAAAATGGCTGCATTGTGCCCTTGGGCCTTACTTTGCCATGTCTGGGTTAGATACTGGGCTTGAGACATTGAGGGGGACTCTACCTTGGATACTGAGAGGGGGACTCTGGCCTTGGGTCACTGAAGCTGAGCTCTGGCCTTGGTAACTGGCCGCTAAGGGGGGACTCTCGTGGGCTTTCTAGTTCCCTGTTACCCGTAAACAGGCTACATGACTCTTTTGTATATTAGTTACGTTCAATAATCACTTCTAAGAGGCCCACTCGCCATCAAGCTCATGGTTAAAGTCATATCCCGTGGAACTGACTGTTTTTTTCCAGCAGGGACATATTTAGACCAATTATTCCAAAAGCGCTTGGATCTTTTAACTTTGATACCATGACTTCAAAGGAATTAAACCAGAAAGTAGATTAATGTAATAAAAAGTCGATGTTTTCATTACTGGCTGTTTTGGTTCTTTTCATCATCTTTTATAAACGTTAATCATTATAGGCTGCGTGTGCACTGGTCGTAATTACCAACAATATATAGGACCTAACAATCCATTAGAAATAAAGCCTTATGGAATTTCATTTACTGTACAGCCTTTCACTGTAACTAATTTCCGACATCCATCTTACAGGAGCTTCACAAAAGTTCTTATCGTTAAAATGGTGCAATTTTGCCCCAACCAATCTAAGATATTATTTACATTTGAAAGCTAACATCCGATTGGTTGGGGCAAAATTAGCACCATTTTTAACGATAAGAACTTTTATTGAATAACCCTGTTAGTGTGTAAAGGTGGGTACACCCAGCGCCAGTCTGTCAAAGATGACAGACTGTATATCGATAATGTTTGTACCCAGCTTACGGGTGAAACCGGAAAACACGTGTGAAAGGAGAGCACATCTACCTGACTTTTCATAGGTCTCTTTTCTCCTGCAGACCATGGGACATTTATGCTGCCCAAGATAAAAGGCAAAACAGTGAACCCCCTTTTAAGCTAACGTGTACCTGTCATTATATAATGTATAATGTACTAAACGTAATAAGTCACCTATGAGTTCCATTGCCATATAAAGTATATGGCACTTTATATAGTACCCGTATATACTCGAGTATATACGGTATCTCATAATGTAAAGATTCTTTAATGTCTGTTACAGGTACAAACCTCATTATAGTAAAATATTGTCCTATGGGTCCTTGTTCTTGTCTGTCCCTGTGTAAATGCTTAGCACAATGGCAGTAACTGTACTAAAAGGGGATAAGATTGTTAATGTATGAGATTTCCTATTTAGTTTTCATTAATACTGATAGCAGGACAACTGACCCTTGCACTTTCTTCTGGTTCAGAGTAACTATAAGGCCCATGGCCGATCATTCGCGCTATAGTCACTCTAACAGGAGCCGGTCTGGACCCTGTCATGCAAGGTGTAAGGTAAAGTTTCTTTGTCTTCATCTGTTGATCTGGGGAATTGATTGAAGAACAGGAAGGTAGGACAAGCTCCATAATCAATATATTAAAGGAATAATTTTTTTACTCCCAATGTAAACCTTATTTCCCTGGGGACAAGCTGGGTACACACCTAATCTATAAAGTGGCCATTCTGTCTCGTTATTGTAAAGGGCAATCTCCACCCTAATATAAAATTTTAAATATGCTGTAGGGCAGCCCTGCCCACCCCCAACCGCAATATCAGAAAAAGGATTCAGAACTCTGAGAGTCGCCAATCATGACAGCGCTGCTGGCGGGAGAGAAGGGCCGTACGTTAGAGTTTCAATTCCTTTTTTTTTTTAATCCGGACAATAGCGTTGGGGGGAGGGGCAGGTGTAAGCTTACACTACAGAGAAAACTTTCAAAAAAAACCAGGTTGGAAGGGCAGCTCCTTCTTTTTCTTTAGTCCCCATACACATCAGGGTTATTCAATAAAAGTTCTTATCATTAAAAATGGTGCTACTAGTGTATGGCCAGTAAAAGGCGCTATTTAGACTAATCTATCCAATGTCTACTAGTGTATGGCCAGTAAAAGGCGCTATTTAGACTAATCTATCCAATGTCTACTAGTGTATGGTCAGTAAAAGGCTCGATTTAGACTAATCTATCTAATGTCTACTAGTGTATGGTCAGTAAAAGGCGCTATTTAGATGAATCTATCCAATGTCTACTAGTGTATGGTCAGTAAAAGGCGCTATTTAGACTAATCTATCCAATGTCTACTAGTGTATGGCCAGTAAAAGGCTCTATTTAGACTAATCTATCTAATGTCTACTAGTGTATGGTCAGTAAAAGGCGCTATTTAGATGAATCTATCCAATGTCTACTAGTGTATGGCCAGTAAAAGGCGCTATTTAGACTAATCTATCCAATGTCTACTAGTGTATGGCCAGTAAAAGGCGCTATTTAGACGAATCTATCCAATGTCTACTAGTGTATGGCCAGTAAAAGGCGCTTTTAGACAATCTATCCAATGTACAATAGTGTATGGCCAGTAAAAGGCGCTATTTAGACGAATCTATCCAATGTCTACTAGTGTTATGGCCAGTAAAGGCGAGCTATTAGACTAATCTATCCAATGTCTACTAGTGTTGGCCAGTAAAGGGCCTATTTAGACTAATCTATCCAATGTCTACTAGGTATGGCAGTAAAGGCGCTATTAGAACTAATTCTATCCAATGTATACTAGTGTATGGCCAGTAAAAGGCGCTATTTAGACTAATCTATCCAATGTCTACTAGTGTATGGCCAGTAAAAGGCGCTATTTAGACTAATCTATCCAATGTCTACTAGTGTATGGCCAGTAAAAGGCGCCATTTAGTTTTAGTCACCATATCACATAAGGGTTATTCAATAAAAAGAGTCGTTCTTGATAAATTACCAAAAATGTCTACTCGGTAGGCACAGTAAAAGGCGCTTATTTAGACCTAATCTATCCAATGTCTAATAGTTGTATGGCCAGTAAAAGGCGGCTATTTAGACTAATATATCCAATGTCTACTAGTGTATGGCAAGTTAAAGGCTATTAGACAATCTATCAATGTCTACTAGTTGTATGGTCAGGTAAAAGGCTGCTATTAGACGAATCTATCCAATGTCTACTAGTGTTGGCCAGTAAAAGGCGCTATTTAGACTGAATCTATCCAATGTCTACTTGTATGCCAGTATTAAAGGCCTATTTAGACAATCTTTCCATGTCTACTGTGTATGGCAGTAAAAGGCGCTATTTAGATAATCTATCCAATGTCTACTAGTGTAGGCGTAGTAAAAGGCGCTATTTAGACTAATCTATCCAATGCTACTAGTTGTATGGCCAGAATTAAAAGGCGCTATTTAGAGATAATCTATCCAATTGTCTACTAGTGTATGGCCAGTTAAAAGGCGCTATTTAGACGAATCTATCCATGTCTTACTCGTGTATGGTCAGTAAAAGGCGCTATTTAGACGAATCTCATCCAATGTCTACTAGTGTATGGCCAGGTAGTGTAACGGCGCTCTGGTATTGGGAGTGAAGAGGAAGAATATCATCAGCTAAAATAGATGCTAAGCTAGGTAGATATGCAGTTAAGTGGGGGATAAAAAGGACGGGCTATGATTCATCTGACCTAATCTACACTAATTGTCTACCTATGTGTATGGCCGGATTACGTGTAAAAGGCGCTATTTAGACTAATCTATCCAATTAGGTCTATAGTGTATGGCCAGTAAAAGGCGCTATTTAGACGAATCTAAATCCAATGTCTACTAGTGTATGGCTCAGTAATAAAAGGCGCGATTTAGACTAATCTATCTAATGTCTAACTAGTGTATGGCAGTAAAAGGCGCTATTTAGAGATAATCTACCAATGTCTACTAGGTGGATGGCCAGTAAAAGGCGTATTTGACTAATCTATCCAATGTCTACTAGTGTAGGCCAGTAAAAAGCGCTAGTTAGACTATCTATCAATGGTCTACTAGTGTATGGCAGTAAAAAGGCGACTATTTAGATAATCTATCCAATTGTCTACTAGTGTATGGCCAGTTAGAGTTAAAAGGCGCTATTTAGAACAATTCTATCCAATGTCTACTAGTGTATGGCCAGTAAAAGGCGGCTATTTAGACTAATCTATCAATGTCTACTAGTGTATGGCCAGTAAAAGGCGCCATTTAGACAATCTATCCAATGTCTACTAGTGTATGGCCAGTTATAAAAGGCGGCCATTTAGACGAATCTATCCAATGTTCTACAGTGTATGGCCAGTAAAAGGCGCTATTAGATCGAAATCTATATCCAAATGTCCACTTAGATGTATGGCCAGTTTAAAAGGCGCTATTTTAGACTAATCTATCCCCAATGTCTAACTGTGTATGGCCAGTAAAAGGCGCTATTTAGACTAATCTATCCAATGTCTTACTGTGTATGGCAGTAAAAGGCGCTATTTAGACTAATCTATCCAATGGTTACTAGTGTATGGCCAGTATAAAAGGCGCTATTTTCGAGCTCAAGTCTACAGTGTAGATCTATCCTATAGACCTGTAAAAGTCGTATTAGTCGTGTAGTTGTCATAGGCAACGGAGGGTGGGTTGCCTAATATACATTCGGCACGCACCATCAAATTACACGCACTGTAAATCTATCCACAAGATGGTTCTTCCTCTAGTTAATCATTTAAAAGCGAACCTCGGCTGACCTTGGGTTAGCGATTAGCGCGACATATTAATCTAAGGCACCGCTCTATTGTCTATCTTTGATACTCTAATATAACACAACTTGGTTCTTCACGTTGTGATTGTTTTTCCTCTCCTCAGTTTTAGTGTGTTCGCACCCCCTCACAGCGATTGTCACATATAGTGTACAAGTACAGTTCCTTTGTTCAGTTGGTTACTAGGTTGAGATTCTAACCAGACGGAGGTACATAAACAGTTTCGCAGTGATGAAAAATGCCTCGGAAATTAAGTGCCTGCAAAGGTGTAATCACGGAAAAGAGCGCGACGATTCAGATACACTTAGATAGTCTTATTCAGCTGCAGCACACATACATGGAGACTACTACACGAGTTCCGGCCACGGACCACGCAGTAGTGCTTGTCTGTTACACTTAGAAAGGACTGCTTGTATTGTGTCGAGATAAAGTTGAGAAAACGACCTTGGTGAGCGATCTCTCGTGGTGATCCCAGTTTATTGGACAAATAAAAGCGTCGAAACAACATTTAGTTATTGTAAGTACATCAAACGGATGAATAAAAGTTGTAATTATTACATGGTATTGGCTCCATGTTTATCGTTGCTGGTTGTCGTTAAAGGCGCATTTAGACGAAACTATCCAATTGGTCGACAGGGTATGGCCAGTAATTATAAATTTAATTAAAAGGCGCTATTTTAGACGAATATATCCAATGTCTACTAGTGTTATGGCCAAGTAAAGGCGCTTATTTAGATGAATCTATTCATGGCTACTGTGTATGGCCAGAAAAGGCGCTTATTAGATGAATCGCAGCCGGGGAGGGATCAGGAGGGTGGGTAAGGGCTCCATTGCACATGCCACTGTCCTCACAGAGGACAAGGAGGAGGCAGAAACCTTTCATACAGGAAGACACCTCCTACTCTTCAGTTTCCTGGACTTTGGACAAGCACCGCAGGAGAACCATAAGGAGCAGAGACGTAAGGTTAAGATTTTTTTAAACTTCACATTGGGGCCAGTAGTGGGTTAAATTTTAGTTTGGGGGGTGGACATGTCCTTAAATGTGAAAACACTCCCTTCTTTTTCTTTAGTCCCCATACACATCAGGGTTATTCAATAAAATAGATAGTTCTTATCATTAAAAATGGCCTGCCCTACGCCTGGCTTACCTAGTGTTATGGCTCGTAAAAGGGCGCTATTTAGACCTAATCTATCCAAGTCTCACTAGGTTGTATGGTGGCCAGTAAATTTTTAGCAGTTATTATTAAAAGCCATTGTCCCTAAGTTGGGTAAGGTCAGGTTATAAGTTGATATAGTTAAGGAGTAAATTAAGGTAACCGTAAAATGGTAAATACATTGAGTGGTAGGGTTGTATTAGTTTTTTAGTAGAGTTAATGTAATGAGTGTTTTATGGTAAGTCAGTAATCCGTGTTTACGTCGTAAATCGTCAAAATTATTAAGGTAAACCTTAAGGTATGTTTGTGAAAATAGTTGTAGTCCAACTGTCGGTGTGTAAATGTAGTAAGGTTAAGTAATGTAAAACATAAAAAATTTTGGATGTTGTAAATTGGGACCCGTTAGTTAACGTAAAAAGCTAACATTTAAACGTGTAGTCAAAGGTAAAGTAAACCCCGAAACCTTAACCCCCCCCCCCCCCCAGTAACAGTAAAAGGCGCTTTGTAGTAAAAGGCGCTAAACCCCCCCCCCCCCCCCCGTTACTAGTAAACTATAAAAGTAGTACTCTAAGTAAAAGTTGTCTTAGGTTACGTATAATAGTTGTGTCGGTAGTAAACATGGTTGTATTGTTTTAGGTAAACCCTTTAGTTTTTGTATTAGAAAGTTGTAAATCAGTTTTTATTGTTTAAATAGTGTAACTCCCTTGTTACGTTGTACTATAGTGTAAGTTGTGACGTATTTAGTTAACATTGTAGTTAAAATCGGGTACAGTAAGTATTGTGTACGTAAAGTTAGTTTAGTTCCCTAGTAATAATGGTATAAATCCGTAGTATAGCTGTAGTCATGTGAGTTAAAGTTGATTTTGTGTAATTTTAGTTGTAGATTGTTTAAAAAAGTGTAAAGTAAAAGGTAAAAGGCGTATTTTCATTCGTAAAAGATGCCGCTATCCTTTTTTTTTTTCCTTTTTTTTTTTTAGTTTTCACAGTTGTATTAACTATAGTAAGTAGTACGCTTCGTGTAAAGTGTTTCACGTAGTCCCCCTTGTAAGTAAAGTAAAAATAGTAAATTTAAAGTACAAACCACTTTAGTATAACCACATAAAAGTTGTGTTGTAAATAAGTACTTATATGGTATAGTTTAAGTAAATAAGCAGTACAGTTAAAGGGTAGTTAGTGTAATTAGCTAAACGTAGTAGTAAAGGGCCGCTTATTTTTTTTGTCCTTTAGTATTTCAAATTTAGTCAAGTAAAATGTATAACGTAAAAGGCGATTTTGTTAAACCGGGTTATGTAAAATTAATGTTTAGTAACCGTATAGTAAGGGTAACAAGTAAAGTGTAGTATTGTAAAAGTATTAACGTGATATGTAGGTAGGTAAAAAGTTTTTAGGTATTAAAGGCGCTACTCTTCCCTCTTCTCTCGGTAATATTTAAGGTAAGTTCTTATGATTGTATAACGGTGTATAGTAAGTTGTCTAAAAGGGCGATCCTTCTCAGTGGTACAGGGTAAATTGTAGAAACGTAAAATAGTTAGCTGTGTTAACGTAATAGTAGTAGGAAAGTAGGTAGTAACAGAAAGTAAGTGAACATTAAATCGGGTAAATAGTTAACCTCGTAAATTAAAGTAAAGTGTAGGTTAAACGTATAAGTAAATAAAGTAGTAAGTAACACGGCGCTTACTTTAGTAGTTTGTAAAATTAGGTGTGTAAGTAGCATTAAGGGGAAGACGTTAAATATTGTAAATAGTGGTAACGTGGCTTACGTTAAATGTAAGTAAAAGGCGCTCCTTGTTCAGCGTAAACGTATCTTATTTGTTGAGTAAGGTAAATCTAACGTAAATAAGTGTGGAAGTAAGTATTTGTGAAAAGGTTAAAGGTAAGTAGTAAAGTAAGTAAACTAAGTAGTAAAAGGCGCCGTACTATCGCTGGTAGAACGGGTGTTAAAGGTAAATTAGAGTATGTTAATAAACCGGTATAGGTAAGCTGTTGTTTTAAAAGGCGCTTTTATAATATATTAGTAAAAGGCGATTCCCGGTAAAGTTAAAGTAAATGGTATACGTAAATAGAACCAGTGTAAAGTATTAGTAATAATGATGTTAAGAGGTAAATCGTAATAGTTGAAACTTGTGTATAGGGAAGTTAAAAGGCGTTCGTGTAAAGTAAACCAGTAGGTAGTGTATAGATGGAAGTGGTAAGTAAAGGGTTTATATAAAAGGCGCTCTATTGTAGTATTAAAAGTGTGTTGTAAAAAGGCGCTTTTCGTAGGTAGTAGTAAGTAAACCACGTTAACGCAGTAAAAGCCTATGTGATTTTTGGTAGTAAAATTAAAAGGCGCGGGTTAAAGGTAGGGTAATAGTTTACGAAAGGGTGTCAAGTAAATAAAGTAAGTAGTTAAAGTGATCATAAAGTAATAGAAAGGCTGCCTTATAGGAAATTAACCTAAAGAATTGTGCAAAGTAGGGCTCATGTAAATTGTATATAGAAGGGTATAGTTAAACGTTTTAAAATAAATAAAGGGGTACCAGTAAAATGGGGTAAAGGCGTAAACTTTCTGTCAAAGGCCCGCTATAATATGTAATAGTTAGTACAGTTTCAACTTCACAGTAAAAGGAGCTCTTCGACAGGAAAAATAATACAGAGGGTGGGAAGGGGGGGAAACAGGAAAGGAGTAAGGGAAGGTGAAACGGGTGGGAAAGGAAAGGAGGGGGGGGGGGGAGGGAAAAAAAGGGAGGGGAGGAGGTCCGGATGCAGGAAGGGAGGCAGGAAGGGGGAGGGAAACTTCGCGAAAGGGTGTGGAAGCGCGGGGGTGGGGCGGAGTCGGGGGAAAGGAGAAGGTTAGTGAGGACCTAAAAATGAAAGAAAGAAAGATAAAAGAGGGGGTCAAAAAAAAGTAAACAGGTGGAGAAAGTTGTGGCGGAATAGGGGAAAGAGAAAAGTGGAACGAGTAAAACAAAAAAGGCTGCTTTAACTCTCTGTAATGTGGTAAAAGTAAGTGTAGTGTTTATTAATTTTAGTAAGTAAGTATGTTAAAGTAAGTGTGTGTATCAAATTAGAAAGTACAATTTAAAGTGGGTAGTATATAAGTAAAGGTTAAAAAGGCGTAGTATAAAAGCGCCCTGCTGTTCCAGTGTTATAAATGTGGTAAACCCCCCAGTTATAGTATATTGTAAACTATGGGTATAATAGAAAATATCTGTAGAAGAAAAAACCTAAACTACGAGTAGTATAAACCCGTTATGTAAGTAAACTGTTTGGTAATTTTTAGTAGAGTGTATTATTACATGTTATTGTAAAAGGCGCTATCGTGTTGTAAAGTAATTTTACTGTATGTTATCGTTAAAGTAGGTGAGTGTATACGTAAACGTCGTATGTAAATTTTTGTATAAAGTAGTATGCGTTGTTATTTTATGTAAAAGGCGCGATCAGCACGCTAGGTGTGTGGGACCACGGGAGAACGTAACGTTAATAACACCTTTGGTGGGTGTAAGATTGTAACAAGGCGCTAATTTGCGTGTTAAAGTAGCGTGGCTAAAGTTAAAGAAAAGTAGGTAAAGTAAACCCCTTTTGTATCTGTTTTAGGAAATGAACTGTGTGTCCGGTGGAAAACTTGGTGTCAGTATGTTTAATCGCGGATGTGTAGAATTTATGTTAAGGTAAACCCTGTAAGTAATAAACTTAAAGTAAAGTTAGTATACACTTTAAATGGGGGTAAAAGGTAAAGTCTAGTAGTAGTAGGTAAGTATACTAGGCGCCGGTATGTGCCCCGGGACTATAGCAGACCGTAAGTCAGTTCAAAACAGGTCGTAAGAGTTAAATAGTAACTGTAAGGAAGTATATGACAGTAAAGTAGGTAAATTAACCTAAAGTAAACCCAGTATATAGTAAAAGTAAAGAGTATAAAAAAGTGTAAGAAGTAAACTAAAAAGTCTCGTAAACGTAAAGAAAGTGTTGTAGGTGTCTTAAAGAGGTAAACAGTATATGCCGTAGTATAGGTTAAATAAAGTTATTAAAAGTTATAAACCCTGCTAGTAAGTAGAGTTATTAAAGGAGGTAAAGGCGTATCCCCCCAGCGGGTGTAAAACAGTGTCAGTAAGTGTGTAAAAGTTAAATCTTAAAAGTAAAAGGTATGTGTTTTTTAAGTTGGGATCGTAAAGCATATAATATAAGGTACCAGTAAACCTTTTTAAAGTTAACTTAGTGTAAGCGTAGCAGTTATAAATTTCTTTCAGTTGCTAATATGGTCCTTCTAAAGTTGTGTAAATTAGTATGTTGTTAAGTTTTTGTAAATTTTCCTAAAGTAGTAAAAGGCGCTTTTTCCCCCCCCTTTAGTACAGGATAGTGTAAGGTAAAAGGTAATTAGTTTAACGATTAAATATTAAAAATGTTAATGTTAAACTACTGTAAGTAGGGTTAATAAGGCAAAAGTGGTTTTGGTAGGTATCGCTAAGGTCGTAAAAAGTAAAGTCGTTATTGATTTATAGTCAAGGTTTCAGTTAAACGTAAAATCGTATTGTGTAAAACTTTTTTCCCTACTAGGGTAAGAAAGTAAACGTGTTATTTTTTTTTGTGCTTTAAAAAGGCCGCCTTCCCCCTCCATTTTTTTATGAAATACCTCGTAAAGAGGTGTAAAAGGCCGCTCCCTGTTCCTCCTGTAAGTTGTAATTTAAATGATTACGATTTTCCTGTAGTAAAAGGCGCTATTTAGACAATCTATCCAACGTCTTACTAGTGTATGGTCAGTAAAAGGCTCTGATTTAGGACTAATCTATCTAATGTCTCAGTGTATGGCAGTTAAAAGGCGCTATTTGTAGAGAATCTATCCAAGTCTACTAGGTGTCATGGCCAGTAAAAGGCGCTATTTAGATAATCTATCCAATGTCTACTAGTGATGGCCAGTAAAACGCTCTATTTAGACGAATCTATCCAATGATCTACTAGTGTTGTATGGCCAGTTAAAAGGCGTATATTAGACGAATCTATCCAATGTCTACTAGTGTTGGTCGTATGCCAGTAAAGCGCTGCTATTTAGACGAATCTATCCAATGTCTACTAGTGTATGGCCAGTCGTAAAAGGCGCTATTAGATGAATCTATCCAATGTCTACTAGGTCGTTGGCGCACGAGTAAAAGGCGCATTTAGACGAATCTATCCAATGTCTACTAGTGTATGGCCAGTAGTAATAAAAGGCGCCATCTATTAGGACTAATCACAATGTCTACTAGTGTTAGGTACCAGTAAAAGGTGCTATTATTTAGACTAATTCATCCAATGTCTATCTATAGGTGTATGGCAGTAAAAGGCTCGATTTAGACTAATCTATCCAATGTCTACTAGTTAGGTATGGCATGTGTAGTAAAAGGCGCTATTTAGACGAATCTATCCAATGTCTACTAGTGTATGGCAGTAAAAGGCGCTATTTAGACAATCTATCCAATGTCTTACTAGTGTATGGCGTCAGTAAAAGGCTATTTAGACTAATCTATCAATGTCTACTAGTATTGGTCAGTAAAAGGCGCTATTTAGATGAATCTATCCAATTGCTACTAGTGTATGGTCAGTAAAAGGCCTATTTAGACTAATCTATCCAATGTCTAATGTGTATGGCCAGTAAAAGGCGCCTATTTAGACAATCTATCCAATGTCTACTAGTGTATGGTCAGTAAAAGGCGCTATTTAGAGAATCTATCCAATGTCTACTTAGCGTATTGGCCAGTAAAAAGGCGCTATTTAGACAATCTATCCAATGTCTACTAGTGTATGGCCAGTAAAAGGCGCTATTTAGACTAATCTATCCAATGTCTACTAGTGTTAGGCCAGTAAAAGGCGCATATTAGACGACTAATTCAATGTCTACTAGTGTATGGCCAGTTATAAAAGGCGCTATTTAGACTAATCTATCCAATGTCTACTAGTGTATGGCCAGTAAAAGGCGGTATTTAGACGAATCTATCCAATGTCTACTAGTGTTAGGCCAGTAAAAGGCGCTATACTTTAGACTAATTATCCAATGTCTACTAGGTATGGCAGTAAAAGGCCTATTTAGACTAATCTATCCAATGTCTACTAGTGTATGGCCAGTAAAAGGCGCTATTTTAGACTAATCTATCCAATGTCTACTAGGGTATGGCCAGTAAAAGGCGCTATTTAGACTAATCTATCCAAGTCTATAGTGTATGGCCAGTAAAAGGCGCCATTTAGACGAATCATCCATGTCTACTAGTGGTATGGCCAGTAAAAGGCGCTATTTAGACTTATATACACTTGTCTACTAGTGTATGGCCAGTTAAAAGGCGCTATTTAGACGAATCTATCCAATGTCTACTAGTGTATGGCCAGTAGTAAAAGGCGCTATTTAGACTCTATCCAATGTCTACTAGGTATGGCCAGTAAAGGAGCTATATTTAGACTAATCTATCCAATGTCTAATAGTGTATGGCCAGTAAAAGGCGCTATTTAGACAATCTATCCAATGTCTACTAGGTATGGCCAGTAAAAAGGCGCTATTTAGACAATCTATCCAATGTCTACTAGTGTATGGCCAAGTAAAAGGCGCTATTTAGACGAATCTATCCAATGTCTACTAGTGTATGGCCAGAGTAAAAGGCGCTATTTAGATAATCTATTCAATGTCTATAGTGCTGGCCGCAAACCCGAGTAAAGGCGCTATTTAGATGGAATATCCAATGTCTACTAGTGTATGGCCAGTAAAAGGCGCTATTTAGATTAATCTATTCAATGTCTACCAGTGTATGGCCAGTATGAGCGATATTCTAACG
Source organism: Hymenochirus boettgeri (assembly GCA_019447015.1). Taxonomy (NCBI): domain Eukaryota; kingdom Metazoa; phylum Chordata; class Amphibia; order Anura; family Pipidae; genus Hymenochirus; species Hymenochirus boettgeri. The sequence goes on along the minus strand of CM033476.1, from coordinate 3,056,427 downwards.
CAGTGACTCCTATTGAAAATCTGCTTTACACCAAAAGTCACTTACCATTGGCTGCCCTGGAAGTACTGCCAGTACATCCCAATCCATTACTCGTAACCGGTTATTGACAACCTACTCTTAGTTTAGACCTGGTGGGATGAACAATCTCGTCTGACTGAAGTTCTTCATGTAGATATTTCAACTCAAGCTTTTCACTATTGTGTTGCTTATTGTGACACTTCTAGATTTTGTTGCACATTTTATTCTGAATTTAACTTAAAGGGACTGTCCACCCCTTTTTTGAAAAATTAATATATGGTAGATTATCCCCCAAAACCTAGAGATCGTTTAGGTCTAAAGCTGTACTTCGGCTCCCACACAGAGATATTATACTTACAAGCTCCTCGCTTCACTGCCGCTTCCGGGTTCTTCTCCCAGTCTCCACTGTGGCTGCTCTGTTCTTTTTATGTTCCCGAGCAGCCGCAGTGGAGACTGCTCCGTGAATGGCAGTCAGTGATTGGCCGTGACGCCACAGCCATGGCCGACACTGACTGCCTTACCTGGAAGTGCAGAGCCGCGGCGGTGGAGCGAGGAGGAGCTTGTAAGTATAATAGCTCCGTGTGGGAGCCGATTTACAGCTTTAGACTTAAACGATCTCTAGGTTTTGGGGGCTAATCTACCATATATTAATTTTTTTAAAAGAGGGGTGGACAGTCCCTTTAAACCTTTTTAGGTTTGAAAACTAAAAATTTTGTTTTTGTCATTCTGTAATAGAATTGGCTCATTAAAGTCTTGTTTGGATGATAAGGAAGAACGTATACGTAAATTAAAAGAGGAACACGCACGGTCAGACACCGATAACACAGGTATGCCTTAACAGATCATGAATCCCACGGTGGCTCAGTGGTTAGCACTGATTCCTTGCAGCACTTAAAGCCCTGAGTTCGATTCCACCCTTGGACACATCTGCAAGGAGTTTGTATGATCTCCCCGTGCTTGCGTGGGTTTCCTCCGGGCACTCCGGTTTCCCCCACAATCATAAAGACATACTGATAGGTTGTATATGTCCAATAAATGTGCTTAGATTGTAAGCTCTTCAGGGCAGGGCCTGATGTGAATGTATACATGGAATTTTACAGCGCTACGGAAGATAAGCCACAATAATAAAATAAAATACACATTTCGTTTTTATGTATTTGTATCTTTGACAGTTTTGCAAAGGAAAAAGACAATGATGGATAAAAAGTTTGCAGTGTCACCAAGCAGATCGGTGATGTCAGGTTGGCATTTTCTGTCTCCAGGCAAGACTAAGTTGCACAGAAAACCCATTAAAACTCCATGTAACACTGACGCTCCATTGCTCGGCCCCTTGACCTCTCCACGCCAACGGCGAAATGTGCATCAAAATCTGGATTCCCCGCAAAGCGCATACTTTGGTTCAAAATCAAAAGTTTTACCTTACTGCCCTTCTCATTTTTTTGACAATTCCAAGCTTGGATCTATTGCAGGTAAATGATCTTGTCGGTAATATTTTGGAGATGCTGTAATAAAATAAATGAGGTCTTGACGGTATTTTGAAAATGCGGGTCACACGTGACCTCTTACTATATTTTCACCCCTTTTGCTTGCACAGCGACCATCTTCAAGGAAATCCATCTGAGAGATTACCTTGCACAGTGGATTTCTCCTGATCTGGGCTGTGAATGAAAGGGGATCTCCACTAGAGATGTCCGAACTTCGCAAAATCCGGTCCGCTCGAGGATCCGCGGATTTTCGCATTTTTTCGAAAATTCGCAGGTCCTCGAGCGGGCCCATTAAAATGAAAAATTCTTTGAAAATACGAGAAATCCTTGTAATTTCGAAAATTGGCGAAAATACGTATTTTCCCGCATTTTCGAAAATTCGTGAAATCCTCGTAAAAAAAGTTTTTTTTGTGCATTTTCGAAAATGAGAAATCCTCGTAATTTCAAAAATTTTCGAAAACTCAGTTCGGAAGGCAGAAATCCGGAAAATCCGCGATATCCGCCATTCGCGAACCAGGCCATCCCTAATCTCCGCCTCTATTGCTATTGTCTCTGTTCGCCACTGAGGACGTTTGGGGATCCAAACGAAACACGTCTGGTGTATTTTACGAGCGCCTCTCTGCACCCACGTACGGATTTCTGAGGTCTCTCTTGGTAGCCCCGTATAATAACCTTGGTGCCATCACACATGACCTCTTACTATATTTCATATCATTACTCTGTTTGCATCTATGTGACACAAGATACCGGTATGTTGTTTTATATGAGGTTAAAGGAATAGTCACTCAAAATGTGAACTGTTCCTTTAATGTATTGATTGAAGACAGGGAGGTTAAGGAGCTTTGTCCTACCTCCTGTTCTTCAATCAATTCACCAGGAGTAGAAGTTATTTACCTTACACAGGATCCTCCACATCAGCAGTGACAGGTTCTGTACAGCTATAGCATGCATGCCCGTTAACGCGCGCTATAGTTAATCAGAACCGCTGCCGCGGAGGAACCTGTGTAAGGTAAATAGCTAATCTTTGCCTGTCAATCCTGGGGAATTGATTGAAGAACAGGAGGTAGGACACAGCTCCTTAACCTCCCGCCCTTCAATCAATACATTAAAGGAACAGTTCACATTTTGAATGAACCATTCCTTTGAGAGACATGTTAGTGTGAGGCAAGGGGTAGTTTTCTTAATTATTTTTCCCAATATATGTAGGGGGGAGATGGGATATTCTTGGTCTAGCCGAGACCCTCCATATGTTAATCGGAGTTTTAATGCCTTCACTTTCCAAGAGTCTCCATCAGTGAGTGCTGCCGGCTGTAACCGTGTCTGGGTATCTATTTTGCATTCTTTATTTCTGCTTCTGGGAACGGCGTAGCAATATTGACCGGCAACGATGTCTGTGATTGGATCAGTCGGCCAATCACAGCTGCGGTTGTTGAGCGCCGAGGGAACAAAGGTCGGTAAGTCTGTTTCTGTGCACTTTTTTTGTGTGTTTGTTTTTTTTTAACAACTTATTTTTATATTGATAAAATGTTTTTTTTTTTATACAACAAGTTCGGTAGAATAATAGAATTTCCATGTCTTCAAAATAATAAGCACCGAGTGTCGGAACTATATAAACACAAACCACAATAATTAGGGGGTGGGCGGAGTAGGGGGTGGAGGAAGGTGGGGTTACGGGCACTGCGGGGGTGTGGTAGGAAATTAGAGACTCCTCAGGGGTGGGATGCCTGAAACAGTAACAATTGTATGATGAGTAATAAAGGTAGTTACACAAGTAATAAGGCAGGTAAGTAGGTGGACCACGGTGTAGTCTATTGGGGATATTCTCTGTGTAAGGGGCTCCCATCAACTTCCTTTTTCTCATCAGGAGTTGGAGTTTCAGGTAGTTGGGAAAACTTGGGAGTCTGAGTGAATAATTCAAGCCCATCAATCAGTGGATATAGTGACAATAAGAGACGGGAGCTTTTCAGGGGGTTGGTAGAGGAAGGGTCAGCAGTGGTGTGATAATAAAATGGGTCAGTAGACAAGTCCTCCATTCCCCACAGAACCAAGTCAGAGGCCTCCATGCTCGGAGCAGGCGGCTAGGACAATAGCATCCAATCATTGGCAGTGTTGCAGGTTAGACTTACATCTCTCTGCTAACTATTGCTGTTTTGGAGTATGGGAGTGATTTAATTATATACAATTTTTCATTTGAGGGGAGAACTTGCCCTTTAATGTAAGAATAGGGCTGCTAAGCTTGCTTTATATATAATAATTTATTTCAAACTGACTCGATTATGTTGAACCTTTCTGCCGGATTCCTGCTTGTGTGGGTGAAGCCCTGAGTGTGCCTATTACTCTGAATTACGCTATAGATCATGGATGCAGCTCAATGTTGTAGTAAATAAAGATAATCAATGTATCATTTGTATTTCGACAGCTCTGAACGTACCTGAACAGGTAAAAAAAGAAACTGGTGTTACGGAGCCAACGGACTCAGCGCCTGAATGTAACCCATCCTAGGTGCCAACCTGGCCAGTCCTGCTCACTTATATCACTGCCAGTCTGTAAATATAACGTGCAACGTGTGTACTTGGCTCTAATTATTAAAGTTATTTTTGTAATTGATTCTTTGTTTCTAAATTTGTCAATTTACTACCAACTAAACCAGCATTGCTCCCAATTCCTCCCGTTCAGGGAACGATGCTTATCCTCTCTAGGCGTATTTCCCTTTAAAGGCTTAAAGGGGAAGTTGAGTGAAAATACATATGTCCATTCAGCATTGTGTCAGTGTATAAATAAATGCTTCCGAAATACTGACTTCCTGTTTGCAGGACCCCTAATAGAGACCGTTATGGTCTTGCCCTTGACCCAGCACCCCTAATAGAGACTGTTATGGTCTTGCCCTTAACTCAGCACCCCTAATAGAGACTGTTATGGTCTTGCCCTTGACCCAGCACCCCTAATAGAGACTGTTATGGTCTTGCCCTTAACTCAGCACCCCTAATAGACCATTATGGTCTTGCCCTTGACCCAGCGCCCCTAATAGAGACCGTTATGGTCTTGCCCTTGACCCAGCGCCCCTAATAGAGACCGTTATGGTCTTGCCCTTGATCCAGAACCCCTAATAGAGACAGTTATGGTCTTGCCCTTGACCCAGCACCCCTAATAGAGACTGTTATGGTCTTGCCCTTGACCCAGCACCCCTAATAGAGACCGTTATGGTCTTGACCTTGACTCAGCGCCTGGGTTGATTCAGTTGCTCAGTAGAGATCTGAGCATGTGTGACCCATCCAACAGCCAATCAGTAGAAATTACTGTTAGGGGCGTTCCAAGGAAGTGGTGAATTCTGGGAAGAAGGACCTTTAGAACCTGAAATGTCAGCTCACTAATGGCAACTGATTTTTCAAAATGGAAGACAATATGTAGAATAACTAAGAAGGCATCACACAAACTAACAATGTAACAAATATCGATCCTTTCCACTGAACTGTCCCTTTAATGCTTGTCCGTTTTGAGGACAACTATACTTCCCGTCCCACAGCAGAATAGTACCCAGGACGAGGACCGAACGTTTCCTGTATTGCCCCAGTTTTCGGACTCTGTCCATCTGTGTCTAGACCAATAGAAAGACGTGTGTGTTATAATTCTCCTTTAATGTTGAACTGTTCCTTCTGAAAACACCCGTAATATTTGCATATCGCGGGCAAATCACTGTCCTGCAATGTTCGAACATAAAATAGTGTTAATAGGAACGATACACATTTCACAATGAAATCCACTAGTGTGAGAATTGATATTTAAATGGTAAGTAGTTCTCGATTTGCAGACAGACGGTGATCATGTATAATTCACTGATACAAAGATGTTTCATTTAGTAAGACCCCAATTTCTGGAGAACATGACATGTGTCTATAGATAAGGAAACCAAGATTTCATCACTGGCTGAACTAGAATCCATCCAATCAGATAAATCCTTCTAGAGGGAGCCATGCTGCTGACAATGGGTCAACCTTCAGTTTTTGTTTGGGTGATGAAAAATCTGTATAACAGTTACACAGTAACATAGTATTGGAGGTTGTATAAAGACATACGTCCATCTAGTCCAACCTTTATACCCTACCCATAATGTCTGTATAACAGTTATATAGTAACATAGTATTGGAGGTTGTATAAAGACACACGTCTATCTAGTCCAACCTTTATACCCTACCGATAATGTCTGTATAACAGTTACATAGTAACATAGTATTGGAGGTTGTTTAAAGACATACGTCCATCCAGTCCAGCCTTTATACCCTACCCATAATGTCTGTATAACAGTTATATAGTAACATAGTATTGGAGGTTGTATAAAGACTACGTCCATCTAGTCCCACCTTTATACCCTACCCTAATGTCTGTATAACAGTTATATAGTAACTAGGTATTGGAGGTTGTATAAAGACATACGTCCATCTAGTCCACCTTTATACCCTACCCATAATGTCTTATAACAGTTACATAGTAACATAGTATTGGAGGTTGTATAAAGACATACGTCCCAGTCCAACCTTATACCCTAACCCATAATGTCTATATAACAGTTACATAGTAACATAGTATTGGAGGTTGTATAAAGACATACTCATCAGTCCAACCTTTATACCCTACCCATAATGTCTATATAACAGTTACATAGTAACATAGTATTGGAGGTTGTATAAAGACATACGTCCATCTAGTTCAACCTTTATACCCTACCCATAATGTCTGTATAACAGTTCTATAGTAACATTATTTGAGGTTGTATAAAGACATACTCCATCTAGTCCAAACCTTTATACCCTACCCAATGTCTGTATAACAGTTATAATAGTAACATAGTATTGGAGGTTGTATAAGACATACGTCCATCTAGTCCACCTTTATACCCTACCCATAATGTCTATATAACAGTTACATAGTAACATGTATTGGAGGTTGTAATAAGAACGTACGTCCATCTAGTCCAACCTTTATACCCTACCCATAATGTCTGTATAACAGTTACATAGTACATAGTATTGGAGGTTGTATAAAGACATTATGTTACTATGTAACTGTTATACAGACATTATGGGTAGGGTATAAAGGTTGGACTAGATGGACGTATGTATTTATACAACCTCCAATACTATGTTACTATGTAACTGTTATACAGACATTATGGGTAGGATATAAAGGTTGGACTAGATGGACGTATGTCTTTATACAACCTCCAATACTATGTTACTATGTAACTGTTATACAGACATTTGGGTAGGGTATAAAGGTGGATTAGATGGAGTATGTCTTTATACAACCTCCAATACTATTTACTATGTAATGTTTATACAGACATTATGTTAGGGTATAAAGGTTGCACTAGATGGAAGTATGTCTTTATACACTCCAATACTATGTTACTGTGTAACTGTTTATACAGACATTATGGTGGGTATAAAGGTTGGACTAGATTGACGTGTCTTATACAACCTCCAATACTATGTTACTATGTAACGGTTATACAAACATTATGGGTAGGGTATAAAGGTTGGACTAGATGGACGTATGTCTTTATATAACCTCCAATACTATGTTACTATGTAACTGTTATCAGACATTATGGTAGGGTATAAAGGTTGGACGAGATGGAGTATGTCTTTATAACCTCCAATACTATGTTACTATGTAACTGTTATACAGACATTATGGGTAGGGTTAAAGGTTGGACTATGGATTATGTCTTTATCAACCTCCAATACTATGTTACTATGTAACTGTTATACAGACATTATGGGTAGGGTATAAAGGTTGGACTAGATGGAGTATGTCTTTATATAACCTCCAATACTATGTACTATGTAACAGTTTACAGACATTATGGGTAGGGTATAAAGGTGGACTGATGGACGTATGTCTTTATACAACCTCCATACTATGTTACTATGTTAACTGTTTATACAGACATTATGGGTAGGGTATAAAGGTTGGATAGATGGACGTATTTCTTTATACAACCTCCAATACTATGTTACTATGTAACTGTTATACAGACAATATGGGTAGTTATAAAGGTTGGACTAGATGGACGTATGTCTTTATACAACCTCCAATACTATGTTCTATTCGTTTACAGACATTATGGGTAGGGTATAAAGTTGGACTAGATGACGTATGTCTTTATATAACCTCAATACTATGTTACTATGTAACTGTTATACAGACATTATGGTTAGGGTATAAAGGTTGGGACTAGATGGACGTATGTCTTTTATAACAACCTCCAATACTATGTTATATGTAACTGTTATACAACATTATGGGTAGGGTATAAAGGTTGCTAGATGGACGTATGTCTTTATATAACCTCCAATACTATGTTACTATGTAACTGTTATACAGACTTATGGTGTAGGGTATAAAGGTTGGCCTAGATGGACGTATGTCTTTATACAACCTCCAATACTATGTTACATGTACTGTTATACAACTTATGGGTGGTATAAAGGTTGACAGATGGACGTATGTCTTTATTCAACTCTAATTAGTTCTAGTTTTTACCCATCCTCTGTCTATTAAGCCCATTTCATTGATTTGTCAGCGAATTCCCAAGACTCCAGTCCTATAAACCAACTACTGGGAACAACCGAGACTGGACGTGGGAGTTGGAAGAGTGGATTAGAGTCTGAGTCTCTGTTACGAGAAAAATGAAAGTTCCTTTCCCACACAGTCAGAAAACTCCCACAGTGTCGGGCTTGGTTGATGAATAGTTACCTTCCCCATCCTGTCCATGCAGATACTATACTCTGGACCATCCACACACCAGGACAAATCATTCCGTCCTAGTCGTCACATGGGTCATCTCAGCAGATGCCACCCCACTGCCCAGTTGGAACACTCCTTGGCTTGATTCTCCCAGTAGTTTGCGCCCAGCAGAGAAGCCTTCATAGCACATTACTTGGCTTAGGTTTAAACCTTCGCCCATTCTGTGGGTACTTCAGATTCTTCTGTTGACTTACTGTCACAGTTTTAAGATCAGATGAAAGAATCAATCGACAGCTTACGGACTGAGGGTCGAAAGAGACATCGCGTGCCCCTGAAACCAAACACATTCAGGTCTTGTTATTGGGGATCCAGACTAACGGGTTCTCCCGTAAAACACTGAAAATTCACATAACCAGTCAATCGACCATCAGACTGTCTAATACAGATTTTCACTGGGGGGGATACCAAGGTTCATATGAAAGGGGATATAGCCTAATTATGAATTCTGATCCATTCATATGAAAGTCATTAAACTTAAAGGGCAAGTCCAGCCCTAAAATGAAAACTACATACAGGTAAATCACACCCCCAAAACCCTAAACGGTAATAGTAAATGTGAAAGTGTAAGTCTAACCTGAATCCTGCACAAAGTCCTGTTACCCCTGTTTCTGCTTCCTGGTTCTTCCAGTTATTAACTGTCAGTTATGGATATGACAGTTGACATCACAGCCAATGACTGAATGTTAATCCCCTTCGCCTCTTCTGAGCATGCCCAGGCCTCAGTACAGGCCAGTACAGGTTTCTAAATGCTCAGTTTCCATGAGGCATCCAGGAGCATAGCAGACATACAGTAATGAATTCATAGGACAAACTATGATATATCAACATATTATAAAGAGGCCATTCTTTCTAAAAGATGTTCTTATGAGGGTGGAGTTGTCCTTAAGAAGTATATACTATCAATCTTGTAGATCCTTAACTACCTGTTACTGTACACTGACTGAGTACAAGGGTGAATGGTGACCTTACTAACTCCCAGTGCATGGTGGGAGTTGTACACTCAGCCCATAACTAAATGATAGCAGGTCACAGTAAACCATGGTGACCTGTTTGCAGTGATGTTTCAGATAACTCGTGCATCTGTTTCAGAAATGTTACAAGTCTTTGAGGCTTGAACGATGGACAATCCTTTAAAATGGAACTGCAAGCGTTTTGTGTATTTACCCTTTAACACCAACTTGCAAGAACAAGATTCAACTACAGCATCGTTATAATGGAGTTAACACTAACATATCCTCACCCATCTATAATTATTATGAATTATTCCTACAGAACCTATTGTAAAAAAATTCCATTTATTTTGCTGTAGATAATAAACGTGATATTTATTCAAGGGAAGTTACCATTAAAGTGCATTAAGTACAGACCCCTCCCCTGTAATGTCATCCTCTGGAACCGATTCATTAATAAAATCACAACCCGAAGAGTTTTTTATTGGTAATATACAGCACTAAATGTAAACACTTTCCAGAACACTTGGCTGTCAACTGGAGCTTCGATTTAATAAATTGTGGAAGTGGGAGCTGTAAATAAATACGGACGAGTTGCAATATTACAACAGTACAAATAGCATGATCAATGCTATATTTTACCATAAAACGTCATTTCTAAGTGCAATCTCACAATAACATGAGTTTCCTCTCTTCTAATACGTGTACCACATTATTTTTTTTAAAGGTATGCTATTGGAAAAGAAGTATGAAGAAACCATAACATTGTATCCCTTACAATGCTGGACGTCTCGGACAGATTCTTCCAAACGTTGTGGGAGGAGCGAATGGTTATTTTCCATCAGCGGTCATGGTGAGGTCAGTCATTTCTTCTGTAACTGGGAAGACAAAACAAGTTAAGGCTGAGTCTACAACATCTTACCATGCCTCTCCACGGCGATATGACTTATCAATGTACTTTGGTTATTAACGACCTAATGTAATCCTTAGCAATAAGACTAAACCTATTAGCCAGCAAATGCACCGCATGCGTACAACAGAAAGGGATTCTGGGAGAGGATGTAGACATGGGTACCATGATGCTAAGCTGTTTTTTAAAAGATTGTTTCCAAAAAGAAGGTCAAAACAATACATTGTGCAAAGAACAGTGAATAATGGGGTCAGGGGACGTGGCTCTTGGATGACTACATGGGCTGTGGTTTGTACTGGCAACAAGGGGTGTCTCTAGGGTTTTTTGAACCTGAGCCCAAACTTTTGAATGCGCCCATATGTACCATAGGCGCCATGAAGGGCGCCAACGCAAACCCGGGTTAGGTGTGTGTGGCTTCCAGGAATGGGTGTGGTTAAACATTTGGTATTTTTAATCTCACATCACATCGTTATTTATACAGTTCCTCAAAAAGACATTTATACATCCCATAATTCCTGCCGCTTTTCTTAAAAATAAATTAAGTGATCTCTGCCTGCCGCCTCTCTGATGTGGTGCCCTGAATCTTTTGCTCATATTGCCTCATTAGAGAGACACCCCTGCTTGGCAACAACATGTACTAAACACTGCTTACTAGAGAATAATCTAGATAGAGGTTTTGAGGGGAAACACTTTTACATTAGGATTAAAATATGTTAATTCTCCTTTAATTGTTTAGACAGTTCATGTGGAAGTGGCGAGCTGTAAATGGAGAATGCAGGTGAGCGCACATTTTACGACAGTATCACTGAGCATCACGGGTGCTATATTTTACCAATAAACGTTTCTAAGTGATAATTTCCCATAATCGTTTCCTCTCTTGTAATAAGTATAGAAGATTGTTTATTTTCCTTCATGGATCTACTAATGGACATAGATGTATCAAGTAGACAGTGGCAATGCCCTTACAATGCACGCACTTGGGCAGGTTTCTTCCAGATGGTGTGTAGGGAGTGGATGGTCATTTCCCGTTGGGGAGTCATTGTGAGGTTCATATTTACTTCTGTTACTGGGAGAAAACACACAAAACAGGTTCAGACAAAATACTGACAAAAAAATACAGTGTTCCCCACTAACGATGGATACGATCAGTTTCACAAAAATAGTGATTAATCCTTATCCATGTGGACTAAAGTTCTAAGCAAGTGTCCCGAGGGTTCTTTACTGGGGTCAATTCTTTTTAGTCTGTTAATATGACTTAGAGGGAGGTATTGGGAGCAAGGTCTCAATGTTGCATTGAGGTTTAACAATCCCGGTGCCAACCTGAAGGTGAATCTCTAATGGGAAAGATTTGGGTTTCTGGTAGATAACGACTTAGCTGTAGCAAACAATGTCAGGTAGCAACGCTAGAGCTGCAAGATATTGTCTTGTATAAAGAGGGGAATAGATTCAAGGGAGAAAATATTACTCTCCCTCTTTACAAGGCACTGGTAAGGCCTATTTGGAATATGCAGTGTTAGTAGCGAACACCCGTCAGGACAAAACCTCGGCTGTGTGTACCCTACTTTACAGTGAGAATGTTTAACTGTGGAACTGTCTTCCAGCAGATGTGGTATGGCAAGTTCCATTAAATAGCTTTAAAAGTGGCCTAGATAAGTTATAAACTAAATAATTTGAGAATTACTGGTATTAATAACTATACTGTAGTTTCTGGTTGGTACAGGATACTATATAATATTGAGAATTACTAGTATTAATACATATACTGTAGTTCTGGTTGGTACAGGGATACTATATAATATTGAAATTACTAGTATTAATACATATACTGTAGTTCTGGTTGGTACAGGGATCTATCTAATATTGATAATACGGGTATAATACATATACTGTATTCTGGTCGTAGGATACTAATATAAATTGAGAATTACTGTATTAATCATCTATCTGTAGTTCTGGTCGGTACGGGGATACTATAAATATTGAGAATTACTGGTATTAATACATATACTGTAGTTCTGGTGGGAGGGGATACATAAAATATATGAATACTGGTATTAATACATATACTGTAGTTTTGGTTGTACGGATCCATATAATATAGAGAATTACTGGTATTAATACATATACTGTAGTTCTGGTTGGTACGGGGATACATACCTTTTTATTAGGGATCCAAACTCAATACTATGTAATACCTCCGCCTGCAAATGCACTACATGCTACAACCCCAAGGGATTCTGGAATAGAATGTGGACATAGGTACCCATAATGCAAAAGCTGGACAGTTTATTGATTGTTTCCAAAAAAGAGTATTTCCCCACACCTAGCATATAAAGGAAGATCACCTAGTCTCCTACTTTGTCTCTGTGTTCTTTATGGCAGGAACCTTCCCCCTTACATATCAAGGAAAGACCCTTGGATTGTGTATCTGAAACACACACACTAAAACAACAACTCCCATCAGATGGGACACTATCTGTGTCCCATCTATGGCATCGCGCCTGCCCAGGCTGTCATTCTCTTGCCCTTGCTTTAGGGACTAAGGAAGCATTTTTCCAACAGAGGATGGGCCAGGAACTTTTGTTTAAATATTGTCTGTCCATTGGGCGATTTCAATTATCCTGTTGACATTAACCTGATGGTCCTAGGTGTTCAGTTGGTGATGTTTGGTAAGTGTCACAATTTTGGCTCCTGTAAGACAAGAGGACAATGTGTTCAGATCCCTGGCAGTTTGTCCTTGTCGATACAAAAAAGCACTTGTACATTCAGCCCCCAGGCGCTTACATATACCTCATAGTTGATGTACGGATAGAAAAAGTAGGAGGTCACTGACTCCGTGATGGACAGAGACCTGTGCTAAACCAATAATGGAAAAGTTGAAATACATTCTATAAAAACAGCAAGATACATGCCCCACCCACAAACACGGCCAAAGACAGAATGCCCCACCCACAAACCATGGCCAAAGACAGAATGCCCCACCGACAACCATGGCCAAAACAAATCCCACAACCCTGGCAGCAATGCCCACCCAAACATCACACACCCACCACAACTGCCAAAGACAGAAAGCCCCACCCCACAAATAGGCCAAAGACATAATAGCCCACCCCCAAACCATCAAAGACAGAAGCCCCACCCCAATATCCCAAGTGCCCAACCAGCCAAAGACAAATGCCCACCCCAAACCCATGGCCAAGACATATGCCCACCCACAAACCACAGGCCAAGACAGAATGTCCCACCCACAAACCACTGCCAAAGACAGAATCCCCACCACCACACACAGCCAAAGACAATGCACCAACCCGCAAACAGATGCCAATAAACTCTGCATGATGCTGCTGGAACTTGGATAAAAACTGCTTTGTTTACCTTTAAGACTTCCATCCAATCACTGCTCAGTTTTGCCTTCCAGTTGAGCTTTAAAACCCTTTGGCAGCTGGTCTATCTCTATCTGGGTAGCAGTGACGCTTTTTACATTTCTTCTGTCAGTTCTGTCCCTCTCTTATTCTCCAAGCAAAGCTCCTCTCTGCCTCCGCAGGTAATCCGTCATTTCCGAGTCTGGATGAGTTTGTCCGTTACATCACAACTCATCGAACACACGAAAACGAGGTTGAAACCTCTGATTGTGGGATTTCAGTAAACTGAAATAATAAATTGGCATTTTAAGCACAAGAGTTAAATCACTTTGGGCACTGAAACCTCTCCCACATGGGCAAGATATGCCCTTGCATAGAAAAAACAAAACATTGGGCGGGAACAAAGTCTCGCTACACAGTGCCATCATTGTGTACATGTTTCTAATTGGTCAATTTTGGGTTTTAAGGCTGTTCCCATTCTGCACTTGTCCAAACCTTCCCATTGGCCAAATCACTTACCTGGTATTCATCCGGATGCGTTCCTCTTCATAAGACGCTCCTCCTCTGTTTACCTAGCAATTTCTGGATTAATTTTACTCAGAGTTTTCTGCATATTTCCCTTTAATATAAACAAAAAAAATGATCTCAACATGTCATTATCCGCTTCTACAATGGTGACTGGTTCAGTATCCGCTTTGGTGATACCACACAGAATGTAAGGTTGTGTGGAGATGTATGCTGTGCTACAGTTACACACTAGCTCTTATACAACCCGTCTACTACACACACTAGCTCTATATCATCACCTCTATAACTACACACTATCTCTATAAACATCTCCGTATATGCTCAACCTAGCTCTATATATCATACCCGCTATAGCTACCACTACTCTATATACAATACCCCTCATAGCTCCACTACAGCTCTATATACATACCCTCTATAGCTACACACTACGCTCTATATACACTACCCGCTATAGCTAATACAGCTTACACTAGCTCTATAGTACATACCCGCTAGACTACACACTAGCTCTATCATACATACCCTATAGCTACAACATAGCTCTATTATACATACCCGCTATAGCTACACAACACCTAGCTCTATATCAAACCCCTAGAGATCCACACCTAGCTCTATATACCAACCCGCTTAGAGATACACAACTAGCTCTATATACATACCCGCTATAGTCTCACACACTAGCTCTAATATACAAACCCACTATAGACAACACACTACTCTCTTAATACCAGAATCATGACCATGCTGGCTCTGGCTTTGTGCCCGCCTGCACTGACTGTCCCTTTAGTTTTTATCCACCACCAAACTCAAGATCCCCTCCAACAAGGATTCCTTAACAACACAGAGCATTTTATAATCAGTAGCACAAGAATTTTAAACGTCCAAAATTGCATCACACTTCCATTTATATCAACATGGAATCTCACTCTGCCACTCAGCAGCCCAATGTGACAATCTATCTATATCCCCCTGTAACGATTGGCACATCCTCTGTAATTTTTTATGGTCGACAAGTTTGTGTCGTCACAACACGAAACCTTGCTGACAATAACACCCTTTCCCAATCATTATAAATATATTAAATAGAAGTGGCCCCAACACAGAACCCTTGGCCCCACTTAGCACTTTAGTCCATAATGATAACCAGCCCCATTAACAACCTCTCTGTCATCCCTATTCTTTAACCAATTTTCTATTCCATGTCCAAATGTGGAACTCCCCAGACCATCAGGTAATTGTGTGCAGTGTTCCCTTCCCCCGGGAATTCTATTATTCACTGGAGATGGGTAATCGAATTCTCATGTCCCTGTTGATAATAGAAACAGATTTTGTACATAAACTAATGAAATCTGTTTCATGCCCTTTAAAAGAACTGGTCCTGGGCCAATTGTCCCCCCTGTGGTAATCATCCCATTACGCATCACACGACCTCCTTTGGATAACATATATATGTTAATATATATATATGATAATCTATATATATATATATATATCTATATTATATACCCCACATCCGCAGTGCTACTCCCACACATAATCCATTTCTAGTAGCGGGACTGCATTTGTTTGGGAACATGTATATTCTCTTGGTGCCTGACACAGACACAACTGGTACCATGGAGGGAGGACACACCTGGTTGCCTTTTGTATTGCTGTAGCATTGGACTCTGCGGACTTCCTTGTGTCTGCACTACCAGTTTTGGACAAAGGGTGGCGCTGTGACGTGCCGCAGTAGAACTGCAATCCGTGCTCCTGTACCTGCAGGGCAGCAGTAGGTAAGTTGACCAGCAGGTGGTGTTGGGAGTCATTCTGGTGACAGAGAAGGTGCTGGGGCAAGCACGGAGGTGGGGCCAAGCAGGTTAGTACACGCTGGTTGCCCAGGGCCATACAGGATTGCGTGTTCAGCCGGCTCTGTAGCCTCTCCACAATGTGGCCAAGACCGTATCTTGCTCAGGTTGGGTCTGTTCTGGAGTGTCCTCGTTACACAGGGGGCAGGAGATTCTGGTACTGGTCCTTTCCATGAGTCCCCATATATCACTGCCGGCAGCAAGGAGTGACCACGGAGGGAACAGAGTAGGAGAAGTGGCATACACATTCGGACAGCAGAGGTCATCAAGGCTGGAGACAAGCACTTCCCCTCCATCTTCACCATGACTGGGTATTTGCAAACAAGGGGAAATGAAAGGAACGACAATAATTCTGCCCGATGGGTTGTTACACAGTTTATAATGAAGAGAAATCAAAGTTTGGCAGCTCCAGCCTAAAACTCTCAGCTCGTGGTCCACATTACGTAATTCCATTCATCAGCACCGTCAAAGTGCATCTCTCTCAGCTTGTCCAGCTGGACCTGTTGCGGATAAGACAATGATGGCTGATACAGAGATACACTAACCAATCACAAGGTGGATAGGGGGAAAAATAGGTTGTGTTGTCTGGGGGGGCGGCTATCCTGTTGGCCTGCAACTGAATGGGGCAGACCCAGGAAGTGAAGAAGAGAAAAGAAACAAAGGATTAGAACTGTGCATAGTTGAAATAGAGGGGGGAGCGTTCCATGTCAAATGCACTGGGCGGGGAACAGCATTTCAGACCGGTTTTAGGGCACACGCACTGCACCAGCGATCAACATGTCGATTGCGTGTGCGGTTCGCTGTGCGATTTTATGCTCTTGGGTTTTTTCTTAGAGATAGGGGGAAAACCCAGCGATTGCGCAAAAAGTAGATTCCCATGCGTGTGGCAATTCGCAAATGGATGCTAATCGCTCTACACATCCGAAGACGTGCGTTTTTCCGTGATTTCCAATGTTTGGGGGGGGGGAATTTCATGCGTCAACGCATGCAAATGGTTGCTAGTGTATCCCTAGCCTTGGTGCGTGCTTCTCAACCAGTAACCCCTAGGGGTCCATGAAGTGCATGGGACTTATCAACCATGCCCCCTTAAACAAACGGCTGTATTGCAATTGTAGAGTACGGTCGTATAATATTGTATTAGGCTGATTCCCACCCACTATAGCACGCCCGAGCGCAACAACGAATGAGCAATGTGTCACGCTGCCTTGTTCCAAAAGGTGCACTGCGTACGTTATGTGATTGCGCAAAAAATGCGGATCGCATGACTCCGCATTACAATTGCAAGCTGCAGCCAATAATTGCCCAAACTATGCCTTTTAAAAGAGAATACGTTGCGGCCTAGCTCTACTAACGTACATTGCAGTTTGTGTTGCGCGCTGGATCCTGATTCGATTCCCCCCTTGGACACATCTGCAAGGAGTTTTGTAGTTCTCTCCGTGCTTCGTGGGTTTCCTCCGGCACTCCGGTTTTTCCTCCCCACAGCATAAAGACCTACTGATAGGATATGTATGGTCAATAAATGTGCTTAGCTTGTACGTCTCTTCGGGGCAGGTCCTGATGTGAATGTCTTCATGTAATGTACACGCTCTACAATAAGTGTTGGCGCATATAAATTCGCAGTAAAAAAAATTGCCGATCGTTAAGACGCGGTAAATCAAAGCTTCGTTATAAATAGGGCCCCACGAAATTAAAGTGCATAAAAAAAATATAATGAACGAGCATGTTCTTATAATATGGAGTTGTTATTATTTACACTGTGCAGATTAATAACAATGTGGTAATGTTGTGGCCCTATAAATGGTGGCCCTAGATAGACTATAACACTCCTCCACCTGCTCACCAATGACCTACAGCACTGCTGTGCGCTATCCGCATGTTTTTCCTTTACAGGCTCCGTACATTAACATTAGGCGAAGCTTGGGGAGGCGCGTTGCTTTAATTGATTGCCCTGTCCCCGGGGTTCCAACTGCAGCCTCCATCCTCTCAGTCAGTGGCCGAATGGTCGTGGACGTTCACAACAGCTTCGCGTATCCAACAGAATTGACCGTGCCTTGGAGATCCGTACGCTGTGACTTCCTCCAGGCTGGAAGGGCCGTGCAGGACTGGTGCGGTGACACCGGGTCCCCGCCGGTGGTTGAAAAAGGTGGCCCTCCTAGACATCGGGCAGACATGAACGAAGGAATGTGCGATCCTGCTGTGGGAGAACTTAAGTGTCCAGTCTAACTATGGAGAGGAAACTCATGGAACCCCATGGGTAACGACCTGGAGGTTGCCAGGCTCAGTGTCTGTGCTGTCCTGTGAGTGCCAGGCTTCAGTCCTGTCCGGAGGTGCCAGGCTCATGTGTCTGTCCTGGAGGTTGCCAGCTCAGTGTCTGTCCTGGAGGGGGCACTCATGTCTGTCTGGAGGGGCCAGGCCAGTGTCCTGTCTGGAGGTGCCGCTATGTTGTCCTATGTGTGGTCGTGTCCTTCCTGATGGGCCAGTGCTAGTGTCCTGTCCTGGGGGGCCAGCTCAGGTTCTGTCGTGCCAGGCTCGGGTCTTCTGAGGGGTCCAGCTCAGTGTCCTGTCAGTGTCCTGGAGGGGCCAGGCTGCGGAGTGTCTGTCTGTCCTGGAGGGGCCAGGCTCAGTGTCTTCCCTGGATAGGCCAGCTCAGTGTCTGTCCTGTCCTGGTAGGGGCACAGGCTCAGTGTTCTGTCTGTCCTGGGTGGGCCAGACTCAGTGTCTGTCCTGGAGGGGGCCAGGCTCAGTGTCGTCCTGGAGGGGCCAGGCTCTAGTGTCCTGTCTCTGAGGGCCAGGCTCATGTGTCTGTTCCTGGAGGGGGCCAGGCTCGTGTCTGTCCTGGAGGGTCAGGCTCAGTGGTCTGTCTGTCCTGAGGTCCAGGCTCAGTGTCTGTTCCGTCCTGGAGGTGCCAGGCTCAGTGTCTTCTTTCCTGGAGGTGTCCAGGCTCAGTGTCTGTCTGTCTCGGAGGTGCCAGGCTCAGTGTCTGTCTGTCCTGGAGGTGCCAGGCTTCGATGGTCTGTCTGTCCTGGTGGGGCCAGCTCCAGTGGTCTGTCCTGAGGTGCCAGGCGCAGTGTCTGTCCTGGGTGTCAGGCTTCAGTGGTCTGTCCTGGAGGGGGGCCAGGCTCAGTGTCTGTCCCTGGGGTCCCTGGAGGGGCCCAGGCTCAGTGTCTGTCCTGGAGGGTCCAGGCTCAGTGTCTGTCCTGGAAGGGGCCAGGCTCAGTGTCTGTCCTGGATGGGCCAGGCTCAGTGGTCCTGTCCTTGAGGGCCAGGCGTCGTGTCTGTCTGGGAGGCCGCTCGTGTCTGTCCTGAGGGGCCAGGCTCAGTGTCTGTCCTGTAGAGGGCCGCGGCTCAGTGTCGTCCTGGGGGCGCAAGGCTCAGTGTCTGTCCCGGATGGGCCAGGCTCAGTGTCGTGTCCTGGCAGGGGCCGGCTCAGTGTGCTGTCCTGGAGGGGGCAGGCTCAGTGCTCTGTCCTGAGGTCTGTCCTGAGGGCATCTCGTCTTCTTTCCTGGAGGGGCCAGGCTCATGTCGTCCTTGAGGGCAGTCTCAGTGGGTCTTCTTGAGGGGCCAGCCATGCGCTAGGCGCTAGTTCTGTCCGGAGTGGCAGGCTCAGTGTCTGTCCTGGAGGGCCAGGCTCAGTGTCGTCCTTGAGAGGCCAGGCTCAGTGTCCTGTCCTGGAGGGGCCAGGCTCAGTGTCTGTCCTGGAGGGGCCAGGCTCAGTGTCGTGTCCTGGAGGGGTCCAGGCCTCATTGGTCTGTCCTGGAGGGCCAGGTCTCAGTGTCTGTCCTGGAGGGGCCCAGGCTCATTGTCGGTCCGGGAGGGGCCAGGCTCAGTTGTCCTGTCCTGGAGGGCCAGGCCATTCTTTCCGGCCAAGCTCGTGCCTGTCCTGGAGGGGCCAGGCTCAGTGTCTTTCTGGAGGGGCCAGCTCGTGTCCTGTCCTGGAGGGACCATGGCTCATGTCTGTCCTGAGGGCAGGCTCAGTGTCTGTCCCTGGAGGGGCCAGGCTCAGTGTCTGTCTGGAGGGGCCAGCTCAGTGTCTGTCCTGGAGGGCCATGCCATGTGTCTGTCCTGGAGGGCCAGGGCTCAGTGTCTGTCTCCGTGGAGGGCCAGGCCAGTGGTCTGTCTGTCCTGGGGGCCAGGCTCAGTGTCTGTCTTCCTGGAGGGGCCAGGCTCAGTGTCTGTCTGGCAGCCGTGTCTCGCCTGGAGGGCCAGGCCTCAGTGTCTACGTCCTGGAGGGGCCAGGCTCAGTGTCTGTCTGTCCTGGAGGGGCCCAGGCTCAGTGCTGTCCCTGTCCTGGAGGTCGGCCAGTGTCTGCCTGGAGGGTCGGCTCAGTGTCCTGTCCTTGAGGGGCCAGGCTCAGTTTCTTGCCTGGAGGGGCCGAGGCTCACTGTGTCTGGGGCATCAGTCTGCGGAGGGGCCAGGCTCAGTGTCCTGTCTTGAGGGCCAGGCTCAGTGTTCTGTCCTGAGGGGCCGAGTGCCTGCCGGAGGCGTTGTCTGTCCTGGGGGCCGGTCTCATGTCTGTCCTGGAGGGGCCAGTAGCTGGCGGAGGTGAGCTCGTGTCGCCTGGGGCAAGGCTCAGCTGCTGAGGGGCCAGGCTCAGTGTCTGTCCTGGTAGGGTCCAGGCTCAGTGTCTGTCCTGGAGGGCCGGCTCAGTGTCCTGTCTGTCTGCTGTTGAGGGGCCAGGCTCAGTGTCCTTGTCTGTCCTGGATGGGCCAGGCTCACGTGTCTGTCTGTCCCTGGCTGGGCCAGGCCTCAGTGTCTGTTCCTGGAGAGGGCCAGGTCAGTGTCCTGTCGTCCTGGAGGCCAGGCTCAGGTCTGTCTGTCCTGGAGGCGGGCCAGACTCAGTGTCTGTCCTGGAGGGGCCAGGCTCAGTGTGCTGTGGCCTGGAGGGGCCAGCTCAGTGTCTGTCCTGGAGTGGGCAGGCTCAGTTGTCTGCCTGGCGGGGCCAGGCCTCAGTGTCTGTCCTGGAGGGCCCGGCTCAGTGTCCTGTCCGCTGAGGTGTCTGTCTGTCCTGGATGCGGTCCAGGCTCTGTGTTGTCTGGTCCCTGGAGGGTGCCATGCTCAGCGTCTGTCTGCTGGAGGTGCCAGGCCTCAGTGTCCTGTCTGTCCTGGAGGTGCAGGCTCAGTGTCTGTTTGTCCTGGCGAGGTGCCAGGCTCAGTGTCTTGTCTGTCCTGGTGGGGCCAGGCTCAGTGTCGTCCCTGGAGGTGCCATGCTCTGGGTCTTCCTGGAGGTTTCAGTGCTCAGTGTCTGTCTGTGAGGGCCTGCTCAGTGTCTGTCCCTGGAGGGGCCCCTGGAGGGGCCAGGTCGCTGGTCGTCTCCTGACAGTGGTCCAGAACCTCAGCTAAAATCCTGTCACTCCGGCAGCGTCCCTAGCTGCGGCTCCCTCCTCTCCCTCCGTCGGAGGATCGGCCCATGCTCGTTCTGTCCTGGAATGGGCCAGGCTCAGTGTCTGTTCCTGGAGGGGCCAGGCCATGTGTCTTCCTGGAGGGGCCAGCCAGTGTCGTGTCCTGGAGGGTCCCAGCTCAGTGTCTGTCCGGAGGGGCCAGGCTCAGTGGTCCTGTCTGCGGGCTGCAGTGTCTTCGAGGGCCATGCTCATTCTGTCCTGGAGGGCCAGGCTCAGTGTCTGTCCTGGAGGGGCCAGGCTCATGTTCTGTCCTGGAGGGGCCAGGCTCAGTGTCTGTCCTGGGAGGGCCAGCTCAGTGTCTGTCCTGGAGGGGCCAGCTCAGTGGTCTGTCTGGAGGTGCAGGCTCATGTCTGGTCTGGAGGGCCAGGCTCAGGGTCTGTTCTGGAGGGCCAGGCTCAGTGTCTGTCCTGGAGGGGCCAGCTCAGTGTCCACTGTCCTGGAGGGGCCAGGCTCAGTTGCTGCCTGTGTCCTGCCTGGAGGGGCCAGGCTCAGTGTCTGTCCTGGAGGCAGCTGCTTGAGGGCCGTGTCAGTGTCTGTCCCTTGGCAGGTCAGTGTCGCCCTGGCCAGGCTCAGTTTCTGTCCTGGAGTGGGCCAGTCTCAGTTCTGTCCTGGAGGGGCCAGGCTCAGTGTCCTGTCGGGCCCTCGGCTGTCGGAGGGGCCAGGCTCTGCTGAGGGCCGTGTCTGTCCCTGGAGGGGCCAGGCTCAGTGTCTGTCCTGGAGGGTCCACGGCTCAGTGTCTGTCCTGGAGGGGCCAGGCTCAGTTTGAGGGCAGCGTTGTCCTGTCCTGGAGTGGGCCAGCTCATTTCTGTCCGGAGGGGCCAGCTCAGTGTCTTTCCTGGAGGGCCGAGGCCTGTCCTGGTCTGTCCTGGAGGGGCCAGGCTCAGTGTCTGTTCTGGAGGGGCCAGGCTCGTTCTCTGTCCTGGAGGGCCAGGCTCGTGTCTGTCTGTCCTGGAGGGGCCAGGCCATGTCCTGTCCTGGAGGGCCAGGCTCGGTGTCCTGTCTGTCCTGGAGGGCCAGGCTCGGTGTCGTCTGTCTGAGGGGCCAGGCTCGGTGTCTGTCCCTGTCCTGGAGGGCAGGCTCGTGTCCCTGTCTGTCCCTGGAGGGCAGGCTCGTGTCTGTCTGTCCTTGAGGGGCCAGGCTCGGTGTCTGTCTGTCTGGAGGTGCTCGGTTCGGTTGTCGTTCCTGAGGGGCCAGGCTCGGTGTCTTCTGTCCTGGTGCCATGCGAGTGTCCTGCCAGTGCCTCTCGTCTGTCCTGTCCTGGAGGGGTCCAGGCTCGGTGTCCTGTCTGTCCTGGAGGGCCGGGCTCGGTGTCTGTCTGTCCTGGAGGGCCAGGCTCGGTGTCTTCTGTCCTGGATGGGCCGGGCTCGGTCTGTCTGTCCGAGGAGGGCCGGTCGGTGTCCTTTCTGTCCTGGACGGCCGGGCTCGGTGTCCTGTCTGGCCTGGAGGCGCCGGGCTGTCGGCCTGAGGGCCCTCGGTGTACGTCTGGCATGGCGGTCGGTCCCTGCCTGGACTGCGCAGTGTCTGTCTGGTCCTGGAGGGGCCAGGCTCGTGTCTGTCCGGAGGGGCCGGGCTCGGTGTCTGTCTGTCCTGGAGGGCCGGGCTCGGTGTCTGTCCTTGGCCGTGTGCCGGCTCAGTGTCGTCGTCCTGAGGGGCGGCTCAGTGTCTGTCCTGGAGGGTCCGGGCTCGGTGTCTGTCTGTCCCTTGAGGGGTCCGGTGCTCAGTGTCCTGTCTGGAGGTGTCCGGTGCTCGGTTGTCTGTCTGTCCTGGAGGGGCCGGGCTCGGTGTCCCTGTCTGTCCTGAGGAGGGGCCGGGCTCGGTTCCTGTCCCTTCCCTGGAGGGCGCCGTGGGCTCTGTTGGGTGGCCTGGTCGTGTCCTGGCCGTCGTGGGCTGGGACGTGCGGGCTCAGTGTCTGTCTTCCTGGAGGGGCCAGGCTCGTGTCTTCCTGGAGGGGCAGGATCGTGTCTTCTGTCCTGGGGTGCCGGGCTCAGTGTCGTCCTGTCCTGAGGGGCGCCGTGGCTCAGTTGTCTGTCCTGGAGGGGCCGGGCTCGGTGTCTGTCTGTCCTGGAGGGGCCGGGCTCGGTGTCTGTCCTGGCGACGTGCCGGGCTCGTTGTCTGTCTGTCCTGGAGGGTGCATGCTTCAGTGTCCCTGTCCTGAGGGGCCGGGCTCAGTGTCTGTCTGTCCTGGAGGGGGCGTGCTGCGGTGGTTCTTCCTGTCCTGGAGGGCGGCGCTCGGTGTGTCTGTCCTGTCCTGGAGGGGCCGGGCTCGTTTCTTGTCTGTCCTGAGGAGGGCCGTGGCTCGGTGTCCGTCTGTCCTGGAGGGCCGGGCTCGTTCTGTCTGTCCTTGGAGGGGCCGGGCTCGTGTCTGCTGTCCCTGGAGGGGCCGGGCTCGGTGTCCTGTCTGTCCTGGAGCTGGTCGCTCGGTGTCTGTCTGTCCTGGAGGGGGCCGGCTCGGTGTCTGTCCTGGAGGGGTCGGGCTCGGTGCTGTCTTTCCCCGGAGGGGCCGGCTCGGTGTCTGTCTGTCCTGGAGGGGCCGGGCCTCGTGGTCCTGTCTGTCCTGAGAGGGCCGTGCTCGGTGGTCTGTCCTGCGGGCCGGCTCATTGTCTGTCCCTGTCTGGAGGGCCAGGCTCCGGCGTCTGGTTCCTGAGTGGCCAGGCTCAGTGTCTGTCTGTCCTGGAGGGGCCGGCCCTCAGTGTCTGTCTGTCCTGGAGGGGCCGGGCTGCAGGGTCTGTCCTGAGGGCCGGGCTCGGTGTCTGTCTTCCTGGGAGGGCCGGGCTCGGTGGTCCTGTCCTGGACCGTCCGGGCTCGGTGTCTGTCCTGTCCTGGAGGGCCAGGCTCAGTGTCTGTGCCTGAGGGGCCGTCTCAGTGTCTGTCTGTCCTGAGGGCGCGGCTCGGTGTCCTGTTGTCCTGGGGTGGCCGGGCTCGGTGTCTGTCTGTCCAGGTCGGTATGGGGCTCGTCGGAGGGGCTCGGGCCCGGTGTCTGTCCGTGTCCTGGAGGGCCGGCCTCGGTGTGTCTGTCCCTTGGAGGGGCCGGGCTCGTGTCTGCTGTTCCTGGAGGGCGGCTTGTGCCCGGGGGCCTCGGTGTCTGTCTGTCCTGGAGGGGCAGGGGCTCGGTGTCTTCTGTCCTGGAGGTGCCGGCTCATTGTCTGTCTGTCCTGGATGGGCCAGGCTCGGTGTCTGTCCCTGAGGCCGGCTCGTGCTCTGTCTGTCCTGTGAAAGGGGCACGGCTCGTCTGTCGTTGCCTGGAGGGGCCAGGTCTCAGTGTTGTCCTGGTGCGGTGTCGGTCTCTGGGAGGGGCCGGGCTCAGTGTCGTCCTGTCCTGGAGGGGCCCGGTGCTGTCGTCTTGGGCGCTCCGTGTCCTGCCGAGGGGCCGGGCTCGTGTTGTCTGTCCTGGAGGGGCCGGGCCTCGTGGTGTCTTGTCCTGGACCGGCCGGGCTCGGTAGTCTGCTTTCCCGGTGGGCAGCTCATGTCTGTCCGGAGGGGCCGGGCTCGTTGTCTGTCGGTCCTGAGGGCCTAGGTCCGCCGGAGGCCGCTCGGTGTCCTGTCTGTCCTGGAGGGGCCGGGCTCGGTGTCCTGTCTGTCCTGGAGGGGCCGGCTCGGGTCTGTCTGTCTGGAGGGGCCGGAGCTCGGTGTCTGCCTGTCCTGGAGGGGCCGGTCTCGGTGTCTGTCTTCCTGGAGTGGGCGCGGGCTCGGTGTCTTTCTGTCCTAGGGGCCGGCTCGGTGTCTGTCTGTCCTGGAGGGGCCGCTCGGGCTCTGTCCTGTCCTGGAGGGCCGGGCTCGTGTCTGTCTCGTGGGGATCGGGTCGCTGGGTGCGGTCGGTGCTGTCTGAGTCGCGTCGCTGAGGGGCCGCTCGCTGTCCTGTCCTGGAGGGGTCCGTGCTCGCTGTCTGTCCTGGAGGGGGCCGGCTCGCTGTCTGTCCTGTGAGGGGGCCGGCCTCCGCTGTCCTGAGGGCCGGTCGCTGCGCCTAGAGGGCGGGCTCGCTGTCTGTCCTGGTGGGCCGGCTCGCTGTCTGTCTTGAGGGGCCGGGCCTCGTTGTCGTCCTGGAGGGCGGCTCGGCCCGGGGCGCTCGGTGTCTGTCCCTGGAGGGGCCGGGCTCGCTGTCCTGTCCTGAGGGGCCGGCTCGCTGTCTGTCCTGGAGGGGCCGGGCTCGCTGTTCTGCCTGGAGGGGCCGGGCTCGCTTCTGTCCATGAGCTCGCTTGCTGAGGGGCGCTGTGTCGTCGGGGCGGTCCTGTCTGTCTGGAGGGGCCGGGCTCGCTGTCTGTCCTGGAGGGGCCGGGCCTCCGCTGTCTGTCTGAGGGGCCGCGGCTCGCTGTCTGTCCTGGAGGGGCCGGTGCTCGCCGTCTGTCCTGGAGGGGCCGGCGCTCTGCTGTCTGTCCTGGAGGGGCCGGGCTCGCTTCTTCCCTGGAGGGGCCGGGCTCGCTGTCTGTTCCTGGATGGGCCGGCCGATGTCTGTCCTGAGTGGGCCGGGCTCGGTCTGTCCTAGCTCCGTGTCCTGGAGGGGCCGGGCTCGCTGTCTGTCCGGAGGCCTCGTTCGCTGGAGGGGCCGGGGCTCGCTGTCCTGTTCCCTGGGGGGCCGGGCTCCGTGGCTGTCCCTGGATGGGCCTGGCTCGCTGTCGTCCTGGAAGGGGGCTCGCTTTGTCTGAGGTGCCGGCCTCGCTGTCTGTCCTGGAGAGGGCCGGGCTCGCTTCGTGTCTGGAGGGCCGGCTCGCTGTCTTCCTGGAGGGGCCGGGCTCGCTGTCTGTCCTGGAGGGGCCCGGCTCTCGCTGGTCTGTCCTGGAGTGGGGGCCTGGCTTCGCTGTCCTGTGCCTGGATGGGGCCGGCCTCGCTGTCGTCCTGAGAGGGCCGGGCTCGCGTCTGTCTGGAGGGGCCGGGCGCTCGTCTTCGGTCCTGGAGGGGCCGGGTCCGCTGTCCTGTCCTGGAGGCCGTGCTCGCGTCTTCCCTGAGCGCTCGCTGCGTTGAGGGGCTCCGGGCTCTCTGTCTGTCCTGGAGGGGCCGGGCTCGCTGTCTGGTCCTGGAGGGTGGGCCGGGCCGGTCGTCCTGGGGCGGCTGCTTCTGTCCTGGCAGGGGGCCGGGCTCGCTGTCTGTCCTGGAGGGGCCGTGGCTCGCTGTCTGTCCTGGAGGGGCCGGTGCTCGGTCGGTCTGTCCTGGAGGGGCTGGCCTCTTCCGGGGGTCCGGTGTCTGTCCTGGAGGGTCGGTGCCGGGAGGGCCTCGGTCCGCCTTCTGTCCGTCGGAGGAGGCCGGCTCGGTGTCCGTCCTGTCGTTCTTGGAGTGGGCCGGGCTCGGTGTCCGTCTGTCCTTCTTGGAGAGGGCCGGGCTCCGGTTCTTTCGTTGCCCTTGAGGGGGCCGGGCTCGCGTGTCGCGCGGCCTGGAGGGGCCCCTCGCGCTGTCTGTCCGTCCGGAGGGGCCGGGCTCTTGTCTGTCCGTCCTGGAGGGGCCTGGCGCTTCCTCGAGGGGTGGTGTCCGTCTGTCCGTCTTGGAGGGGCCGGGCTCGGGGTCCGTTCTGTCCGTCTGGAGGGTCCGGCTCGGTGTCCGTTGTCCGTCTTGGAGGGGCCGTGCTCGTGTCTGTCTGTCCTGGAGGGGGCCGGGCTCGGTGTTCCTGTCGTCCTGGAGGGGCCGGGCTCGGTTGTCTGTTCTGTCCTGGGGGCCGGGCTCGTGTCGTCTGTCCTGGAGGGCCGGGCCTCGGTGTCTGTCTGTCCTGGAGGGGTACCGGGCTCGGTGTCCTGGTCTGTCCTGGAGGGGCGGGGCTCGGTGTCTGTCTGGTCCTGGGGGCGTGGCTTCTTCGAGGGGCCGGGCTCGGTGTCGTGTCCTGTCTCTGAGGGCCGGGCTCGGTTGGTTCTGTCCTCTCCTGGAGGGGCCTGTGCTCTGTGTCTTCTGTCCTGGAGGGGCCGGGCCGCTGTCTGTTTCCTGGAGGGGGCGGGGTGCTCGCTGTCTGTCCTGGAGGGCCGGGCTTCGCTGCTGTCCTGGAGGGGCCGGGCCTCGCTGGTCCTGTCCTGGAGGGGCCGGGGCTCGCTGTCTGTCCTGGAGGGCCGTGGCTCCGCTCTGTGTCCCTGGAGGGGCTGGGCTCGCTGTCGTGTCCTGGAGGTGGCCGGGCCTCGCTGTCTGGTACTGGAGGGGCCGTGCGTCGTGTCTTCCCTGAAGGGGGCCGGCTCGGTGTCTGTCTGGAGGGCGGGCTCCTGTCGCTGGAGGGCGTGCCGGCGCTAGGGCGGGTGCTCTGTCCTGATGGCCGGGCCGGGTGTCTGTCTGAGGGGCCGCTCGCTGTCTTGTCCTGGAGGGCCGGGCTCGCTGTCTGTCCTGGAGGGGCCGGGCTCGCTGTCCCTCTAGTCAAACCTTTATACCCTACCCATAATGTCTGTATAACAGTTATATAGTAACATAGTATTGGAGGTGGAATAAAGACATACATCCATCTAGACCAACCTTTATACCCTACCCTAATGTCTGTTATAACAGTTTATATAGTAACATAGTATTGGAGGTTGTATAAAGACTACGTCCATCTAGTCCCACCTTTATACCCTACCCATAATGTCTGTATAACAGTTATATAGTAACTAGTATTGGAGGTTGTATAAAGACATACGTCCATCTAGTCCACCTTTATACCTACCCATAATGTCTATATAACAGTTACATAGTAACTAGTATTGGAGGTTGTATAAAGACATACGTCCCCAGTCCAACCGTTATACCCTAACCCATAATGTCTATATAACAGTTACATAGTAACATAGTATTGGAGGTTGTATAACAGACATACTTCATCAGTCCAACCTTTATACCCTACCCATAATGTCTGTATAACAGTTACATAGTAACATAGTATTGGAGGTTGTATAAAGACATACGTCCATCTAGTCCAACCTTTATACCCTACCCATAATGTCTTATAACAGTTTATAGTAACATATTTGAGGTTGTATAAAGACATACTCCATCTAGTCCAACCTTTATATACCCTACCCAATGTCTGTATAACAGTTATAATAGTAACATAGTATTGGAGGTTGTATAATGACATACGTCCATCTAGTCCACCTTTATACCCTACCCATAATGTCTATATAACATTACATAGTACATGTAATTGGAGGTTGTAATAAGACTACGTCATCTAGTCCAAACCTTTATACCCTACCATAATTCTGTATAACAGTTACATATTACATAGTATTGAGTTATAAAGACATTATGTTCTATGTAACTGTTATACAGACATTATGGGTAGGGTATAAAGGTTGGACTAGATGGACGTATGTTTTATCAACCTCCAATACTATGTTACTATGTAACTGTTATACAGACATTATGGTAGATATAAAGGTTGACTAGATGGACGTATGTCTTTATACAACCTCCAATACTATGTTACTATGTAACTGTTATACAGACATTGGGTAGGGTATAAAGGTTGGATTAGATGGAGTATGTCTTTATAACACCTCCAATACTATTTACTATGTAACTGTTATACAGACATTATGTTAGGGTATAAAGGTTGGACTAGATGGAGTATGTCTTTATACAACTCCAATACTATGTTACTTGTAACTGTTTATACAGACATTATGGGTGGTATAAAGGTTGGACTAGATGGACTGTGCTTATACAACCTCCAATACTATGTTACTATGTAACGGTTATACAAACATTATGGGTAGGGTATAAAGGTTGGACTAGATGGACGTATGTCTTTATATAACCTCCAATACTATGTTACTATGTAACTTTATCAGACATTATGGTAGGGTATAAAGGTTGGACTAGATGGAGTATGTCTTTATAACCTCCAATACTATGTTACTATGTAACTGTTATACAGACATTATGGGTAGGGTATAAAGGTTGGACTATGGGTTATGTCTTTATCAACCTCCAATACTATGTTACTATGTAACTGTTATACAGACATTATGGGTAGGGTATAAAGGTTGGACTAGATGGAGTATGTCTTTATATAACCTCCAATACATGTTACTATGTAACGTTTACAGACATTATGGGTAGGGTATAAAGGTGGACTGATGGACGTATGTCTTTATACAACCTCCAATACTATGTTACTATGTTAACTGTTTATACAGACATTATGGGTAGGGTATAAAGGTTGGATAGATGGACGTATGTTCTTTATACAACCTCCAATACTATGTTACTATGTAACTGTTATACAGACATATGGGTAGTTATAAAGGTTGGACTAGATGGACGTATGTCTTTATACAACCTCCAATACTATGTTACTATTTCGTTTACAGACATTAGGGTAGGGTATAAAGGTTGGACTGATGACGTATGTCTTATATAACCTCAATACTATGTTACTATGTAACTGTTATACAGACATTATGGTTAGGGTATAAAGGTTGGACTAGATGGACGTATGTCTTTTATACAACCTCCAATACTATGTTACTATGTAACTGTTATACAACATTATGGGTAGGGTATAAAGGTTGCCTAGATGGACGTATGTCTTTATAAACCTCCAATACTATGTTACTATGTAACTGTTATACAGACTTATGGTAGGGTATAAAGGTTGGCCTAGATGGACGTATGTCTTTATACAACCTCCAATACTATGTTACTGTGTAACTGTTATACAGACATTATGGGTAGGGTATAAAGGTTGGACTAGATGGACGTATGTCTTTATTCAACTCTAATTAGTTCTAGTTTTTACCCATCCTCTGTCTAATTAAGCCCATTTCATTGATTGTCAGCGAATTCCCAGACTCCAGTCCATATAACCAAACTACTGGGAACAACCGAGACTGGACGTGGAGTTGGAAGGAGTGGATTAGAGTCTGAGTTTTCTCTGTGACTGAGAAAAATGAAAGTTCCTTTCCCACACAGTCAAGGAAAACTCCCACAATGTCAGGCTTTGGTTGATGAATAGTAACCTTCCCCATCCTATGCCATGCAGATAATATACTCTTGGACCATTCCACACACCAGGACAAATCATTCCGTCCTAGCTCGTCACATGGGTCAATCTCAGCAGATGCCACCCCTACTGCCCAGTTGGAACACTCCTTGGCATTGATCTCCCAGTAGTTGCGCCCAGCAGAGAAGCCTTCATAGCACATAACTTGGCTAGGTTTAAACCTTCGCCCATTCTGTGGGTACTTCAGAATCTTCTGACTTACTGTCACAGTTTTAAGATCAGATGAAAGAATCAATCGACAGCTTACGGACTGAGGGTCGAAAGAGACATCGCGTGCCCCTGAAACCAAACACATTCAGGTCTTGTTATTGGGGATCCAGACTAACGGGTTCTCCCGTAAAACACTGAAAATTCACATAACCGTCAATCTGACCATCAGACTGTCTAATTACAGATTTTCACTGGGGGGGGATACCAAGGTTCATATGAAAGGGGATATAGCCTAATTATAGAATTCTGATCCATTCATATGAAAGTCATTAAGCTTAAAGGGCAAGTCCAGCCCTAAAATGAAAACTTACATACAGGTAAATCACCCCCCAAAACCCTAAACGGTAATAGTATAAAATGTGAAAGGTGTAAGTCTAACCTGAAATCCTGCACAAAGTCCTGTTACCCCTGTTTCTGCTTCCTGGTTCTTCCAGTTATTAACTGTCAGTTATGGATATGACAGTTGACATCACAGCCAATGACTGAATGTTAATCCCCTATCTGCCTCTTCTGAGCATGCCCAGGCTCAGTACAGGCTCAGTACAGGTTTCTAAATGGCTCAGTTTCCATGAGGCATCCAGGAGCATAGCAGACATACAGTAATGAATTCATAGGACAAACTATGATATATCAACATATTATAAAGAGGCCATTCTTTCTAAAAGATGTTCTTATGAGGGTGGAGTTGTCCTTTAAGAAGTATATACTATCAATCTTGTAGATCTCTTAACTACCTGTTACTGTACACATGACTGAGTACAGAGGGTGAATGGTGACCTTACTAACTCCCAGTGCATGGTGGGAGTTGTACACTCAGCCCATAACTAAATGATAGCAGGTCACAGTAAAACCATGGTGACCTGTTTGCAGTGATGTTTCAAGATAACTGTGCATCTGTTTCAGAAATGTTACAAGTCTTTGAGGCTTGAACGATGGACAATCCTTTAAAATGGGAACTGCAAGCGTTTTGTGTATTTTACCCTTTAACACCAAACTTGCAAGAAGACAAGATTCAACTACAGCATCGTTATAATGGAGTTAACACTAACAATAGCTCACACCATCATAATTTATTATGAATTATTCCTACAGACCTATTGTAAAAAAATTCCATTTATTTGCTGTAGATAATAAAACGTGATATTTATTCAAGGGAAGTTACCATTAAAGTGCATTAAGTACAGACCCCTCCCCTGTAATGTCATCTCTGGAACCGATTCATTAATAAAATCACAACCCGAAGAGTTTTTATTGGTAATATACAGCACTAAATGTAAACACTTTCCAGAACACTTGGCTGTTAACTGGAGCTTCAGATTTAATTAATTGTGGAAGTGGGAGCTGTAAATAAATACGGACGAGCTTGCATATTACAACAGTACAAATGAGCATGATCAATGCTATATTTTACCAATAAAACGTCATTTCTAAGTGACAATCTCACAATAAATGAGTTTCCTCTCTTCTAATACGTGTACCACATTTTTTTTTTAAAGGTATGCTATTGGAAAGAGAAGTATGAAGAAACCATAACATTGTATCCCTTACAATGCTGGACGTCTCGGACAGATTCTTCCAAACGTTGTGGGAGGAGCGAATGGTTATTTTCCATCAGCGAGTCATTGTGAGGTTCAGTCATTTCTTCTGTAACTGGGAGAAGACAAAACAAAGTTAAGGGCTGAGTCTACCAACATCTACCATGGCCTCTAACTGGCGATATGACTTATCAATGTATCGTTGGTTTATTAACGACCTAATGTAATCCTTAGCAATAAGACTAAGAACCTATTAGCCAGCAAATGCACCGCATGCTACAACAGAAAGGGATTCTGGGAGAGGATGTAGACATGGGTACCCATGATGCTAAGCTGTTGGTTTTAAAAGATTGTTTCCAAAAAGAAGGTCAAAACAATACATTGTGCAAAGAGACAGTGAATAATGGGGTCAGGGGACGTGGCTCTTGGATGACTACATGGGCTGTGGGTTGTACTGGCAACAAGGGGTGTCTCTAGGGTTTTTGAAACCTGAGCCAAACTTTTGAATGCTGCCCATATGTACCACTAGGCGCCATGAAGGGCGCCAACGCAAACCCGGGTTAGGTGTGTGTGGCTTCCAGGAATGGGTGTGGTTAAACATTTGGTATTTTTAATCTTCACATCACATCGTTATTTATACAGTTCCTCAAAAAGACATTTATCCATCCCATAATTCCTGCCGCTTTTCTTAAAAATAAATTAAAGTGATCTCTGCCTGCCGCCTCTCTGATGTGGTGCCCTGAGCATTTTGCTCATATTGCCTCATTAGAGAGACACCCCTGCTGGCAACAACATGTACTAAACACTGCTTACTAGAGAATAATCTAGATAGAGGTTTTGAGGGGAAACACTTTTACATTAGGATTAAAAATATGTTTAATTCTCCTTTAATTGTTTAGACAGTTCATGTGGAAGTGGCGAGCTGTAAATGGAGAATGCAGGTGACTGAGCATCACGTGTGCTATATTTTACCAATAAAGCGATTTCTAAGTGATAATTTCCCAATAATCGTTTCCTCTCTTGTAATAAGTATAGAAGATTGTTTATTTTCCATTCATGGATCTACTAATGGACATAGATGTATCAAGTAGACATGGCAATAAGCCCCTTACAATGCACGACATCTTGGGCAGGTTCTTCCAGATGGTGTGTAGGGAGTGGATGGTCATTTGCCGTTGGGGAGTCATTGTGAGGTTCAGTATTTACTTCTGTTACTGGGAGAAAACACACAAAACAGGTTCAGACAAAATACTGACAAAAAAAATACAGTGTTCCCCACCTAACGATGGATACGATCAGTTTCACATAAAAATAGTGATTAATCCTTATCCATGTGGACTAAAGTTCTAAGCAGAGTGTCCCGAGGGTTCTTTACTGGGGTCAATTCTTTTTAGTCTGTTAATAAATGACTTAGAGGGAGGTATTGGGAGCAAGGTCTTCAATGTTGCATTTGAGGTTTAACAATCCCGGTGCCACCTGAAAGTGAATCTCTAATGGGAAAAGATTTGGGGGTTCTGGTAGATAACAGACTTAGCTGTAGCAAACAATGTCAGGTAGCAACGGCTAGAGCTAGCAAGATATTGTCTTGTATAAAGAGGGGAATAGATTCAAGGGAGAAAATATTACTCTCCCTCTTTACAAGGCACTGGTAAGGCCTCATTTGGAATATGCAGTGTTAGTAGCGAACACTCCGTCAGGACAAAAACTCGGCTGGTGTGTACCCTACTTTACAGTGAGAATGGTGAAACTGTGGAACTGTCTTCCAGCAGATGTGGTAATGGCAAGTTCATTAAATAGCTTTAAAAGTGGCCTAGATAAGTTTATAAAACTAAATAATATTGAGAATTACTGGTATTAATACATATACTGTAGTTCTGGTTGGTACAGGGATACTATATAATATTGAGAATTACTAGTATTAATACATATACTGTAGTTCTGGTTGGTACAGGGATACTATATAATATTGAGAATTACGGGTATTAATACATATACTGTAGTTCTGGTCGGTACGGGGATACTATATAATATTGAGAATTACTGGTATTAATACATATACTGTAGTTCTGGTCGGTACGGGGATACTATAAAATATTGAGAATTACTGGTATTAATACATATACTGTAGTTCTGGTTGGTATGGGGATACTATATAATATTGAGAATTACTGGTATTAATACATATACTGTAGTTCTGGTTGGTACGGGGATACCATATAATATAGAGAATTACTGGTATTAATACATATACTGTAGTTCTGGTTGGTACGGGGATACAATACCTTTTTATTAGGGATACAAAACCTACAATACTATGTAATAACCTCCGCCTGCAAATGCACTACATGCTACAACCCCAAGGGATTCTGGAATAGAATGTGGACATAGGTACCCATAATGCAAAGCTGACAGTTTAATTGATTGTTTCCAAAAAAGAAGTATTTCCCACACCTGCATATAAAGGGAAGATCACCTAGTCTCCTACTTGTGTCTCTGTGTTCTTTATGGCAGGAACCTTTCCCCTTACATATCAAGGAAAGACACTTGGATTGTGATATCTGAACACACACACTAAAACGAAGCTCCCATCAGATGGGACACTATCTGTGTCCCATCTGATGGCATCGCCCTGCCCAGGCTGGTCATTCTCTTGCCTTGCTTTAAGGGACTAGGAGCATTTTCCAACAGAGGATGGGCCAGGAGACTTTGTTTAATATTGTCTGTCAATTGGGCGATTTCAATTATCCTGTTCACATTAAACTGATGGTCCTGGTGTTCAGTTGGTGATGTTTGGTAAGTGTCACAATTTGGCTCCTGTAAAGACAAGAGGACAATGTTTCAGATCCCTGGCAGTTTACTTGTCGATACAAAAAATGCACAGTACATTCTAGCCCACAGGGCTTACAATCCATAGGTGATGACGGATAGAAAAAGTAGGAGGGTCACTGAATCCGTGATGGACAGAGACTGTGCTAAACACCAATAATGGAAAAGTCTGAAATACATTCTATAGAAAACAGCAAGATACATGCCCCACCCACAAACCATGGCCAAAGACAGAATGCCCCACCCACAAACCATGGCCAAAGACAGAATGCCCCACCCACAAACCATGGCCAAAGACAGAATGCCCCACCCACAAACCATTGCCAAAGACAGAATGCCCCACCCACAAACCACGGCCAAAGACAGAATGCCAATAAACTCTGCATGATGCTGGCTGGAACTTGGATAAAAACTGGCTTGTTTACCTTTAAGACTTCCATCCAATCACTGCTCAGTTTGCCTTCCAGTTGAGCTTTAACCCTTTGCAGCTGGTCTATCTCTATCTGGGTAGCAGTGACGCTTTTTACCATTTCCTTCTGTGCAGTTTCCTGTCCCTCTCTTATTCTCCCAAGCAAAGCTCCTCTCTGCCTCCGCAGGTAATCCGTCATTTCCTGGAAGTCTCGGATGAGTTTGTCCGTTACATCACAAACTTCAATCTAACACACAGAAAACGAGGTTAACCTGCAGGATTGGGATTTCAGAAACTGAAATAATAAATTGGCATTTAGCAAGAGTTAAATCACTTTGGGCACTGAAACACTCCCACATGGGCAGATATCGCCCTTGGCATAGAAATGGCGACAGTCGCTAACAGTGCCATCATTGTGTAAATGTTCTAATTGGTCAATTTTGTGTTTAAGGCTTGTCCCATTCTGCACTTTCCAAAGCCCTGTCCCATTGGCCAATCACTTACCTGGTATTCCCGATGGGCGTTCCTCTTCATAATAAGCTCCTCCTCTTTTACCGCAATTTCTTGGATTATTTTACTCAGAGTTTTCTGAATTTTCTCCTTTAATATAAAAAAAAAATGATCTCAACATGTCATTATCCGCTTCTAAATGGGACTGGTTACAGTATCCGCTGTGGTGATACACACCAGATGTAAAGGTCTGTGTAGATGTAATGCGTGTCTACAGATACACACTAGCTCTAAATACACACCCGCTATAGCTACACACTAGCTCTATATACATGCCCGCTATAGCTACACACTAGCTCTATATACATACCCGCTATAGCTACACACTAGCTCTATATACATACCCGCTATAGCTACACACTAGCTCTATATACATACCCGCTATAGCTACACACTAGCTCTATATACAAACCCGCTATAGCTACACACTAGCTCTATATACATACCCGCTATAGCTACACACTAGCTCTATATACATACCCGCTATAACTACACACTAGCTCTATATACATACCGCTATAGCACACCACTAGCTCTATATACATACCCGCTATAGCTACACACTAGCTCTATAATACAACCCGCTAAGTACACACTAGCTCTATATACAAACCCGCTAACATACACACTAGCTCTATATAACATACCCCGTACAGCGACCCACTAGCTCTAAATACACACCCGCTATAGCTACACACTAGCTCTATATACATGCCCGCTATAGCTACACACTAGCTCTATATACATATCCGCTATAGCTACACACTAGCTCCGAAGGAGAGGAATGCTGGAGACAGTAGGAAAGTCAGAAGGAAAGGGCAAGTCCAGCCCAATGAAAACTCAACAGGTAATAACCACCAAAACCCTAAACGGTAAGTATAAATGGGAAAGGGTGAAGTCTAACCTGAACGCTGCACAAAGTCCTGTTACCCCGGTCTGCGCGTCCTGGTTCTTCCATGTTAACTGTCAGTTATGGATGGACAGTTGACATCACAGCCAATGACGAATGTTAATCCCCTGCCTCTTCTGAGCAGGCCACAGCTCAGTACAGGTTTCTAAATGGCTCAGTTTCCATGAGCAGCTCAGAGCATAGCCAAACAGTAAAAATTCATAGACAAACTATGATATATCAACATATTATAAGAGGCCATTCTTTCTAAAAGATTTCTTATGAGGGTGGAGTTGTCCTTTAAGAAGTATATACTATCAATCTTGTAGATCTTTAACTACCTGTTACTGTACACATGACTGATACAGAGGGTGAGTGGTGACCTTACTAACTCCCAGTGCATGGTGGAGTTGTACACTCAGCCCATAACTAAATGATAGCAGTCACAGTAAAACCATGGTGACCTTGTTTGCAGTTGTTTGTTCAAGATAACTGTGCATCTGTTTCAGAATGTTACAAGTCTTTGAGGCTTGAACGATGGACAATCCTTTGGAACAGTTTTGTAAAATGGGAAACTGCGTATGTTTTATTTTACCCTTTAACACCATAACTTGCAAGAAGACAAGATTCAACTCAGCATCGTTATAATGGAGTTAACAACACAATAGCTCACACCATCAAATTTATTATAATTATTCCTACAGACCTATTGTAAAAAAATTCCATTTATTTGCTGTAGATAATAAAACGTGATATTTATTCAAGGGAGTTACCATTAAAGTGCATTAAGTACAGACCCCTCCCCTGTAATGTCATCTCTGGAACCGATTCATTAATAAAATCAAACCCGAGATTTTTATTGGTAAATACAGCACTAAATGTAACACTTTCCAGAACACTTGGCTGTTAACTGGAGCTTCAGTTTAATTAATTGTGGAAGTGGGAGCTGTAAATAAATACGCGGGCTTGCATATTACACAGTACAAATGAGCATGATCAATGCTATTTTTACCATAAAACGTCATTTCTAAGTGACAATCCACAATAATGAGTTTCCTCTCTTCTAAATACGTTACCACATTTTTTTTTAAAGGTATGCTATTGGAAAGAGAAGTATGAGAAAAACCATAACATTGTATCCCTTACAATGCTGGACGTCTCGGCACGATTCTTCCAAACGTTGTGGGAGGAGCGAATGGTTATTTTCCATCAGCGAGTCATTGTGAGGTTCAGTCATTTCTTCTGTAACGGGAGAAGACAAAACAAAGTTAAGGGCTGAGTCTACCAACACCTACCATGGCCTCTAACGGCATATGACTTATCAATGTATCGTTGGTTTATTAACGACCTAATGTAATCCTTAGCAATAAGATAAGAACCTATAGCCACAAATGCACCGCATGCTACAACAGAAAGGGATTCTGGGAGAGGATGTAGACATGGGTACCCATGATGCTAAGCTGTTGGTTTTAAAGATTGTTTCCAAAAAGAAGGTCAAACAAATACATTGTGCAAAGACAGTGAATAATGGGGTCAGGGGACGTGGCTCTTGGATGACTACATGGGCTGTGGGTTGTACTGGCAACAAGGGGTGTCTCTAGGGTTTTTGAAACCTGAGCCAAACTTTGAATGCTGCCCCTATGTACAACTAGGCGCCATGAAGGGCGCCAACGCAAACCCGGGTAGTGTGTGTTGGCTTCCAGGAATGGGTGTGGTTAAACATTTGGTATTTTTAATCTTCACATCACATCGTTATTTATACAGTTCCTCAAAAAGACATTATATCCATCCCATAATTCCTGCCGCTTTTCTTAAAATAAAAGTGATCTCTGCCTGCCGCTCTCTGATGTGGTGCCCTGAGCATTTTGCTCATATTGCCTCATTAGAGACACCCCGCTGGCAACAACATGTACTAAACACTGCTTACTAGAGAATAATCTAGATAGAGGTTTGAGGGGAAACACTTTTACATTAGGATTAAAAATATGTTTATTTCTCCTTTAATTGTTTAGACAGTTTCAGTGGAAGTGCGAGCTGTAAATGGAGAATGTGCAGGTTTGACTGAGCATCACGTGTGCTATATTTACCAATAAAAGCGATTTCTAAGTGATATTCCCAATAATCGTTCCTCTCTTGTATAAGTATAGAAGATTGTTTATTTTCCATCATGGATCTACTAATGGACATAGATGTATCAAGTAGACATGGCAATAAGCCCCTTACAATGCACGACTCTTGGCGGAGTTCTTCCAGATGGTGTTAGGGAGTGGATGGTCATTTGCCGTTGGGGAGTCATTGTGAGGTTCAGTTTACTTCTGTTACTGGGAAAACAACACAAACAGGTTCAGACAAAATACTGACAAAAAAAATCACGTGTTCCCCCCTACATGGACTATCAGTTTTCACATAAAATGTGATTAATCCTTATCCATGTGGACTAAAGTTCTAAGCAGAGTGTCCCGAGGGTTCTTTACTGGGGTCAATTCTTTTTATTATAAGAATGACTTAGAGGGAGGTATTGGGAGCAAGTTCTTCAATGTTGCATTTGAGGTTTACAACCCGGTGCCACCTGAAAGTGATCTCTAATGGGAAAAGATTTGGGGGTTCTGGTAGATAACAGACTTAGCTGTACAAACAATGTCAGGTAGCAACGGCTAGAGCTAGCAAGATATGTCTTGTTAAAAGAGGGGAATAGATTCAGGAGGAAAATATTACTCTCCCTCTTACAAGGCACTGGTAAGGCCTCATTTGGAATATGCAGTGTTAGTAGCGAACACTCCGTCAGGACAAAAACTCGGCTGGTGTGTACCCTACTTTACAGTGAGAATGGTGAAACTGTGAAACTTGTCTTCCAGCAGATGGGGTAATGGCAAGTTCATTAAATAGCTTTAAAAGTGGCCTAGATAAGTTTATAAACTAATAATATGAGAATTACTGGTATTAATACATATCGTAGTTCTGGTGGTACAGGGATACTATAAATTGAGAATACTAGTATTAATACATATACTGTAGTTCTGGTTGTACAGGGCTATAATAATTGAGAATTACTGTATTAATACATATACTGTAGTCTGGTTGGTACAGGGATACTAATAATATTGAGAATTACGGTTATTATACATATACTGTAGTTCTGGTCGGATACGGGATACTATATAAATTGAGATTACTGGTATTATACATATACTGTATTTCTGGTCGGTACGGGGATACTAAAATATTGAAATTACTGGTATTAATACATATACTGTATTTCTGGTTGGTATGGGGATACTATATAATATTGAGAATTACTGGTATTAATACATATACTTAGTATTTCGTATCGGGGATACATATAATATAAGAATTACTGGTAAATACATATCTGTAGTCTCTGGGTTGGTACGGGAGAATACATACCTTTTTAGGGACTCACAAACCTCATACTATGTAATAACCTCCGCCGCAAATGCAACATGTGCACAACCCCAAGGGATCTGAATAGAATGTGGACATAGGTACCCTAAGCAAAGCTACAGTTAATTGATTGTTTCCAAAAAAAGAAGTATTTCCCACAACCTGCATATAAGGGAAGATCACCTAGTCTCCTACGTTGGCTCTGTGTTCTTTATGGCAGGAACCTTTCCCCTTACATATCAAGGAAAGACACTTGATTGTGATATCTGAACACACACACTAAAACGAGCTCCCATCAGATGGGACACTACTGTGTCCCATCTGATGGCATCGCCCTGCCCAGGCTGGTCATTCTCTTGCCTTGCTTTAAGGGCTAGGAGCATTTTCCAACAGAGATGGGCCAGGAGACTTTGTTTAATATTGTCTGTCAATTGGGCGATTTCAATTATCCTGTTCACATTAAACTGATGGTCCTGGTGTTCAGTTGGTGATGTTGGTAATGTCACAATTTGGCTCCTGTAAAGACGAGGACAATGTTTCAGATCCCTGCAGTTTACTTGTCGATACAAAAATGCACAGTACATTCTAGCCCACAGGGCTTACAATCCATAGGTGATGACGGATAGAAAAAGTAGGAGGGTCACTGAATCCGTGATGGCAGAGACTGTGCTAAACACCATAATGGAAAAGTCTGAAATACATTCTATAGAAAACAGCAAGATACATGCCCACACCCACACAACCATGGCCAAAGACAGAATGCCCCACCCACAAACCATGGCCAAAGACAGAATGCCCCACCCCCAAAACCATGGCCAAAGACAGAATGCCCCACCCCCAAACCATGGCCAAAGACAGAATGCCCCACCCACAAACCACGGCCAAAGACAGAATGCCAATAACCTCTGCATGATGCTGGCTGGACTTGGATAAAAACTGGCTGTTTACCTTTAAGACTTCCATCCAATCACTGCTCAGTTTGCCTTCCAGTTGAGCTTTAACCCTTGCAGCTGGTCTATCTCTATCTGGTAGCAGTGACGCTCTTTACCATTTCCTTCTGTGCAGTTTCCTGTCCCTCTCTTATTCTCCCAAGCAAAGCTCCTCTCTGCCTCCGCAGGTAATCCGTCATTTCCTGGAAGTCTCGGATGAGTTGTCCGTTACATCACAAACTCAATCTAACACACAGAAACGAGGTTAACCTGCAGGATTGGGATTTCAGAAACTGAAATAATAAATTGCATTTGCAAGAGTTAAATCACTTTGGCACTGAAACTCCCACATGGGCAGATATCGCCCTTGGCATAGAAATGGCGACAGTCGCTAACAGTGCCAACATTGTGTAAATGTTCTAATTGGTCATTTTGTGTTTAAGGTGTGCCCATCTGCACTTTCCAAGCCCTGTCCCATGGCCAATCACCTTACCTGGTATTCCCGATGGGCGTTCCTCTTCATAATAAGCTCCTCTCTTTTACCGCAATTTCTTGGATTATTTTACTCAGAGTTTTCTGAATTTTCTCCTTTAATATAAAAAAAAATGATCTCAACATGTCATTATCCGCTGCTTCTAAATGGGACTGTTTACAGTATCCGCTGTGGTGATACCACCAGATGTAAAGGTCTGTGTAGATGTAATGCGTGTCTACAGATACACACTAGCTCTAATACACACCCGCTATAGCTACACACTAGCTCTATATACATGCCCGCTATAGCTACACACTAGCCTATATACAATCCGCTATAGCTACACACATAGCTCTATATACATACCCGCTATAGCTACACACTAGCTCTATATACTACCGCTATGCTACACACTAGCTCTATATACATACCCGCTATAGCTACACACTACTCTATATACATACCCGCATAGTACACACTAGCTCTATATACAACCCGCTATAGCTACAACACTAGCTCTATATACATACCCACGCTATAGCTACACACTATAGCTCTATATACATACCCGCTATAGCTACACACTAGCTCTATATACATACCCGCTATAGCTCACACTAGCTCTATATACAAACCCCGCTAGCGATACACACACTTCTATAATACATACCCGCTAAGCTACACACTAGCTCTATATACATACCCCTATAGCTACACACTAGCTTCTATAACAAACATACCCGCTATAGCTACACACTAGCTCCTATATACATTACCCTATAGCTACAAACTAGCTTATATACATACCCGCTATAGCTACACACTAGCTCTATATACCTACCCGCCTATAGCTACACACTAGCTCTATAACATACCCGCTATAGTACCACACTAGCTTATATACATAGCTACACACTAGCTCTATATACAAACCCGCTAGAGATACACACTAGCTCTATATACAAACCCGCTAGAGATACACACTAGCTCTATATACATACCCGCTATAGCTACACACTAGCTCTATATACAAACCCACTATAGACACACACTAGCTCTCTTTATACAAGACAATACCATGCTGGCTCTGGCTGTTGCCGCCTGGCACTGCTTGCTACCTTTAAGTTTGTTATCCACCAAAACTCCAAGATCCCCTTCCAACAGGGATTCACTTAACACAGAGCCATTTATAGTATAAGTAGCACAAGGATTTTTAAGTCCAAAATGCATCACCTTCCATTTATCAACATTGAATTTCATCTGCCACTTAGCAGTCCAAATAGATTAAATAGAAGTGGCCCCAACATAGAACCCTGTGGCCCCCACTTAGCACTTTAGTCCATAATGATGAAGCCCCATTAACAACTACTCTCTGCATCCTATTCATTAACCAATTTTCTATCCATGTACAAATGTGACTCCCCAGACCAACAGGTAAGTGTTGCAGTGTTCCCCAGGAATTCTATTATTCACATGGAGGTGGTAATAAGAATTCTCATGTCCCTGTGAATAATAGAAACAGATTTCTTGTACATAAAGTAAATGAAATCTGTTTCATGTCCCTTTAAGACTTGGGGCTCTGGGCAATTGTCCCCTATGGTAAATCAGTCCCAGT
The DNA here is from genome assembly GCA_019447015.1 of Hymenochirus boettgeri. NCBI lineage: Eukaryota > Metazoa > Chordata > Amphibia > Anura > Pipidae > Hymenochirus > Hymenochirus boettgeri. The sequence goes on along the minus strand of CM033476.1, from coordinate 3,013,372 downwards.
AAGCATCACAGACCTCCTTTGGATGAACATATATATGTATATATATATATATATATATATACACACACACACACACACACATCCTCAGTGCTGCTCCCCAACATAATCCCATTTCTAGTAGCAAGGGGACTGCATTTGTTTGGGAACATGTATTCCTTGTGCCTGACACAGAGCACACTGGTACCATGGAGGGAGGAACACACCTGGTTGCTTTTGTAATGCTGTAGCAATGGGACTGCTGGACATTCCTTGTGCTGCACTACACAGTTTGGACAAAGGGTGGCGCTGTGACGTGCACAGTAGAACTGCAATCCGTGCTCATGGTACCTGCAGGGCCAGACAGTAGGTAAGTTGACCAGCAGGTGGTGTGTGGATTCATTCTGGTGAAGAGGAAGGTGCTGGGGGCACAGGGGGGCCAAGCAGGGTAGACACAGCTGGGTGGCCCCAGGGCCCATACAGGAGTTGCAGTGTTCAGCCTGGCTCTGTAGCCTCTCCACAATGGAGGCCAAGACCGTATTCTTGCTCAGGTTGGGTCTGTTCTGGAGGGTCTCGTTACACAGGGGGCAGGAGATTCTGGTACTGGTCTTCCAGTGAGTCCCAATACACTGCCGGCAGAAGGAGTGACCACAGGGGAGGGAACAGGGGTAGGAGAAGGTGCAGACACAGATCGGACAGCAGAGGTCATCAGGCTGGAGACACAGCACAGTCCCCTCCATCTTCACCAGGACTGGGTATTTGCAAACAAGGGGGAAATGAAGGAACGACAATAAATCTTCGCCCGATGGGTTTACACAGTTTATAATGAAAGGAAATCAGTTTGGCAGCTCCAGCTAAAACTTCTCCAGCTCTTGGTCCCAGTTACTAAAGTTCCATTCACAGCACAGTCTGTCAGATCAGTCTCTCAGCTTGTCCAGCTGGACCTGTGCAGGATAAAGACAATGATTGGCTGATACAGAGAGACACTAACCAATCAAAGGTGGAATAGTTGTGCTGGGGGGGCGGGCTATCACTGATTGGCTGCAACTGAATGGGGCAGAACCCAGGAAAGTGAGAGAGAGAAAAGAAACAGAAAGGATTAGAACTGCGCATAGAGTGAATATAGGGGGCGGAGTGTTCCATGTCACATGACTGGGCGGGGAAACAGCATTTCAGCCGTTTTAGGGCACACCGCACTGCACACGCGATCACATGCGATTGCGTGTGCGGTTCCATTGCGATTTTGATGCGCTTGGGCTTTTTTCTTAGAGATAGGGAAACACATGCGATTGCGCATAAAAATGTAGATCCCATGCGTGTGCAATTCGCAAATGGATGCTCAAGCGCATCGCATCCGGAAACGCGCGTTTTCCGTGATTTCAATGTTTGGGGGGGGGGAATTTCATGCGCAAACGCATCAAAATGGTGCTAGTGTAGCCTAGCCCTTGGTGCGTGCTTCTCAACCAGTAACCCCCTAGGGGTCCATGAAGATGCAGGGACTGTATGAAACCAGGGCCCCATTTAAACAACGGCGGTATTGCAGATTGTAGAAGTACGGTCGTATAATATGTAGTAAGGCTGATTCCACACTATAGCACGCACGAGCGCAACAGAAATGAGCACATGTGCACGCGCTTGTTCCTGGTGCACTGCGTACGTGCATGTGATTGCGCAAAAAATGCGGATCGCATGAGCTCCGATTAACAGATTGCAAGCGCAGCAATCAATTGCCCAAACTAGTGCCTGCTTTTAAAAGAGAAATACGTTTGCGGCCTAGCTCTAAACGTACAATTGCAGTTGTGTTGCGGCGCTGAGATCCTGAGTTCGATTCCACCCTTGGACACATCTGCAAGGAGTTTGTATGTTCTCCCCGTGCTTGCGTGGGTTTCCTCCGGGCACTCCGGTTTCCCCCACAATCATAAAGACCTACTGATAGGTTGTATGTGTCAAATAAATGTGCTTAGATTGTAAGCTCTTCGGGGCAGGGCCTGATGTGAATGTATTCATGTAATTGTACAGCGCTACAAAATATGTTGGCGCTATATAAATTCGCAGTAATAATAAAATTGCCGATCGTTAAAGACGCGGTATCGCTGTCGTTATAAATAGGGCCCCACGAATTAAAGTGCATTAAAAAAAATATAATGAACGAGCATGTTCTTATGTAATATGGATTGTTATTATTTACACTGTGCAGATTATAACATGTGGGAAGTGTTGTGGCCCTATAAATTGGGGCCCTAGAGAGACTATAAACTCCTCCACCTGCTCACAATGACCTACAGCATGTGGTTCGCTATCCGCATGTTTTTCCTTTACAGGCTCCCGTACCTATTACATTAGGCGAAGCTTGGGAGGCGCGTTGCTTTATTGACCCTTCCGGGGTTCCATACTGCAGCCTCAACCTCTCAGTCAGTGCCGACATGGGTCGTGACGTCACACAGCTTCGCGTATCCAACAGAATTGACCGTCCTTGGGATCCGTACGCTGTGAGCTTCCAGGCTGAAGGGCCGTGCAGGACTGTGAGGTGACACCGGGGTCCCGCCGGGTGGTGTAGCGGTGGGGCCCTCCTAGACATCGGGCAGCATGAAGAAGGATGTGCGGATCCTGCTGGTGGGATACTTAGTGTCCAGTCTACAATGGAGAGGAAACTCAATGGGAACCCAAGGGTAACGGACCTGAGGTGCCAGGCTCAGCTGTCTGGTCCTGTCCTGGAGGTGCCAGGCTCATTGTCCCTGTCCTGGAGTCCCGGCTCAGTGTCTTGTCCTGGAGTGGCCAGGCTCAGTGTCTGTCCTGGAGGGGCCAGGCTCATGTGTCTGTCCTGGAGGGTCCGCTCAGTGTCTGTCCTGGAGTGCCAGGCTCAGTGTCGTCCTGGAGGTGCCAGGCTCAGTGGTCTGTCCTTGAGGGGCCAGCTCAGTGTCTGTCCTGGCGGGGCCAGGCTCACTTGTCCTGTCCTGGAGGGGCCAGGCTCAGTGTCTGTCTGTCCCTGGAGGGGCCAGGCTCAGTGTGTCTGTCCTGGAGGGGGCCAGGGCTCAGTGTCTGTCCTGGAGGCCAGGCTCATGTCTGTCTGTCCTGGAGGGCGCCAGGTCTCAGTGTCTTGTCTGTCCTGGAGGGGCCAGACGCAGTGTCGTCTCCTGGAGGGCCGTCATGTCTGTCCTGGAGGGCCAGGCTCAGTGTCTGTCCTGGAGGGGCCGGCTCATTTTCTGTCCTGGAGGGCCAGCTCAGTGTCTGTCCTGGAGTGTCAGGCTCAGTGTCTGTCTGTCCTGGAGGTCCAGGCTCAGTGTCTGTCCTGTCCTGAGGTGCCAGGCTCAGTGTCTGTCTGTCCTGGAGGTGCCAGCTCAGTGTCTGTCGTCCTGGAGGTGCCAGCTCAGTGGCTGTCTGTCCTGGAGGTGCCGGCTCATGTGTCTGTCTGTCCTGGTGGGGCCAGGCTCAGTGTCTGTCCTGGAGGTGCCGCTCAGTGTCTTCCTGGAGGTCAGGCTCAGTGTCTGTCCTGGAGTGGCCAGGCTCAGTGTCTGTCCTGGAGGGGCCCTGGAGGGCCAGGTCATTGTCTGTCCTGGAGGGGCCAGGCTCAGTGTCTGTCCTGGAGGGGCCAGGCTCAGTGTCTGTCCTGAGGGGCCAGGCTCAGTGTCTGTCCTGGAGGGCCAGGCTCAGTGTGTCTGTCCTTGAGGGGCCAGCTCAGTGTCTGTCCTGGAGGGGGCCATGCTCAGTTCCTGTCCCTGAGGGGCCAGGCTCAGTGTCCTGTCCTGGAGGGCCAGGCTCTGTCTGTCTGGAGGGCCAGGCTCAGTGTCTGGTCCTGAGGGGCCAGGCTCAGTGTCTGTCCTGGAGGGCCAGGCTCAGTGTCTGTCCTGGAGGGGCCAGCTCAGTTCGTCTGTCCTGGAGGGGCCAGGCTCAGTGTGTCTGTCCTGGAGGGGCCAGGCTCAGTGGTCTGTCCTGGAGGGGCCAGGTCTCAGTTGTCTGTCCTGGAGGGGCCAGGCTCAGTGTCTGTCCGGAGGGCCAGCTCAGTGTCCTGTCCTGGAGGGGCCAGGCTCAGTGTCCGTCCTGGAGGGGCCAGGCTCAGTGTCTGTCCTGGAGGGGCCAGGCTCAGTGTCTGTCCTGAGGGGCCAGGCTCAGTGGTCTGTCCTGGAGGGGCCAGCTCAGTGTCTGTCCTGAGGGGCCAGGCTCATCTGTCCTGGAGGGGCCAGGCTCAGTGTCTGTCCTGGAGGGGCCAGGCTCAGTGTCTGTCCTGAGGGGCCAGCTCAGTGTCCTGTCCTGGAGGGCACTCAGTGTCTGTCCTGAGGGCCAGGCTCATGTCTGTCCTGGAGGGGCCAGGCTCATGTCTGTCCTGGAGGGGCCAGCTCAGTGTCCTGTCCTGAGGGGCCAGGCTCAGTGTCTGTCCTGGAGGGGAGGCTCAGTGTCCTGTCCTGGAGGGGGCCAGGCTCATGTCTGTCTGCCTGAGGGGCCAGGCTCAGTGTCTGGTCCTGGAGGGGCCGGCTCAGTGTCTGTCCTGTCCTGGAGGGCCCAGGCTCAGTGTCTGTCCTGAGGGGCCAGCTCAGTCTGTCTGTCCTGGAGGGGCCAGGCTCAGTGTCTGTCCTGGAGGGCCAGGCTCCAGTGTCCTGTCTGTCCTGGAGGGCCAGGCTCAGTGTCCTTCTGCCTGGAGGGCCAGCTCAGTGTCTGTCCTGGAGGGGCCAGGCTCAGTGTCTGTCCTGAGGGGCCAGGCTAGTGTCTGTCCTGGAGGGGCCAGGCTCAGTGTCTGTCCTGGAGGGGCCAGGCTCAGTGTCGGTCCTGGGGGCCATCTCATGTCTGTCCTGGAGGGGCCGGCTCAGTGTCTGTCCTGGAGGGGCCATGTCAGGCTCCCGGAGGGCCAGGCTCAGTGTCTGTCCTGGAGGGCCAGGCTCAGTGTCTGTCCTGGAGGGCCAGGCTCAGTGTCTGTCCTGGAGGGGCCAGGCTCAGTGTCTGTCTGGAGGGGCCAGGCTCATTGTCTGTCCTGGAGGGGGCCAGGCTCAGTGTCCTGTCCTGGAGGGGCCAGGCTCAGTTCTGTCTGTCCTGAGCCAGGCTCAGTGTCTGTCGTCCTGGAGTGGCCAGGTCTCAGTGTCGTCTGTCCTGGAGGGGCCAGCTCAGTGTCTGGTCCTGGAGGCAGGCTCATGTGTCTGTCTGTCCTGAGGGCCAGCTCAGTGTCTGTCTGTCCTGGAGGGGCCAGGCTCAGTGTCTGTCCTGGAGGGGCCAGGCTCAGTGTCTGTCCTGGAGGGGCCAGGCTCAGTGTCTGTCCTGGAGGGGCCAGGCTCAGTGTCTGTCCTGGAGGGGCCAGGCTCTGTCCTGTCCTGGAGGGGCCAGGCTCAGTGTCTGTCCTGGAGGTGCCTGTTCTGTCCTGGAGGGGTCCCAGCTCATGTCTGTCTGTCCTGGAGGGCCAGGCTCAGTGTCTGTCTGTCCTGGAGGGCCAGGCTCAGTTGTCTGTGCCTGAGTGCAGGCTCGTGTCTGTCCTGAGGTGCCAGGCTCAGTGTCTGTCTGTCTGGGGGGCCAGGCTCAGTGTCTGTCCTGGAGGGCCAGGCTCAGTGCTGTCCTGGGGCAGGCTCAGTGTCTGTCCTGGAGGGGCCGGCTCATGTCGTCTGAGGGCCTGGAGGGGCCAGGCTCAGTGTCTGTCCTGGTCCTGGCGGGGCCAGGCTCATTGTCTGTCCTGGAGTGCCAGGCTCAGTTCTGTCCTGGAGGGCCAGGCTCAGTGTCTTTCCTGGGGGGCCAGGCTCGTGTCTGTCTGTCCTGGAGGGGCCGGCTCAGTGTCTGTCCTGGAGGTGTCCAGGCTCTGTCTGTCCTGGAGGGGCCAGGCTCAGTGTCTGTCCTGGAGGGGCCAGGCTCGGTCTCGGAGGCCGTCAGTGTCTGTCCTGGAGGGCCAGGCTCAGTGTCTGTCCTGGAGGGGCCAGGCTCAGTGTCTGTCCTGGGGGCCAGGCTCGTGTCCTGTCCTGAGGGGCCAGGCTCAGTGTCTTGTCCTGAGGGGCCAGCTCAGTGTCTGTCCTGGAGGGGCCAGGCTCAGTGTCTGTCCTGGAGGGGCCAGGCTCAGTGTCTGTCCTGGAGGGGCCAGGCTCAGTGTCTGTCCTGGAGGGGCCAGGCTCAGTGTCTGTCCTGGAGGGGCAGGCTCATGTGTCTGTCCTGGAGGGGCCAGCCCTCAGTGTCTGTCCTTGAGGGGCCAGGCTCAGTGCCTGTCCTGGAGGGCCAGGCTCTGTGTCTGTCCTGGGGGGCCAGGCTCAGTGTCTGTCCGGGGGCCAGGCTCATGTCTGTCCTGGAGGGGCCAGGCTCAGTGTCTGTCCTGGAGGGGCCAGGCTCAGTGTCCGGTCCTGGAGGGGCCAGCTCAGTGTCTGTCTCCTGGAGGGGCCAGGCTCAGTGTCTGTCCGGAGGGGCCAGGCTCAGTGTCTGTCCTGGAGGGGCCATGCTCAGTGTCTGTCCTGGAGGGGCCAGGCTCAGTGTCTGTCCTGGAGGGCCAGGTCAGTGTCTGTCCTGGAGGGGCCAGGCTCAGTGTCTGTCCTGGATGGGCCAGGCCTCGTGTCTGTCCTGGAGGGGCCAGGCTCGTGTCCTGTCGTCCTGGAGGGCAGGCTCAGTGTCCTGTCCTGGAGGGCCAGGCTCGTGTCTGTCTTCCTGGAGGGCCAGCTCGGTGTCTGTCTGTCCTGGAGGGGCCAGCTCGGTGTCTGTCTGTCCTAGGGGCCAGGCTCGTGTCGTCTGTCCTGGAGGGCCAGCTCGGTGTCTTCCTGTCCTGAGGGGCAGGAGCTCGGTGTCTGTCTGTCCTGGAGGGGCGGCCATCTCGGGGTCTGTCTGTCCTGGAGTGCCAGCTCGTGTCCTGTCTGTCCTGGAGGGGCCAGCTCGTTCTGTCCTGTCCTGGAGGGGCCAGGCTCGGTGTCCTGTCTGTCCTGGAGGGGCGGCTCGGTGTCTGTCTCCTGAGGCCGCTCGTGTCTGTCTGTCCTGGAGGGGCCAGGCTCGGTGTCTGTCCTGTCCTGGAGGGCCGGGCCTCGGTGTCTGTCTGTCCTGGAGGGGCCGGCTCGGTGTCTGTCCTGTCCCTGAGGGGCCGGCTCGGTGTCCTGTCTGCCTGGAGCCGGGCTCGGTGTCTGTCGTCCTGGAGGGCGGGCTCGGTGTCCTGTCTGGTCCTGGGGCCGGGCTCGTGTGTCTGTCCTGGACGGGCCGGGCTCGTTTCTGTCTGCCTGAGGGCCAGGCTCGGTGTCTGTCCTGGAGGGGGCCGGGCTCGGTGTCTGTCTGTCTGGAGGGGCCGGGCTCGGTTGTCTGTCCTGGACGTGGCGGCTCAGTGTCTGTCTGTCCTGGAGGGGCGGCTCAGTGTCGTCTGGAGGGCCGGCTCGTGTCTGTCTGTCCTGGAGGGGCCGGCTCGGTCTGTCCTGGAGGGCCGGGCTCGGTGTCTGTCTGTCCTGGAGGGGCCGGGCTCGGTGTCTGTCTGTCCTGGAGGGGCCGGGCTCGGTGTCTGTCTGTCCTGGAGGGGCCGGGCTCGGTGTCTGTCTGTCCTGGAGGGGCCGGGCTCGGTGTCTGTCCTGGAGGGGCCGTGCTCGGTGTCTGTCTGGTCCTGGAGGGCCCGGCTCGGTGTCTGTCCTGGAGGGGCGCTCGTGTCTTTCTGTCCTGGAGGGGCCGGGCTCGAGTGTCTGTCTGTCCTGGTGGGCCGGTGTTCTTTCCTGGGGCCGGCTCGGTGTCTGTCTGTCCTGGAGGGGCCGGGCTCGGTGTCTGTCCTGGACGTGCCGGGCCTCGGTGTCTGTCTTCCGGGGGCTCAGGGCTCATGTGTCCTGTCCTGGCTTGGGCCTGGCTCAGGCTGTTCCTGTCCTGGAGGGGCCGGGCCTCGGTGTGCTGTCTGTCCTGGAGGGGGCCGGGCCGGTGTCTGTCTGTCCTGGAGGGCCGGTCTCGGTGTCTGTCTGTCCTGGAGGGCCGGGCTCGCTGTCTGTCCTGGAGGGGCCGGGCTCGGTGTCTGTCTGTCCTGGAGGGGCCGGGCTCGGTGTCTGTCTGTCCTGGAGGGGCCGGGCTCGGTGTCTGTCTGTCCTGGGGGCCGGCTCGGTGTCCTGTCTGTCCTGGAGGGCCGGGCTCGGTGTCTGTCCTGGAGGGGCCGGGCTCGGTGTCTGTCTGTCCTGGAGGGGGCCGGCTCGGGTGTCTGTCTGGTCCTAGGGGCCGGGCTCGGGTCTGTCTGTCCTGAGGGGGCCGGCTCGTGTCTGTCCTGGACGTGCCGGGCTCAGTGTCTGTCTGTCCTGGAGGGGCCAGGCTCGGTGTCTGTCCTGGAGGGGCCAGGCTCAGTGTCTGTCTGTCCTGGAGGGGCCGGGCTCAGTGTCTGTCTGTCCTGGAGGGGCCGGGCTCAGTGTCTGTCCTGGAGGGGCCGGGCTCGGTGTCTGTCTGTCCGGAGGGCCGGGCTCGGTGTCTGTCCTGGACGTGCCGGGCTCGGTGTCTGTCTGTCCTGGAGGGGCCAGGCTCAGTGTCTGTCCTGGAGGGGCCGGGCTCAGTGTCTGTCTGTCCTGGAGGGGCCGGGCTCGTTGTCTGTCTGTCCTGGAGGGCCGGGCTCGTGTCTGTCTGTCCTGGAGGGCCTGGCTCGGTGTCTGTGTCTGTCCTGGAGGGGCCGGGCCTCGGTGTCTGTCTGTCCTGGAGGGCCGGGCTCGGTGTCTGTCTCTGGAGGGGCCGGGCTCGGTGCTGTCTGTCCTGAGGGGCCGGTCGTGTCTGTCCGTGCCTGAGGGGCCGGGCTCGTTGTCTTCTGTCCTGGAGGGGCCGGCCGGTGTCTGTCCTGGTGCCTGGCTCATGTCTGTCTGTCCTGGAGGGCCGGCTCGGTGTCTGTCCTGGAGGGGCCAGGCTTGCTGTCTGTCCTGGAGGCGGCTCGTGTCCTGTCTGTCCTGGAGGGGCCGGGCTCAGTGGTCTGTCCTGGAGGGGCCGGGCTTCGGGGTCTGTCTTTCCTGGAGGGGCCGGCTCGGTGTCTGTCCTGGACGTCCGGGCTCGTGTCTGTCTGTCTGGAGGCCGGCTCGTGTCTGTCCTGGAGGGGCCGGCTCATGTCTGTCTGTCCTGAGGGGCCGGGCTCAGTGTCTGTCCTGAGGGGCCGGCTCGGTGTCTGTCTGTCCTGGAGGGGCCGGGCTCGGTGTCTGTCTGTCCTGGAGGGGCCGGGCTCGGTGTCTGTCTGTCCTGGGGGGGGCCGGGCTCGGTGTCCCTGTCTGTCCTGGAGGGCCGGGCTCGTGTCTGTCTGTCCTGGAGGGGCCGGGCTCGGTGTCTGTCGTCCTGGGGGCCGGCTCGGTGTCTGTCTGTCCTGGAGGCCGGCTCCGGCTGTCTGTCCTGGAGGGGCCGGGCTCAGTGTCTGTCCTGGAGGGGCCGGGCTCGGTGTCTGTCCTGGAGGGGCCGGGCTCGCTGTCTGTCCTGGAGGGGCCGGGCTCGCTGTCTGTCCTGGAGGGGCCGGGCTCCGCTGTCTGTCCTGGAGGGGCCGGGCTTCGCTGTCTGTCCTGGAGGGGCCGGGCTCGCTGTCTGTCCCTGAGGGGCGGCTCGCTGTCTGTCCTGAGGGGCCGGGCTCGTGTCTCCTGAGGGGCCGGGCTCGCTGTCTGTCCTGGAGGGGCCGGCCTCGCTGTCTGTCCTGAGGGGCCGGCTCGGTGTCTGTCCTGGAGGGGCCGGGCTCGTGCTGTCCTGGAGGCCGGGCTCGTCTTCTGTTCCTGGAGGGGCCGGCTCGCTGTCTGTCCTGGAGGGCCGGGCTCGCTGTCTGTCCTGGAGGGGCCGGGCTCGCTGTCTGCCTGGAGGGGCCGGTCTCGCTGTCTGTCCTGGAGGGGCCGGGCTCGCTGTCTGTCCTGGGGGCCGGCTCGCTGTCTGTCCTGGAGGGCCGGGCTCGCTGTCTGTCCTGGAGGGGCCGGGCTCGCTTCTGTCCTGGAGGGGGCCGGGCTCGCTGTCTGTCCTGGATGGGCCGGGCCTCGCTGTCTGTCCTGAGGGCGGCTCGTGTCTGTCGAGGGGCCGGGCTCGCTGTCTGTCCTGGAGGGGCCGGCCTCGCTGTCTGTGTCCTGGGGGCCGGAGCCTCGCGTCTGTCCTGGAGGGCGGGCTCGCTGTCTGTCCTGGAGGGGCCGGGCTCGCTGTCTGTCCTGGAGGGGCCGGGCTCGCTGTCTGTCCTGGAGGGGCCGGGCTCGCTGTCTGTCCTGGAGGGGCCGGGCTCGCTGTCTGTCCTGGAGGGCCGGGCTCGCTGTCTGTCCTGGAGGGGCCGGGCTCGCTGTCTGTCCTGGAGGGCCGGGCTCTGCTGTCTGTCCTGGAGGGGCCGGCTCGCGTCTTTCGCTGGAGGGGCCGGGCTCGCTGTCTGTCCTGGAGGGCCCGGGCTCGCGGCTGTCTGTCCTGGAGGGGCCGGGGCTCGCTGTCTGTTCTGGATGGGGCCGGGCTCGCTGTCTGTCCGGAGGGCCGGGCTCGCTGTCTGTCCTGGAGGGGCCGGGCTCGCTGTCTGTCCTGGAGGGGCCGGGCTCGCTGTCTGTCCTGGAGGGGCCGGCTCGGCTGTCTGTCCTGGAGGCCGGGCTCGCTTTCTGCCGGAGTTCCGGGCTCGCTGTCTGTCCGGGGGTGCCGGGCTCGCTGTCTGTCCTTGAGGGGCCGGGCTCGCTGTCGTCCTGGAGGGGCCGGCCGGGCTCCGCTGTCCCTGGAGGGCCGTCTCGCTGGTCTGTCCTGAGGGGCCCGGGCTCGCTGTCTGTCCTGGATGGCCGGGCTCGCTGTCTGTCCTGGAGGGCCGGGCTCGCTGTCTGTCCGTCCTGGAGGGCCGGGCTCGGTGTCGTTTCCGTCTGGAGGGCCGGGCTCGGTGTCCGTCTGTCCGTCTTGGAGGGGCCGGGCTCGGTGTCCGTCTGTCCGTCTTGGAGGGGCCGGGCTCGGTGTCTGTCTGTCCTGAGGCGGCTCGGGTCTGTTCTGGAGGCCGGGCTCTCGTCTGTCCGTCCTGGAGGGGCCGGGCTCGCTGTCTGTCCTGTCCTGAAGGGCCGGGCTCGGTGTCGTCTCCTGGAGGGCCGGCTCGGTGTCGTCGTCGTCCTGGAGGGGCCGGGCTCGGTGTCTCTGTCCGTCTGGAGGGCCGGGCTCGGTGTCCTGTCCTGGCCTGGAGGGGCCGGGCTCGGTGTCTGTCTGTCCTGGAGGGGCCGGGCTCGGTGTCTGTCCTGTCCTGGAGGGGCCGGGCTCGTGTCGTCTGTCCTGAGGGGCCGGGCTCGTGTCTGTCTGTCCTGAGGGGCCGTCTCGGTGTCTGTCTGTCCTGGAGGGCCGGGCTCGGGCGTCGCTGTCCGCTGTCTTCTGTCTTGATGGGCCGGGCTCGTGTCTGTCTTCCTGGAGGGCCGGGCTGCGCTGTCTGCGTCCTGGAGGGCCGGGCTCGGGTCTGTCTGTCCTGGGGGGCCGGCCTCGCTGTCTGTCCGGAGGGCCGGGCTCGCTGTCTGTCCTGGAGGCCGGGCTCGCTGTCTTCCTGGAGGGGCCGGGCTCGCTGTCTGTCCTGAGGGGCCGGGCTCGGCTGTCTGTCCTGGAGCCTGGCTCGCTGTCTGTCCTGGGGGGGCCGTCTCGCTGTCTGTCCTGGAGGGCCGGGCTCCTGCTGGCTGCCGCTGTGGCCGGGCTCGCTGTCTGTCCTGGAGGGGCCGGCTCTGTCCCTGTCCTGGAGGGTCCGGGCTCGCTGTCTGTCCTGGAGGGGCCGGGCTCGCTGTCTGTCCTGGAGGGGCCGGGCTCGCTGTCTGTCCTGGAGGGGCCGGGCTCGCTGTCTGTCCTGGAGGGGCCGGGCTCGCTGTCTGTCCTGGAGGGGCCGGCTCGCCCGGGGCCGGGCTCGCTTTCTGTTCCTGGAGGGCGGCTCGCTGTCTGTCCTGTAGGTCCGGCTCGCTGTCTGTCTGGAGGGGCCGGGCTCGCTGTCTTTCCTGGAGGGGCCGGGCTCGCTGTCTGTCCTGGAGGGCCGGGCTCGCTGTCTTTCCTGGAGGGCGGCTCGCTGTCGTCCTGGAGGGGCCGGGCTCGCTGTCTGTCCTGGAGGGCCGGGCTCGCTGTCTGTCCTGGAGGGGCCGCTCGCTGTCTGTCCTGAGGGGCGGGTCGCTGTCTGCTGGAGGGGCCGGCTCGCTGTCTGTCCTGGAGGGGCGGGGCTGCTCTGTCTGTCCTGGAGGGGCCGGGCTCGTGTCTGTCTGGAGGGCCGGGCTCCGCTGTCTGTCCTGGAGGGGCCGGGCTCGCTGTCTGTCTGGGGCCGGTCGCTGTCTGTCCTGGAGGGGCCGGCTCGCTGTCTGTCCTGGTAGGGCGGGCTCGCTGTCCTGTCCTGGAGGGGCCGGGCTCGTGTCGTCCGTCCGATGGCCGCTCGTCTGTCGTCCTGAGGGCGGCTCGTGCTGTCTGGCCGTCGTCGTGTCGTGGAGGCCGGTCGGGTCCTTGTCCGTCTTGGAGGGGCGGCTCGGTGCTGTCGCTGGAGCGGGCTCGGTCCTCGTCCGTTGGAGGGCGCTCGGTTCCGGCGTCCTGGATGCCGGTGTGTCTGTCTGTCCTGAGCCTATGTCTGTTTCGGCTTACTGCACTGTAATTCTCACATCTGCACATTTAGCTAATGCAGCATTCGAGGGTTATTGCAGCTTCTAAATGTCACTGTCTGTTTCCAGCCAGGGTTGCAAGACGTCTCTCATTATGTCCCTGGTCAGTGAGGAGTTCCCAGAGGAGGTAAGATACAAAGCAATAAATAAAATCTCCTATAATAGGATAGGATTGTAGTTAAGGGATAACCTTGTTTTAAAGGAATAGTCCACTGAAAAAGTAATCCTATCCATTTGTTCATTAATTGAAGAAAGGGAGGCTAAAGAGCTTTGTCTTACCTGCTGTTCTTCAATTAATGTAACAGGAGGCGGGAACCATGATTAGAAACTAGGTCCAATTTAGACTCTTCTGACAGGTGATAAAAATAAACTATAGCGCACATGCTCTGTATGTTTACATTTGTAATCTCCGCCTCTTTACTACTTGCTTAAGGTTCCGCTTCGTGCAGAGGAAATCACAATCCCCGGAGATGTCACCCCTGAACGAGTGCCAACACACATTGTGGATTATTCTGGTAATGACGATGCACAATGGTCAGGGACTTTAATCTTCTAGTTGCAGCCAATATGACATCCGTTTTGCTAAATGTTAATTCATCAATAAATGTTGAATTGCTGTCGCCAACGTCTCTTTGGCTGCCGAGTGTTCCAGTGGTCATGTGATTTATTTTGCAATTTGCCATTTAGGATTCCTGTTGGGTTTAGTATGAAACGTTAATTTGTAACTTTATTTCCTATACAGAATTCGAACAAACAGATGACCAACTCTATCAGGAGATCTCACGGGTAAGAGAATATCTGGATAATGTGTGGACGATTTGGGGATATCCGTGACCCTTAGGCTGAGGACACGCTGCAACGCACAAGAATCGCGCACAAAATCGCGAGTGTAATCGCACGTGATTGTGTGCGCTTTTCTTTTTCCGCGTTATGGAAACGCTGCGTTAACGCACCAAAAATGGTGAACGCATGCGTTACCAAAACGCGAACGTACGCGCAATCGCATGCGCATTGGAAATCGCGGGAATTTTCGCGTTCCCGCGATTTCCATTTTAGCGAAAATCGCAGGCGCAAACGCGAGTGTGAAACGCGTGAAAAACGCGCCCTTAGAGTTTCATACTTGTTACTAAGCATTTCCCTTATACTTAACTTTTCCCAGAATCTGCTTAGGTAAAGGTTAACAAAAGGGAAAATGCATATGGGGGGGTCCTTAATCCATATAGAGAATGTTATTTAAAGGGTGGTCATGTCTCAGACAGGAGCAGTGCAGTAATATTAGTTTTGTTTTTTAGGCGAACGTGATCTGTATTGTTATGCCTGTCAATAACAAGAACTCTATTGACAAGGTAAGGAAAAGAAACCTCACGCATCGCCTTTACTTATGGAAACCAAATATGTGTTAGGATCTGTCTACAATATGAATTAAGAGCAGGTAGATTGAGACAATTCAGACAGGCTGTGTATTAAAGGCTTTAATTGTAGTTCCCGCACCACTACATGTTTCAGGTATCAATACCTTTTCTCAAGTGTGATGTTATTTGGTTTCAGTACTAAGTTGTGCATTTGCTCATTCGCATAAATGTTCTGAGGAATTGGATATCAAATGTTTTCTGACTTTATAGGTAATTTAAGGGTTTGAGCCTTAAACTGAATCAGTGAGTCACTTCAAAATCTTATAATGGGGCTTACAGGGGGTGGGTCTGGGAGTCTAGCATTGAGTCACATTAGAATATTATAATGGACCTTACAGTGGGTGGGTCTGGGAGTCTAGCATTGAGTCACATTAGAATATTATAATGGCCTTACAGGGGTGGGTCTGGGAGTCAGCATTGAGTCAATTAGAACTATATGGCCTTACAGGGGTGGTCTGGGAGTCTAGCATTGAGTCACATTAGAATATTATAATGGGCCTTACAGGGGGTGTGTCTGGCAGTCTAGCATTGAGTCACATTAGAATATTATAATGGGCCTTACAGGGGGTGGGTCTAGGAGTCTAGCATTGAGTCACATTAGAACATTATAATGGACCTTACAGTGGTGGGTCTAGAGTCTAGCATTGAGTCACATAGAACATTATAATGGGCCTTACAGGGGTGGGTCTGGGAGTCTAGCATTGAGTCACATTAGAAGATTATAATGGACCTTCAGGGGGTGGGTCTGGAGTCTACATTGATTCACCATTAGAACATTATAATGGACCTTACAGGGGGTGGGTCTTGGAGTCTAGCATTGAGTCACATTGGAACATTATAATGGACCTTACAGGGGGTGGGTCTTGGAGTCTAAGCATGATCACATTGGAACATTATAATGGACCTTACAGGGGGTGGGTCTTGGAGTCTAGCATTGAGTCACATTAGAATATTATAATGGACCTTACAGTGGGTGGGTCTGGGAGTCTAGCATTGAGTCACATTAGAATATTATAATGGGCCTTACAGGGGGTGGGTCTGGGAGTCTAGCATTGAGTCACATTAGAACATTATAATGGGCCTTACAGGGGGTGGGTCTGGGAGTCTAGCATTGAGTCACATTAGAATATTATAATGGGCCTTACAGGGGTGTTGTCTGGCAGTCTAGCATTGAGTCACATTAAATATTATAAGGGCCTTACAGGGGGTGGGTCTAGAGTCTAGCATTGAGTCACATAGAACATTATAATGGACCTTACAGGGGGTGGGTCTAGGAGTCTAGCATTGAGTCACATTAGAACATTATAATGGGCCTTACAGGGGGTGGGTCTGGGAGTCTAGCATTGAGTCACATTAGAAGATTATAATGACCTTACAGGGGTGGGTCTGGAGTCTAGCATTGAGTCACATTAGAACATTATAATGGACCTTACAGGGGGTGGGTCTTGGAGTCTAGCATTGAGTCACATTGGAACATTATAATGGACCTTACAGGGGGTGGGTCTTGGAGTCTAGCATTGAGTCACATTGGAAACATTAAATGGACCTACAGGGGTGGGTCTTGGAGTCTAGCATTGAGTCACATTAGAACATTATAATGGACCTTACAGGGGGTGTGTCTGGCAGTCTAGCATTGAGTCACATTAGAATATTATAATGGGCCTTCAGGGGTGGGTCTTGGAGTCTAGAAATTGATCACATTAGAACTTATAATGGACCTTACAGGGGGTGGGTCTTGGAGTCTAGCATTGAGTCACATTGGACATTTATAATGGACCTTACAGGGTGGGTCTGGAAGTCTAGCATTGAGTCACATATAAGATTATAATGACCTTACAGGGGTGGGTCTGGGATGTCTAGCTTGAGTCACATTAGAAGATTATAATGGACCTTACAGGGGGTGGTCTGGGATCTAGCATGAGTCACATTAGAATATTATAATTGGCCTTACAGGGGTGGGTCTGGGAGTCTAGCATTGAGTCACATTAGAACTTATAATGACCTTACAGGGGGTGTGTCTGGCAGTCTAGCATTGAGTCACATTAGAATATTATAATGGGCCTTACAGGAGGTGTGTCTGGGAGTCTAGCATTGAGTCACATTAGAATATTATAATGGGCCTTACAGGGGGTGTGTCTGGGAGTCTAGCATTGAGTCACATTAGAACATTATAACTGGGCCTTACGAGGTGTGTCTGGCAGTCTAGCATTGAGTCACATAGAATATATAATGGGCCTTACAGGAGGTGTGTCTGGGAGTCTAGCATTGAGTCACATTAGAACATTATAATGGACCTTACAGGGGGTGTGTCTGGCCGTCTAGCATTGAGTCACATTAGAATATTATAATTGGCCTTACAGGAGGTGTGTCTGGCAGTCTAGCATTGAGTCACATTAGAATATTATAATTGGCCTTACAGGGGGTGGGTCTGGGAGTCTAGCATTGAGTCACATTAGAATATTATAATGGGCCTTACAGGGGGTGTGTCTGGCAGTCTAGCATTGAGTCACATTAGAACATTATAATGGACCTTACAGGGTGTGTCTGGCATTCAGCATTGAGTCACATTAGAATATTATAATTGGCCTACAGGGGGTGGGTCTGGGATTCTAGCATGAGCACATTAGAATATTATAATGGGCCTTACAGGGGTGTGTCTGGGAGTCTAGCATTGAGTCACATTAGAACATTATAATTGGCCTTACAGGAGGTGTGTCTGGCAGTCTAGCATGAGTCACATTAGAATATTATAATGGCCTTACAGATGGTGTGTCTGGGAGTCTAGCATTGAGTCACATAAGACATTATAATGACCTTACAGGGGGTGTGTCTGGCAGTCTAGCATTGAGTCACATTAGAATATTATAATTGGCCTTACAGGGGTGGGTCGGGGATCTAGCATTGAGTCACATTAGAATATTATAATTGGCCTTACGGGGGTGGGTCTGGCAGTCTAGCATTGAGTCACATAGAATATTATAATTGGCCTTACAGGGTGGGTCTGGCAGTCTAGCATTGAGTCACATTGAATATTATAATTGGCCTTACAGGGGTGTGTCTGGGAGTCTACACTTGAGTCACATTAGAATATTATAATGGGCCTTACAGGGGGTGTGTTCTGGGAGTCTAGCATTGAGTCACATTGAATATATAAATGGTGCTTAACAGGGAGTGTGTCTGGCAGTCTAGCATTGAGTCACATTAGAATATTATAATTGGCCTTACAGGGGGTGTGTCTGGCAGTCTAGCATGTGAGTCACATTGAATATTAAATGGGCCTTAAGGGGTTGTGTCTGGCAGTCTAGCAGTGAATCACATTAGAATATTATAATGGCCTTTACAGGGGTGTGTCTGCAGTCTAGCATTGAGTCACATTAGAATATTATAATGGACCTTACAGGGGGTGGGTCTGGGAGTCTAGCATTGAGTCACATTAGAAGATTATAATGGACCTTACAGGGGGTGGGTCTGGGAGTCTAGCATTGAGTCACATTAGAATATTATAATTGGCCTTACAGGGGTGTGTCTGGGAGTCAGCATTGAGTCACATTCAGAACATTTAAATGGGCCTTACAGGGGTGTGTCTGGGAGTCTAGCATTGAGTCACATTAGAATATTATAATTGGCCTTACAGGGGTGGGTCTGGGAGTCTAGCATTGAGTCCATTAGAATATTATAATGGCCTTACAGGGGGTGGGTCTGGGAGTCTAGCATTGAGTCACATTAGAATATTATAATGGCCTTACAGGGGTGTTGTCTGGGAGTCTAGCATTGAGTCACATTAGAATATTATAATGGCCTTACAGGGGTGGGTGCTGGAGTCTAGCATTGAGTCACATTAGAATATTATAATTGCCTACAGGGGGTGGTGTCTGGAGTCTAGCATTGAGTCACATTAGAATATTATAATGGCCTTACAGGGAGTGTGTCTGGAGTCTAGCATTGGTCACATGTAGAATATTATAATTGGCCTTACAGGGGGTGTGTCTGGCGTCTAGCATTGAGTCACATTAGAATATTATAATGGGCTTACAGGGGGGTGGGTCTGGGAGTCTAGCATTGAGTCACATTAGAATATTATAATTGGCCTTACAGGGGGTGGGTCTGGGAGTCTAGCATTGAGTCACATTAGAATATTATAATTGGCCTTACAGGGGGTGTGTCTGGGAGTCTAGCATTGAGTCACATTAGAATATTATAATGGGCCTTACAGGGGGTGTGTCTGGGAGTCTAGCATTGAGTCACATTAGAATATTATAATGGCCTTACAGGGGGTGTGTCTGGCGTCTAGCATTGAGTACATTAGAATATTATAATGGCCTTACAGGGGGTGGGTCTGGAGTCTAGCATGAGTCACATTAGAATATTATAATGGGCCTTACAGGGGGTGTGTCTGGGAGTCTAGCATTGAGTCACATTAGAACATTATATGGTGATTTAGAGGGTAAGAGACAGGAATTCTTTTGAACTTCGCTGTTCTGTGCAGTAAATATGATGTAAAATTAATTTGCTGTGATGGTTCCTGACAGGTGACAAATCACTGGATCCCACTGATTAATGAACGAATTGACAAAGATAACAGGTACCAATGCTAATTAACATGTACGGGGCGTCTGGTAAATAGTATCTGGTGCCAGGCTGCTTACCCAATGTATTTGTGAACATTTGTACCAGGATCCCTCTCATATTGGTGGGCAACAAGTCAGATCTGTTGGATTACAGCACCATGGAGACCATCCTGCCGATAATGAATCAATATTCAGATATAGAAACTTGTGTCGAGGTAAGTTATGGCCTAGTTCCTCTTCTAATAAAGTCTGATAGTAATTGGGGGATGTGTAGCTACACACTTAACAAATTGTAACACAAGAAACACTTCCCATTTCTCTCAAAGGGAAACTAAAGGCTTAATATTACCCCTTCCTCCTTCTGTTCGTTTGAAGACTTAAAATGCTACAATTCCCCCCCCCCCCCTGGAAATACAGAGATTGTAAGGAAACTTACCTGCAAGCCAGAGGAACCACTACAGGCTTCTTCCCATAGGATAACACACCTGCCTAGTGAATGAGGCTGATCCAGACATAGTGTTTTAGGGCCTTACCCTGGGGGGTTCCATTAAACCTTTACTACCCTTAATTACAATGTTTTCCTTCCCAGTGTTCGGCTAAAAACTTGAAAAACATCTCCGAGCTGTTTTATTATGCCCAGAAAGCCGTACTTCACCCCACTGGCCCCCTGTACTGCCCAGAGGAGAAGGAGGTAAGAGGCCGATCTGCCCTGTCTGCTTTATACTGTGTTGGATGTTTTATAGTCATTGTAGCTGTGATATTGGAGTGGATTAAATACTCTGTTTTCTTTGAAGTGCCAATAGGTTCAGCCCAGTGCTAAGATCCCCCAAAACATTGAACTGATTGCTTGAGATTCCTACACAGGTGTTTCTTTGTGTATGGATCTTTATCGTCCTGAGACCCCTCTCTCTGTTTCCCCAGCTAAAGCCAGCCTGCGTGAAGGCCCTGACGCGCATATTTAAGATATCGGACCTGGATAATGACGGGATCCTGAATGACGCAGAGCTTAACTTGTTCCAGGTAACGCAGGCGACTTGATTGGTAGTAAACACATTGATGTGGGATAGTGGAGACTGGTACTAACCTGGGGTTATGGTAGAAACACATTGATATTGGGATAGTGGAGACTGGTACTAACCTGGGGGTTATGGTAGTAAACACATTGATATTGGGATAGTGGAGACTGGTACTAACCTGGGGGGTTATGGTAGTAAACACATTGATATTGGGATAGTGGAGACTGGTACTAACCTGGGGGGTATGGTAGTAAACACATTGATATTGGGGATAGTGGAGACTGGTACTAACCTGGGGGGTTATGGTAGTAAACACATTGATATTGGGATAGTGGAGACTGGTACTAACTGGGGGTTATGGTAGTAAACACTTGATATTGGGATAGTGGAGACGGTACTAACCTGGGGGGTTATGGTAGTAAACACATTGATATTGGGATAGTGGAGACTGGTACTAACCGGGGGGTTAGGTAGTAAACACATTGATATTGGGGATAGTGGAGACTGGTACACCTGGGGGTTATGGTGTAACACATTGATATGGGTAGTGGAGACTGTACTAACCTGGGGGTTTGGTAGTAAAACACATTGATATTGGGATAGTGGAGACTGGTACTAACCTGGGGGGTTATGGTAGTAAACACATTGATATTGGGATAGTGGAGACTGGTACTAACCTGGGGGTTATGGTAGTAAACACATTGATATTGGGATAGTGGAGACTGGTACTAACCTGGGGGTTATGGTAGTAAACACATTGATATTGGGATGTGGAGACTGGTACTAACCGGGGGTTATGGTAGTAAACACATTGATATTGGGATAGTGGAGACTGGTACTAACCTGGGGGTTATGGTAGTAAACACATGATATTGGGATAGTGGAGACTGGTACTAACCTGGGGGGTTATGGTAGTAAACACATTGATATTGGGATAGTGGAGACTGGTACTAACCTGGGGGGGTTATGGTAGTAAACACATTGATATTGGGATAGTGGAGACGGTACTAAACTGGGGGGTTATGGTAGTAAACACATGATATTGGGATAGTGGAGACTGGTACTAACCTGGGGGGTTATGTGTAGTAAACACATTGATATTGGGATAGTGGAGACGGTACTAACCTGGAGGGTTATAGGTAGTAAAACACATTGATATGGGGATAGTGGAGACTGTTACTACCTGGGGGTTATGGTAGTAAACACACATTGATATTGGGATAGTGGAGACTGGTACTAAACACTGTGGGGGTTATGGTAGTAAACACATTGATATTGGGATAGTGGAGACTGGTACTAACCTGGGGGGTTATGGTAGTAAACACATTGATATTGGGGATAGTGGATACTGGTACTAACCTGGGGGGTTATGGTAGTAAACACATTGATATTGGGATAGTGGAGACGTACTAACATGGGGGGTTATGGTAGTAAACACATTGATATGGGGATAGTGGAGACGTACAACTGGGGGTTTATGAGTAAACACATTGAATGGGGATAGTGGAACTGGTACTAACCTGGGGGGTTATGGTAGTAAACACATTGATATTGGGATAGTGGAGACTGGTACTAACCTGGGGGGTTATGGTAGTAAACACATTGATATGGGGATAGTGGAGACTGGTACTAACCTGGGGGGTTATGGTAGTAAACACATTGATATTGGGGATAGTGGATACTGGTACTAACCTGGGGGGTTATGGTAGTAAACACATTGATATTGGGATAGTGGAGACTGGTACTAACCTGGGGGGTTATGGTAGTAAACACATTGATATTGGGATAGTGGAGACTGGTACTAACCGGGGGGTTATGGTAGTAAACACATTGATATGGGATAGTGGAGACTGGTACTAACCTGGGGGTTATGGTAGTAACACATTGATTGGGGATAGTGGAGACTGGTACTAACCTGGGGGTTATGGTAGTAACACATTGATATTGGGATAGTGGAGCTGGTACTAACCTGGGGGTTATGGTAGTAAACACATTGATATTGGGGATAGTGGAGACTGGTAACCTGGGGGTTATGGTAGTAAACACATTGATATTGGGGATAGTGGAGACTGGTACTAACCTGGGGGTTATGGTAGTAAACACATTGATATTGGGGATAGTGGAGACTGGTACTAACCTGGGGGGTTATGGTAGTAAACACATTGATATTGGGGATAGTGGAGACTGGTACTAACCTGGGGGTATGGTAGTAAAACATTGATATGGGATGTGGAACTGTACTAACCGGGGGGTTATGGTAGTAAACACATTGATATTGGGGATAGTGGAGACTGGTACTAACCTGGGGGGTTATGGTAGTAAACACATTGATATTGGGATAGTGGAGACTGGTACTAACCTGGGGGGTTATGGTAGTAAACACTTGATATTGGGATAGTGGATGGATTCTAACCTGGGGGGTTATGGTAGTAAACACATTGATATTGGGATAGTGGAGACTGGTACTAACCTGGGGGGGTTATGGTAGTAAACACTTGATATTGGGATAGTGGAGACTGGTACTACTCGGGGGTTATGGTAGTAAACACATTGATATTGGGATAGTGGAGACTGGTACTAACCTGGGGGGTTATGGTAGTAAACACATTGATATTGGGGATAGGGTGGAGACTGGTACTAACCTGGGGGTTATGGTGTATAACAGTTGATATTGGATAGTGGAGACTGGTACTAACCTGGGGGTTATGGTAGTAAACACATTGATATTGGGGATAGTGGAGACTGGTACTAACCTGGGGGTTATGGTAGTAAACACATTGATATTGGGATAGTGGGACGACTGGTACATAAACCTGGGGGGTTATGGTAGTAAAACACATTGATATTGGATAGTGGAACTGGTACTAACCTGGGGGGTTATGGTAGTAAACACATGATATTGGGATAGTGGAGACTGTACTAACCTGGGGGGTTATGGTAGTAAACACATTGATTGGGGATAGTGGAGACTGGTACTAACCTGGGGGTTATGGTAGTAAACACATTGATATTGGGATAGTGGAGACTGGTACTAACCTGGGGGGTTATGGTAGTAAACACATTGATATTGGGATAGTGGAGACTGGTACTAACCTGGGGGGTTATGGTAGTAAACACATTGTAGGTTGGGATAGTGGAGACTGGTACTAACGCTGGGGGGTTATGGTAGTAACACATTGATATTGGGGATAGGTGAGACTGGTTACTAACCTGGGGGGTTATGGTAGTAAACACATTGATATTGGGGATAGTGGAGACCGGTACTAACCTGGGGGGTTATGGTAGTAAACACATTGATATTGGGGATAGTGGAGACTGGTACTAACCTGGGGGGTTATGGTAGTAAACACATTGATATTGGGATAGTGGAGACTGGTACTAACCTGGGGGGTTATGGTAGTAAACACATTGATATTGGGGATAGTGGGATGGTACTAACCTGGGGGTTATGTAGTAAACACATTGATATTGGGATAGTGGAGCTGGTACTAACCTGGGAGGGTTATGGTAGTAAACCCATTGATATTGGGGATAGTGGAACTGGTTACTAACCTGGGGGGTTATGGTAGTAACACATGATATTGGGATGTGAGACTGGTTATAACCTGGGGGGTTATGTAGTAAACACATTGATATTGGGATAGTGGAGATATGGTACTAACCTGGGGGGTTTATGGTTGTAACACATTGATATTGGATAGTGGAACTGGTACTAACCTGGGGGTGATGGTAGTAAAACATTGATATTGGGGATAGTGGAGACCGGTACTAACCTGGGGGGTTTGGTAGTAAACACATTGATATTGGGGATAGTGGAGACTGGTACTAACACCTGGGGGTTATGGCTAGTAAACACATTGAATATTAGTGGTACTAGGATGGAGATACTGGGATGGACGTATAACCTGGGGGGGTATGGGGTAGTAAACACATTGATATTGGGGAGAGTGGAGACTGGTACTAACTGGGGGGTTTATGGTAGTAAACACATTGATATTGGGATAGTGAGGACGGTACTAACCTTGGGGGTTATGGTAGTAAACACATTGATATTGGGGATAGTGGAGACTGGTACTAACACTGCGGGGGTAGTAGTAAACACAT